>QJOB01000013.1:0-179864 GCA_004155035.1 Monosporascus sp. 5C6A | reverse complement strand
TTTCCCCCCCCCCCCCGTCTGGCGCAAGCCCTTTCGAGAGTTTGGACATAGCGGCGTGGAATGCAACTTAAGATAACCCACTAAATCTAGTACAAGCCAAGTTGTGGTCGCCAAACCATAGGACGAAATCGCCGCCGCGAATCCTGCGTCTGCGTTGATCCTATGATGAACGTTGAGGATGCCGCATTATCGATGGACCTTGCAACAGACATGGCGGGGCCGTCAGCTGGATGAGGGCGTCGAGGCGTAAGGCCACTTGCTTCCTTGTCAGCTGGTGTAGGCTTGATTTCATCTACATTCGCATCTACAAAGCTCTCAGTAAACAGCCCAAAGTTGTCCTGCGAGGGTGCAGCTACCTTCGGCATCACTAGCAATGTCCGCTTCCACGATTGGATAGCCTGGTCTCTGATTAGCTTCGTCGACACGCTGATCTTGGAATGCTTGCCGTTCTGGTGTTTCTTGGGCGAAGGAATGTACGACACCCTGGACGTACTCCGTGCTTCTGTATCCGCAACAAATGAGATGTACGGTCCGGAGGTCTTCTGCTCAGGGAGAATCTTACTTCTGCTTCGGCCTAGGAAATTTTCTGCTCCGGATCGGTATCTTGCTTCTCAGGCTATGTAGGGAGATGAAATCCTGTAACAGCAGTGAGCGCGTGCGAAAAGGTACGGGGAGAGGAGGGATCGTACCTTTGAGACGGTGTTCAAACCGGTACATGCGCACTGCGACAACAAAGATATGATGAAGCCCAGACTGGTGATGACCAGGACAACGTAGATGAAAACCTGCTGGTACGTCTTTAGGTCGTTGACATCGATGCTACTACACATTAACCTATCATTAGGACTGATAACGGGGAGGGAGCATAGGCATTGAGCCCTGATTCAGTCGAGGCATTCGTGCCGAAGAAGTAAGCATGCACGGCCGGCATGTCTCCTTGTGGCATGAGAACCACCGGAGCGGAGAGACCACAGTTATGGACCCGATGCTAAAGGGTACCTGATAGGGATGGTAATGTTCGGGCTGATACTCCGTAAAGGGGCAAGGTCGTGGACAAAATAATTGTCACGCCCAACACAACACATGAGTATTCAGTCCAACAGAATACTCTGAACGAATGGGTTATATTCACACCGTTAAATTCCTAGCCATTTTTATGTAACGGGTCAACAATATATGCTTGAATGATACGAATCCCACGTTTTGGAATGAATGCACGGATTTTTAGGATTTAAGGTCAAGTAGGACCGGGTAAGGATGTGACAATTATTTTCTCCACAACATGAGGGTTGTCGAAATAAGGTTGGCCGCTAATGTGAGGAACCCCGTTGTGTACGTCGGGGGATATCCCTGGACAGGGGAGAGAGTACAATACTTACACAGGGGCATTATCTGTTAGTTGTCTCCACAGGCCGAGTTGTTGCCACATAAGGTTAAAAAGTAGAGTCCTAGAAAAACTGTATGAATATACATAAACCCCTGTCTTCCAGATTGACTTTTCATAGCTCATGATAACATGAAGTAGACGGAACTGGTAGATTGTATTTACCCCATATAAATTCGTATGGCGGCCTATATCGACGAAGAGTGGACCCGGTGGAGACAACTAATAAAAATACGCTTGCGTACTGTATGAAGTCAGTATTCACCGATGTACCTTCTAAAGTGCCCCAAGCGGCAGGACCGGGCTCGTGCGTTCAGGCCAGCCGATCGATCACTTCCTTGGTTCTCCTGTCCCTTGGGTCTTTGATGCGTGCTTGTACATAGGCCAGCCGCATATAAACATTAGATGATGCTACGTACACGAGTAAAATACATATTACGCGAGGGGGCTTTCCCCGGCCGGGATTTCGCCTCCGTTAGGCTCCTTGCCCGCCCTAGATGATGATGATGCAAAGCCAGCTTCAGACTCCGGCCGCAACAACGAGGCCATCCCCGTGCAGTCGGACCAGGACCCCCTTGGGAACCCGGTAAACCCCTCGGATGGCCGACTCGGATCAGCAGCTGGGTAAGCAAATTGTCACAATAGCAAGGTTCTTATCGTGTTTTTATGCTTGTATTTATCGTTTTTGTCGTTTTCGATCGAGTATTCGTCCGGTATCCCGCATTCCCCTATGCGCCGCTAATTCTCATCCGTCTTTCGAACCGCCATTTCGTCTCCGCTCCTGTCCGCTTCCAAAGAAATAACCTAGCGCCATATCTTCGCAAGGGCGATATGTCGTGTGATACTTAATGAGTGGTAATGTGTCGTAGCTTGTTGATTCGATGCCAGTGAGCATTACAGGTCCAAGAGCCGAAGTCTAGTTTGATATACACGGCATCATATCACGGATAATAAATATTTGATATCTACTGTTGTACAGGTCACACCTATTCTTACAACATCCCCCAAGCATTCTGACCCAGCTGAACATTGCCCATTCGCTACCTCCCTCTATTCCTTTTCTGTCCGAAACAGGTGATACGTCTTCTGCTGCTCGGGGGTCGTCTTGTTGGGGCTGCCCACGAGGGGATCCTCGCCCTTGTTGTTCTTGGGGAAGGCGATGACGTCCTTGACGGAGGGGACGTCGCAGAGCACGGTGAGAAGGCGGTCGAAGCCGAAGGCGAAACCGGCGTGCGGCGGGCAGCCCGCGCGCAGCGCCTCGAGCAGGTGCGCGAACTGCGCGACGCCCGCATCGCTCATGCGCAGTACGTCGCGCAGCACGTACTCCTGCACCTCGGCCACGTGGATACGCCGGCTGCCACCGCCCACCTCGACTCCGTTGATGACGAGGTCGTAGTGGTCGGCCTTGGCCCGCAATGGGTCCGTCCGCAGCAGGTCGAGGTCCTCGGGCCCCAGCGGCGCTGTGAACGGGTGGTGCGTCGACGAGAAGCCGGCCGCGCCGCCCTGGCCCTGGCCTTCCCCACTGTTGCCCTTGCCGTCGTTGTTATCGTTGTTATCTTCGGGCGTGAAGAGCGGGAAGTCGCGGATCCAGACCGGCTTGAATACATGCCACTTGGGGATCAGGCCCTTCTCGACGGCGTTCGCGTGGATTGCCGTGCGCAGCCGGCCGAGGTCGGTGGAGCCGCCCCGGAAGGGCTCGTTCTTCCGCGCGTGGATGATGATGATGTCGCCCTTCGCGCACTGTTCCCAGTATTGGGTCGACATTTCCGCGAGCCGACCCGCGGCCTCGTGACCCAGGGCGGATAAGCCTTGGACCGGTTTGCTCGGGTCGATGACGAACACGCCCGGGGTGCTCCCGGAAGTCAACTTGAGCGGCGTGTTCGGCAGCGCATCCATGAACTCGCGGATGAAGCGCGCGCTATGGCCGGGTGAGGTGCCTTTCCCCAGCCGGAACTTAACTGCTTCGACGATTGGGTCTTCCAAGTCCGTGATCATCTCGATAAAGCTTCGGGGGAGAAAGGGATCGATGCGTGTGATCTACTGCCTGATCAGCAAACTGGTCCCATCGCGCATCGGCATACAAGGCCACTGACATTCGAAGCGTTGCGAGAAGTGATGCGCAGGTCAGGCTTATCAGTGCCGAACGCGGTCATTGCAGTATCATACGAGAATTCGGGGTATACCGACGGGACTTGGGGATATGATGGCGGCGACGTCTGAGACCTAGGTTCTTCTATAATAGATTCTCCTTCAAGCGCTTCACTGTTGGATTCCTGCAACTGGGAAACCTCGCGTCTCTTGAACGCAGGGTGGTGAATGCCGTTGATCTCGACTGGAGCGAATTCGGCACGGAGGACATTAAAAACTTTACCCATCAAGCGCTGGACGAACTCTCTGACAACAGCTCCAGTAGCGAAGGAGATCTCTAGGTCAAGCTATGTTTAGGTGAGCATAGCTGACATGACACAGGGAATAAGAGCCAAGGACGCACCTGAGTGAATTCGGGCTGACGGTCGGCACGGTGGTCTTCGTCGCGGAAACACTTGGCAAACTGGAAGTAGTTAGGGAGACCGCCGGCCATCAGGATCTGCTTGTACTGCTGGGGGCTCTGAGGCAAGGCGTACGCAAATCCCCGCCGCCTCGTAGGGACTAGGAATTCGCGGGCACCTTCGGGGGTAGACTTGAAGAGGAGTGGGGTTTCCACCTCCTGGAATTTCCACCCTTGTAGAAGATGCCTCATTGCCCCCATGATGCGGTTCCGCACGCGTAGGCGCTGGCGGAGGATAGGGTCGAATCTTAGCTGTAGGTGACGTTGCTTGAGAGGCCAGACGGCATCTTTGGACACGATGATGTCCTTGGGGAATTGATTAAGACATCGTATTGATTTCAAGCGGAGGTCGAGCGATTTTGAAGACGCTGCTGGATGAGCGAGTTCGGATACAGACCGTTCATTTTTCTCAAGGGTACCCTGGACCCAGACGGGGCTGTACGAAGGGACGGCTTTGAGGCTCTCGTGAGCTATTTGCTCGGGCGAACCTTCCTCCTGCCAGGTTGACACGATCTGGATGGTGTGGGACGGCGTCTGCACGTCGCAGAAACTCAACGAAAAGCCTTTGTCCCTCCGCTTACCGAGGAAGCCGTGGATAACGACATCCTTTCCAAACTCGTACTGAGCGCTGGGAGTGGCGGGAGGTAAATGATCTGTTTAAGTTGCATTAATAGGGCGATAAATCCGAGAGACCGAGGGCAGCTTACAAGCTTCTCTGAAAGTTTCCCACTTGGGGTCCGGAACCGGCTCCGGGGCGGCATCAACCTGAGGCTCTGCAGCAGGAGGCTCTACAGCGGGGGGCTCTGTAGGCCTGGTTGACTCATCAATCGAATGCAGGTTCCTGTGCTGCTCGAGCCTCGGGGCTGACTGCCATTGGGATTGAGGGAGTCCAGCACGATGTAGCACTAGACGCCGCCCCTGGACGCCGGCTATGCATGCCTGGGCGCTCTTGCGCAGACATGATGAAGGTAGTCTGAGCATGAGTGCCTCATGCGGTCTGTGGAGTTCACTATCTTCCTCAATATATCATCTTTTGCTTCATCCAGCGCATCATTTGAGCTCTTGAGAGCTTTACTATCGTAGCTAAAGATACTTACCATATACCTAGCGGAGTGGGCTAATGTCCACCGAAGATTTCCTATACTGTGGCAGTACGTTCGATAGCTCCACACTGTTCGGTATATACATAACCCGGGAATCGCATGCTTAAGTAAGTAATAGGCATCTTGTGTAGGTATGTAGGTAGTGGGGAGTCGGCGGATAATTGGGATTCCGTGCCGGCGCAAACGCGAGCTAAGTTCCAAAGTTTTTCTCGGTGGGCTGAAGCTGTGAACTTGGAATTTTCTTTTTTTTCTTCCACATCCTTCCAATTCAAATACAAGTGAGTCCTCCGCAAACGCCGCCAGGCATGCAAACCTAGCCCTGCTGTTCTTGTTACTGACATTATGCTCGCTAGATGATGAAAGCCGCGTGTTCCATATGATTCGTTCCTCCTTTCGGAGCTTCCGAACTCTCCCTTTCTGGGGCTCAAGTGGTTCTGTTGCGACGAGGGGAGGAACTCTGAAATAAGCGTTCGACACACCATCGACCTTGTTTACAACTCCGGACGCGATACGAGCAACTCTGATTAAATATTTGAAATTTGGAAGGTTCTCTGTACGTAAGTAACGGGGCATGTTAAGCCAAGCTGTATTTCTTTTCTATGTAAGGTTCTGGGTTTTTAGCTTTTGACATGGGACTGGGCTGGCCTCGTTTGAAATTCAACCTCTCTGGAACGCTTTTGCGGTGAATTTACTGAGATTGAGACGATGGGATTTCGCGTAAGTTGGTGTTGACAGAAATTCATGTTTTAAGAGCTAGAGACGGCCGGTGATTCCGACCAAGAATAAATATAATGACCTCATTCGCTCCAATGTACGCAATACACTAGCATTAGCACAAGACACAAGTACCTCCATATGATATGTGATCCGTTGTCGTGCCCAGCAAATACCTTCCCCCCCAAGGTGACCGGTACCGGAAGAGCCGAGAGAAAGGCGCTGCCTATCCTGATTGGCTGTTCCTTGCCCACGAAGCGACGTCCTTCGTAACCGTTGGGGTCTTGTATGCAGCACAGGCTTCAGGGCTGTAAATAAAAGGTACGTACTTGCTGCCCCTTGTACTCAGCTAACATTCGAGCGCGAAAGAGATGCATGTGGGGATACAGGTCAATAAACTTTACAGCACCAATGTTAGGTACCTAAGTAGGTATAACCTACAACCTGGAAGTGCAAGCCCGACGACGTTAAGGCTTCACCTACACCTCACCTACGACACCTCTATCTACACCACCCACTCCTAACCAATTCAATTCCCAATGACCACGGGTTCCCAACTTTCCCGTTCTCGTGGTTTGTAAACGACATTCAACCACGAGGATATATGGTTTATTATTAATCGATTGTCTGTCTCTACCTCTCTCTCTCTCTCTCTCTATCGCGATCAACACAGGGCGTATATCATCTTAACCTTTCGTATGGGACTCTAAGCAATTGCCAACCCGTATCCCAAGCGCAATGGAACGACTGTGATAATTAAATATCCGCCCGAGGCACCCCGATTTCAATTCCCTACTCACATACTTTGTACTTCGTACTAAGTATACTTATCATACAAAACATCGACTCTCTGCCCACCCGGTCATCGTCGGCAACCGCAGCAGCCGAACAGTTCGGTTTAATCATAGATGCACATGCATAACCAAGTCGACGACGACTGATCGATAATAGCAGCAGCAGCAGCAGCAGGTGGCTGGTAGTTCCACCATTTGGCTTCGCGTCGTAGACTTACAACTTCTCCGATCCCCCTTTGTATCAGAGCGGCAAACAATTCCTCAGCACCTCGCGTTGCAACTACCGACCTCTTCTTCATCATTGGACCGCGGCGAGAGGATAGAAACAACCCGAAGTTCGAACCTGTAGCTTGGGCTGACAGCCATGTCTAGCTCGTTCGAGAAGTCTGTGAAGGGGGCGACCAAGATCAAGGTCAGTCAGAGCATTTCCGAACCATCGTTGCGTGATGAAGAGACTAGGCCAGGCGCGGCAGAGATGCTGACTTGGACCTCTCATAGGCCGCTCCCCCGAAGACCAAGTACATCGAGCACATCCTTGTCGCGACACACGCGGAAGAGGCCGGAGTCGGCGAGGTCTTTCGAGCGCTACAGTTCCGATTAAAAGATTCGACATGGACCGTCGTCTTCAAGAGTCTCATCACCGTACACCTTATGATCCGGGAAGGCTCCCCGGATGCGACGTTGGCCTATCTCGCGAGACATCGGACTATGCTCGCCATAGGCCCCTTCACCGACGGTAAGCCTCTCCGCGGTCCGCCATGCACCATGGTAGAGGGGGCGATTACCGTGACTGACGGCAGGGCGCAGCTCAAATACAGGGACGCAACATCCGTCATTATGCCGCCTACCTTGCCGAACGGGTAAAGGCATATAGAGATACCAAGATAGACTGGGTTCGAGCCAGAGAGACGCGGCTGGAGAAGCTTTCCGTCGACAAGGGCTTACTGAGGGAGACCGAGGTCGTTCAGCGCCAGCTTACCGCGCTTCTAAAATGCGATGTAGGCTTCCTCCATACCGAGACATTTCGTGTCGAGAGGCGACTAGTGAACTGACGATGTACAGGTGCTGGATGAACCGGAAAACGAGATCACCATCACCGTCTTCCGTCTGCTGGTCCTTGACCTCCTATCCCTATTCCAGGTGTTGAACCAGGCCATGATCAATATTCTGGGTACGTCGAAACTAGTTGGGCCCGTGTTCGGAGGGCGAGAGCTGACGAAGTCTAGGCCACTTCTTCGAGATGTCTAAACCGGACGCGGAAAGAGCCATGGATATCTATCGCCTCTTCACCAAGCAGACGGACTACGTGGTGCAGTATCTGAGCGTTGCGCGGCAGTGGGAACACCACACGAGGGTAGAAGTCCCCAAGCTGAAACACGCTCCGGTCAACCTCGGGAGGCAGCTAGAGGAGTATCTCAAAGACGCAGATTTCGAGATCCATCGACGACAATATCTGGCCGAACTCGACGCGAAGAAGAAGGGAGGCTCCTCGTCGGCAGGTGCCAGCAAGGCCTCGTCGGAACCGAGCGCCGCTGCTTCCAAAGTCAATGGGTCGTCATCCTCCGCGTCGGCCGCGAAGCCGGCGCCGGCATCGAAGGGTCCGGAGCCGGATCTCATCGACTTCTTCGAGTCGATAGAACAGAACCAGACCCCGATGGCTATTCAGGCCCACCCACAACAGCCTCAGCATCAACTGCAGCAGCCTCAACTACAATCCGCCCCGCAGCTTGGGCAAATAAATACGGGCAACCCTTGGCCGTCAAACGACAGCTTTGCCACGCAACAACCGGCACAGCAGTTCCAACAAGGAAGCAGATTCGTGCCTCAGCAGACCGGATTCCAGGGGAGCAGTCCGTTCCAACAACCAAACCTCGGTGCGTTCGGCCCACAGCAACAAGCACCCAACCAGATGCAACCAGCCTTCACAGGAGCTGGATTCGGCGGATATACGCCGCAGCAGAGCTTCTCACCAGGCAGTTTAGCTCCGATACCGCAGGACTCCGTGGCTTCATTCCAGACGGGAGTGCAGTCGCCTCCCATGCAGACCGGCTTACAACCCGGCCAGCAGGTTACAAACCCGTTTAGAGCATCGATGATGATGGCCAACCCCACAGGAATGAACAACGACGCCCCGTTCGCCGCAACCGCAAGTCCCCAATCACAGCAGCAAACCGGTCTGACCCGACAATCAACTAATCCCTTCGCCCGCTCCTCACCCCAAGCCGTGACACCTTTCTCCAACCCATCGTCATCATCCGCGAACTCTCCCTTCCAGCCACAACAACCACAGCAACAGCAGCAAACAATGACCGGCTCGCCCTTCCAATCTCAACAACTTTCCCCGCAAGGGACCCTTCAACCAATGCAGACGGGCACGAATCCCTTTGCCAAGAACTTTACCTCGGCGCAGAACCAGCAACAGAGGCCGCAGACCAGCGCTGGTATCGTGGCCCAGCCCACTGGGAGCACGAATCCCTTCCGACAAGGCGCCTTTGTCAACCATCAGACCGGCTTAGGATGGCAGCATGGGCAACAACCAATGGGCGGCGGCTTAGATCAGCTAGAAACGGTGCCAGTGTTTCCGCGGCCGGCACAGCAGACGCCATGGCAGCAGTGAGATGGTCGGTCGGTAAATCTGTTGCTAATCTAGGCTGTGTCATGCCAAGAGATTTGCTCTGCAGCCACTATAGGAGAGCCGCGGGAGGAGGGGTGCGCTGTGTGGACGGGAAGGAAGGGGAGGATGAATTAGATGTACATTTTTCGAATCCTGTTGCAGTCCCGCATAGAGCAAGGCGTTCTTGTTTGTCCGATTCTTTTTTTGGCTTGGATCTACCTGCCTTCCTGCCACCTAACTGCTTTTGTCGCAGTCTTCCCAACATGCGAGTGGAGGATACCTAAGGTATATAGCAGTATGGAAGGAGAAAAGCTTCGTCGAAGAAACAGGGGCGCTGCTGGCTACCTGGATAATTGACTAGACGGGGTACCGACGTCTCGCTGGCCAGGAGCGCTGACTTGACTCAACCCAGCCGAGTCAACAAGACACGGGGAGGCGCGGACGGATGGTAACATAATACCGAACGGGTTCTGTGGCGTTGAGATACACATCGCAACTAAGTGAGCCATCTTCGGGAATGTAGAGAGGTGTGATATCGAATGTGTCGCTGTGGCGTTGCTTCTTCCCCGAGATAAATTAGGCCACGGTTTATCGAGAGGGGGGCCCTATGGGATAGAAAAGAGGAGACGAGGTGAGGAGAGAGGACGCAGGGCGGTCGGTCGGGGTTTGGCCGGGATAGATATGTTACCCTATAATGCGACCTGTTTTCTTCGGCTCGTATCAACCCGGTATATACCTTCGCGGGTGCGGAATATATAAAAATAGGCAGGCAGGGTAGGGTACTGATGGGAATGGGGTGGGCGGATGCACCCTAAGGTCAAGGAGGATCCGTCGGATGGAAAAGACGGATACACACTTGCTCGTAAGGGCAGACGGAGCAAAGGGATGACAAGTCCATCCGTATGTAGAGAACTAAAGCTAAGTTGTAGTCTTTTTGTTACGGAATCCATGCCGCGCTAATTCGACCGGTGATCGCCTCTATTTATGTCCAGGTATATATCTCTAATTCCGACCGAGCCTTTCGCGCCGGCTACCCTCGTATGTAGTATCTCCCTAACTTTTGTGGTGGGATACAAATCGAAACGCAAAAAACGCCGTCGCTATGCGGATGAAGCAGATAAGCAAGCCAACTCGTAGCCTGCCGGTCTATCTTGCAGCGATCATTACCGCCACCGCCACCAACGCCATCACGCATTCTCAGGGGCCTGACCACCTCGTCTTCATTTGCTTTCCCTGTCCGTCCGCCTGTCATCACCTCCAGCCCCACCATCATCCCCCTTTCCATCCACCAAAGAAGTAGCGAGTCCCCGCCTGTTAGTCGGGTTAGACAAACACATCTACCCCGGCGCCAGCCCTGAGACCTCCGCCGGGCCCACTGGTCTGGTTCCTCGCGGCGGCGACCTCGGCGCCGGCGGTGCCGACGGTCCTCTGCGCGTCGGCCTTCTCGTCGGCGACGCTGACGCCGAGGCCCGCGAACGCCTCGAACATGGCGCGCGCCACGTACTCGGCCGTGTCGTAGCCGGGGACGCGGTGGTCGTCGCGCGCGCGGGCATCGGCGAGCCACGGGTTCTCGTAGCCGTAGCCGTTGCCGTAGCCGTCGCCGTCGGCCCGCGCCAGCCTGTACCGCGTCGGAGTCAGGTCCAGGCCGCCGAACGGGTCGTACGGCCGCGCCAGGTCCTCCTCCTCGTCCGCCGCCAGCTTCGCCTTGTCCTTGAGCCCGCGGATCGAGAAGAGCAGGTTGCCGGTGCCGGTGCCGGTGCCGTTATCCGCCGTTGCGGATGCGGCCGCCGGCGCGGTCGAGGACGACGACAGCGGCAGGGCCGAGTCGAGGGCGGACGCGAAGTGCGAGCCGGCGATCTTGGCCAGCTGGGCCCTCTTGCGCGCGACGATGGTCTCCTGGATCTCGGCGGCCGACGCACCGCCCCCGCTACCGTCGCCGCCTCGCGCCAGCGCCTCCATGACCTCGTCACGGATCTTGGCCTCCTCGGCGCGCGCGCGCTCCTCCTGCTCGCGCTCCTCGCGGCGGCGCCGCAGCGCAGCCTCGGCCTCTTCGGCGTCCCGCCTACGCCGCAGGGCCTCGGCCTCGCGGCCCCGGCGCTTGTTGCGCTCGATCTCGTCGCGGTGGGCCTGCTCATGGGCACGCAGGCGCTCCTCGGCCCTCGCACGCTCGGCCTCACCGCCGCTCACGAGGTCGAACGTCAGGTCCTCCACCTCTTGTAGGTAGTTGTTGTAGTCGCGCAGCGTCTCGAAGTCGTCCTGGGTCATGTTGAAGACGGCGGCCACGCGCCTCCGCACGTCGACCTCGCGCTCCACCGACAGGTCCCCGAAGAAGGCCGACCGGAAGCCGCGGAACCGCAGCGTCTTGGTGCAGCTCGCGTACGGGCACTGCGCGGGCCCGGACTTGAAGATGTTGCTCACGCAGTTGCTGCACATGGCGTGGTAGCACTCCGGGTTGATCAGGAACTCCATGTCCGTGTTCAGGTACCGCACCCGCTTGCACACGGGGCAGATCTCCGACGGCAGGATCGACGCCGCGTTCGAGGGCGCCGTGCCCGTCGTCGTGGGCCGGATGGCCGTCGCTGGCTTCCGAGACATGGCCGATTTCGCGCGGTGGGTGGATGGATCGGACGGGGACTTGATGACTTATGGGTGGTGATGTGGAGGAAGGCTCTCTATCGCTCTCATTTAATGAAAGTGAGTAGGTCCGCAGCGTGAGGAAACTCGTCAGATAGGTACGCCCCTCTGCCGGCCGAGTAGGTAGGGAAGGGAGAAGATGTTAAGAATAAGGAAAGTTGAGGTGCGCGGTCCAAGGGAGTTTTAACGTTCCTGCAGGTCATTGAAATTTAGTGAGGCTACGGGGGTATCTTACGTGCTGTAGCTCCGGGGTTCTTCAGTCGATTGGTTACTGGCTCCAGGGGTAGCTGCGACCCCTGCAAGACCTGCCAAACAGTCACATTGCCCCGCTTTCAGTGGAGCATGTCCCCCCCTCCCCCACCCCGGCCAAAACTCGGTGGTTCCCTGCCTCTAACCACCGAGAGAACCACTTCGCCAGCTTTCTGAACTTTTCGACAGCTTCCTACCTGCTTACAACTCAGACTCGAGCTTGGAGTGCACAACACATAACACGATCATGGCTGAGAACGGTAAGTGGTGAGCTCTCTTCACATCTCCTTATCTGTCCCTACAATACAAGATATGAGATTCATATCCCCTACCACAACCCGCGTAAAGCAGCAGCAGCATCCATCATAGATCTTCCAGGACCTAGCACGGATGAACTCCCCGCCATCCGATGCCAGTCGTCATACCTATACTAACAAGGAGCCTCTTCCTCCACGAATAGATCCCACGCCCGAGCAAGAGGCCGCTGCCCGAGCCAAGGAGGAGGCCGAGCAGGCCGCGCTGCCCTACAAATGGACCCAGACCATCGGCGACCTCGACATCACCATCACCGTGCCCGGTAACCTGAAGGCCCGGGACCTCGTGGTCGACATCCAGAAGAACAAGCTCAAGGCCGGCGTCAAGGGGCAGGATCCTATCATCGACGTGCGTATTTCCTCCCTTGCTTGCCCTGGCTTCCCTCATTCGCCTCTTCCCTTTTCCTACTTCCCTGTCTTGTCTCCCTGCCGCCACGCATACAAGCACAAAAGCGTGCACACATACGCACCTACACATAAAAGAGAGAGACTGACACGATCATCGGTACGAACAGGGCGACCTCCCACACGCCGTGCGCCCGGACGAGTCGACGTGGACGCTGACCACGGCGCCCGACGGCAGCAAGACGGTGGAGATCCACCTGGACAAGGCGAACAAGCTCGAGTGGTGGGCGCACGTGGTGACCTCGGCCCCGCCGATCGACGTGACGAAGATCCAGCCCGAGAACAGCAAGCTGTCGGACCTCGACGGCGAGACGCGCGGCATGGTCGAGAAGATGATGTACGACCAACGGCAGAAGGAGAAGGGCCTGCCCACGTCGGACGAGCAGAAGAGGCTCGACATCCTGAAGAAGTTCCAGGAGCAGCACCCGGAGATGGACTTCAGCAACGCCAAGATCAGCTAGAGGTGTAATCGCGTCTTATCGAGCTCCGGTTGAGGCAAGAAAATGGGCGTCGGCGTGAGCGTGAGCGTGTGCGAGCGTGGCCCATCAACGCAGCCACCGAACATTATCACAATTTGCTAGCTAACCAGGATGTTAGAGGGATGAGGAACGGTATATCACGAGCTACGATTCGACGTATGTTGGGGGGGAAAGCTGGGATGATGCGATAAAGTTTCACACGTGTGGCGGTCGAAAGCGGCCTAATCAGCGTATGTGCACATATATGGTATCCCCAATCGGTCGCTATTGGCAGGGAGAAGATACGATACAAATAAACATGAATTGAACGTATCAGCAGATACTTAGTTACATGTCAAGGGTGAAACGAATCGCCGAAACCACGGAGATATGAAAGGCTGAGGCGTCAGAGAGCCCTTGTATCAGGAAAATGTTTGTTCTTGGACCCGCCAGTAATGCCGTAGCTGATTGAAGAACAGCTATGCATCAATTGTCAGATAATGAGCGTTCCGTAGATTTAGGCACCGGAGCCTGTGACGACGAGATGGCAGCATTCAATCGTGTCATGGTATCTTTTGTCATCCCGGGACTTACCGTCGAAAGCTATCTTCTCGATACGCTCTGGGAAGAGCGAGAGAGGGGATTGTCATATCTTCATGACATCTCTCTCTCTCTCTCTCTCAAAAAAAAAAAAAAAAAAAAAAAAACCCCGAGATGATATTGACATGCGTCATGCGTGTATATGGGGGTGAAAGAGTAGCAAATCTCATTTGCCGTCGGTAGAAGTATGAAGGATATGTTCACGACATCCACAGTCACATCACGTACAATTGGGAAGCAGAGAAAAAAAGAAAGAAATGCCAGACAACTCACGCGTCCATTTCGCCCGGGCTCCTCAAGTCTAGCTAGCTAGGACCTAGCCAGCCTCGCGGCCTTGAAACGACTGACGCGCCTCGGGCCGCCCTCCTCCTCGTCCAGGGGGCGCACGGGACGCTCGTCCTCCTTCAGGAACCCGCCCTGCTGGTACACGAACTTGTTGCGCATCTTGTGGTACTCCTCCGCCACCTGCTGCTGCAGGAGGCTGGCGTCGAACTCGTCTGGCTCTCTGGCCTCCATGGAGGGCTCGTGCTCGAGCACCGAGGCGGCAAGGGTCCGACCTTCCGGTCCCGAAGGCGCAAAGTTGCATTCGTCCGTTGGCCTTTCCGGCGCGATGGGCATTCCATGGAAGGTAGGCGTGCTGCCGACCGAGGACGTGCCATTCTTCCTTTCCATCCGGAATCGGGACGGCTTCTTAGTCGACTTTTGTGTGGGCCGCACCGCCCCACCTGTTCGCTCCAGGACGTCGGATAGAGGTTCGACCACCGCCTTGTTGATCGGCCTGGCTTGAGCTTGAGCCGGAGCCGACTTGACAGCTAGCTCGTCAGCAATATCGAGGGTCGGAGCAAAGCGTACTCCCTTCTTGGCATCGGATGGTGCTGCCGCGTCTTGCGCTTTTGGTTCGCTGGCAGGTTGCTCAGAAGATGCTGGCTCCTCACGGCTGATAGTAATCCGTCCGATGCCTTCTCCCGTGTCGCTGCCGCTGTCATCCTCGTCGCCGGCTTTCTCTACGCCAAATGTGTGCTTGCTTAGACGCTCCTTCAACTCCAACATCTGCCGTTTCCAATCATCGTCAACCACAGGCTTCGTCGACTTACCCCATTGGTCCTCATCATCATCGTCGTCATCGTCATAAAAATCGGAGTACTCATCGGTGTCGACGTCAGATCCCTCTTCGAGATTCAACTCGGCAACAATGGGGGCCATTTCAAACTCCATCGTCTCCTTGTTGTACCTGATCATATCCTCACGGAGGGCCGCGTCCTCCGGACATTCGTCCGCCGGCATAACAGGGTCCTCGATTATGCCCTGCTCATCTCTCGCTTTGCGCAAGATCTCCACGAGGCGCTTGGAGGTCTCTGACGGATCCCCCTCCAGGTCTCCCGGCTTTGTGTCCTCGGCAAACGCAACGCTCTTTTTCTTGGTTACAGTCTTAGACTTCTTTGTCTCTTCCATCTGAGGCTTCTGTGCTTCCTTTGAAGGTGCAGGCTGAGAGGGTGGTGATGGCGGTTTTTCCTTCTGTGCATCCTTACTTGCAGACGCATCGGGTTTGCTGACGGTGTCGCTTGATGATTCGGGGTCGCCCTCGGGAATATCCTCCTCCTTGATGCCCATCTTCTCTAGTGTCTCAAGGAGTTTGGCCTGGTCTTGTCCTCCTGGTGTGCGAAGGCTGTACGAGACCACATTGTCGTCGTCGTCTAGCTCTTCGACAATCTCCGTAATTGGCAAACCGTCGTCATCGGTTGCCGCATCCGGATTGCTGACGACTGACGCTGCCGCAAGTTTGTTGCGCGCCGTCTCGAGCTGTTTTTCCAGGGTCTGGATGTTCTTTGCGACATACCCGAGCCGGTTGGTAAGGGTACTCTTGATCTGGTCTGGCTTCTTCGAGTCATTTGTGCCGAAGATTTCGACGAGCTCCTTGTCTCTGATTAATTCACCTTCGTATTCTCCCCTTACTCTAGCGAGGTCTTCGCGGCTGGCTGGCTGCGGGAGGTCCTTCACGTCTTCCTGCAGCGTCTCATACTCCTCCTTCCATTGTCGCCAATGATCAAGCGCATTGGAGAGTTTTTCTACGTTCTCTTCCAACAATCTGACATGCCGCTCGAGGTTTGCGAGGCTGTCCTTTGACGCTGCCATCTCGTAAGTTTGTGTGGAAGGAGGCGGTAGGTAGAGGAAAGAAAAAGACGATATAAAAGTCGTCCCTAAATTTGGTCTCGGCTTGATTTAGGGACGTTAGAAACTCGGGCCAAGGCTTACACAATGAGAGCATGCATATTAGCATATTTGTAGGTACTATTTATACAGTCATCATTATGCATTAACTGAGTATTGAATGAAACCACTTTACATCGTAATTAACCCAACCATCACCGTTTGCGCAACTCTGCCCTGAATAGCTGTGATGTGAAACAGCTTCTTGCGCTTGATTGTTGAACGCCCAATATGCTAAGAGACAGTGACATGCAACGCAAGATATTCAAACCTCCAGCTGTTCAAGCAGCAGGACTTTAGCAGACAGTCAGGGTACCATCGTATAAAAGAGTACCACGCAAAAAGTCATGTCTTGCAACCGTTTTAAAGAAAAACCACTTAGTCATTGGCATCATAAAGGGTGGCCAGCAACTCTTAATGGATACTGTAAATATTTAGTATAGACCAACGCATCCAGATTAGCGAGGTGGTTCCCTTTTGGCTGTCCTTCATCTCGTTCTCCGAGCCAAAGCGCATAAGTAGCCACCAGAACTATACGTGCGAACTTCTCTGGCGGCCACTTCTCGAGCACTTTTCGAAGGTAGATCGCCATACGAGTCTACACAATCCACACTATATTGTACGTATATCAGATTGGATTAATTCCTAGGTCAGCGTGCTCGCAAACTTCCACAAGGCCCATATGGCTTATATGCGAATAGGAGACAGCTACCCGCCTGGATTTGATAATGTGCCTACCAATGATGGCATACCTAGGTCAGTCTGACAATTGGTGAGGACTAGAGTGGAACAACTTGCATGGTTTGGTGACACGTAGTCTTATGAAGGCTGTTGGCAGCATGTATGGATAGACTCACCCTGCCAGTGGCTTTAACTGACTGCCAATATTGAGCCCGTCCAGAATTCGGAGGGTCTTATTATACTCCCAAGGAGTCGAGCGTTCATTAAGCTTAGATAGTAGTGGGCTCGTGTAATGAATACCAATCAACGTGGAACTGTTCCAACAATTCACGAAATCACGAAATATAAAGGTACATTGCCATCTTTGTCGTGTTCCTTGCATACCTAAGTCACGTCTTTGATTTATACGCCGTTATGATGCGCCTCCAACTGAGGCTGATAGTAGTATCTAGAAAGAAGTAAGGTCCGCCTCTCTTCCCCAATTATCGTACCTAGCGCTACACCTCCAGTTAGTCTAGGGCTTATCGATAAGGCTCGCCCTCTATCGATACCGCTCGGTAGCTAAAACATGTGAAACACGCCTGCTTCTTCACCGATTGTTGCTTCTTGACTTTTTGAACTTGAAGTCAAAACTCTGTTTCTTTGTCCTAAAGAAGCATAGGCGTTTCGCCTGCTGGGCTGAAATCTCAGACAAGAATTCTTCAGAAACTTCTTCTTATTCTTTGACCACCGTCTCCAGTGCCTATTTACGCGGTTGTTCTCGTGGAATTTCTGAATTCGGATTGGGCGTATGCATCGTCTTGGGAGTTAGTGGGCGGTGGGCTAGAGGTCACGTGTTGCCACAATGCTGAGCGATCAGGAAATCGAACGTAATGCTAAGCAATTGGCCGAGTACAAGAGAAACAATGCTCTTCCGGACATCTTGGAGCGCTATGCAAATCTCATCGACGATTACAAACGCCTGAAGAGCGACTATGAAGAAGAGAGAGAAGGAAGGGAACGCTACAAGCAGATGGCCAGGGGACAGGAGCGCAACCCTTTTGTTCTGGTCCTCGTCGATGGAGATGGCTATGTTTTCGATGACGGGCTGGTTCGTGACGGCACCGAGGGGGGAAGCAGAGCTGCGAAGCGACTGAACGATACCATCAAGCACAGCTTACGACGCAAGGGGCTCGAAGGCTGCGAGATCATGGTTCGCGTGTATGCGAACCTCGTGGGCTTGTCCAAAGCTCTGTATAAAGTCGGCCTGTGCGGTGCAGAGAAGCGTTCGCTTGCCCCGTTTACAGCAGGCTTCAACCGATCGTACGGCCTTAATGACTTTGTCGATGCGGGAGAGCTTAAGGAGAATGCCGATTTCAAGCTGCGAGCCATGCTACGCCTGTACGCTGAGAACGCCCAATGCAAGCACATATACTTCGCCGCTTGTCACGACGTCGGTTATGTCTCGGAGCTCACACCCTACAGGGGGAATAGGGACAGGTTCACTCTTGTCAGTACACCTAGCCTTCGGTTCCACGATGAGTTTGCGAAGCTAGGAATGAACGTCGAAGAGCTGCCCGGCGTCTTCCGCACGGCCCCTCTCGATTCGGCTTATAAGCCTGGCGTGTCATGGGGCCCAAGCAAACCTCTAGGAGCGGCTCCTTCACCAGGAGCCGCGACGCCACCGGCAAGCGACGGACAGAAGATTTGCCAATTCTATCAGATCGGCAAATGTAAATATGGGAAAGGATGCAAGAACCAACATATCGACACTAGGCAGCTTTCATCTCAGACGGGCAGGGCTGCCAAACCCGAGAACGACTTTAGCAACAACTTCAACCGCGCTGTCGATCAGCCGAGCGCAAGCGCCCGTGAGAATTATAATTCGGATCTTTCCCATATGAGGAACGAGTTCTCGTTATTACCGAGAAGCGATGAGATACCAAAAGGTTATGTGGCCATAAACCAGGCGGAACACCGCCTAGACGTCTACATACCTCCCCCGAGCAGTGAAGTTATGGCTCGCTTCAAACTACGCTCCGAGAATAGAAAGCTTTGCAACAACAAACACCTGGCGGGATCGTGCGAAAACGAGAACTGTGAATACGACCATAGCCCAGTCGCAGACGATCTTAAGCCAGCACTAGAATTACTATCGCGGTCGATGCCCTGCCCGAAGCGCGGTAGCTGCAGAAATGCCAACTGCATATACGGGCACGTCTGCCAAAGAGCGGATTGCAAGCATCGCGGTGGCAAGGTGTTTTGCAGATTCCCCTACCTAACCCACTTCGAGAGTCTCGCGCTCGACTCGGTCGTACTGGGAGTGGCAAAGAAGCCTACCCCTGCTTCTAACACAACCTCGAATCCCCGCCGCTCTCCATCCACCGATGACGAAGACGCTTATCGTCACGCAGCTCGCGACGTGGACAGCGAGGGCGAGGAAGGGGCACCTATTATGAGCCCAATCTACGAAGACGGAATATTGTCAAATCTCCTTGTAGAAGTTGACTGAGCATGAAGAGGAATCCGTGGTTTCATAGACGAGGAGCCGCAAAACTGGCACTTGGCCGTCGCATAAAAAAATAGGGGGAGATCTCTAGAGGTTTGTGCGATTTAATCGACAGGTCAAACGAATGGAATAATTCACCACCGCTCGAGTAGGCAATGTGGTGGACGGAATGTCTGGTCATGTGGCGGGAAGATGTGGTCGCGGTTGCTGTTTACAAATCTGGACAGGCATAAGACCTCGACATGGAAAGTTGACATAACCCTAAAACCTGGGATTATTCTAGCTAAATACTAGGCAGGATAATCCCTGGATATTTGTTATGCTAATACAGATGGTCTGTCTTCACTGATATCAGACGTCTACAAAAAATGGTGGCATGGCAGGTTTGAACTGAGCAGGTACAAGGCCGGACGCTGTGGCGTCGGTCTCGCTCCCTCCTGGAGGCGTATATAGTTCCGGTGGGCAAGAAACGTCGCTTGCCCGAGTACCCAGCCGAATGCGATGTTCAGAAAATGTTCAACTGTGTCTTCCTTGTTAAACCTCAACAAGTAACTCTACTCTCAATCTCTAACACGGGATCCGTGTAGCTCGCGGCAAATACGACAGTCAAAGCCGCTCGTAGTGGAATCGGATAAAGATTCTCAATGAACTAGAGAATATCAAAGTACAAAGTAACCGTATGCCTTACTTAAACTAACGGCACAACTGGTGCGAACTCACGGCCCACTGAGGTGCTCGTTGCGAAACGGAGCAAGAGCAATAGGCTACCTGCCTTTCAGTGTATCTGAAGTAGATGGGCTCAATGACGAGTAACAGAACAGCGTCAAGACGAGAAAACAAAACATAAGCCGGAGGGCTCAAGACCAAGGTTTCCTTCCCTCTGAGGATATCAAAGGAAGTATCTCACCGATGCCACATCCGTGTAAGTAAGTGGACGCCTTTGAGCGGCAGAATCCTGCAACTCTCATAACTAGAGCCAGAAGACGAGATGTGGGAAGGGGATGCGTAGCACATCGTTCAAGCGTGATCTTGTCGTAGAAATTGTTAGTTGGTCGATACATAGCTGCAGAAGCTCCGCTGCGACTTGGTAACGTTAGTAAGTCCCTTGCAGCATACATACACAGTCTTAGCGTCTCGCTACACGGTAACGATCTGCAACGCACGGAAGCGAGCATAGAGACTCCGACCTTCAATTACCCGCACAAGTATTGGGCCCTAGCTCTGCGGATCGTACACAGGAAAATGGAAAGACTACACGCATTGCGCTGTAAACAAAGGGGCCCGCACTGGCGGGGGATGGAAACCAGTCCAGATAACTGGCTGCTTTAGATGAGTTGGAATCTATGTCTAGGATCGCAGCAGGAGGAAAAACCACAGGCTTTTGAGTGGGGCCGTACCAAGTCGTCCCCATTACGACGCTTTGAATGAACTAGTTATTATCGTCTAGGGCGGATGGATAATATCGTCTTCTTGCCAGCATGCTTAGGTGGTCAATCCTAAAGTCATTACCCGTTACAAAGTAATCAAACCCCCTGAGCTTAACTATGCGTCAACGATGGACTCCCAGCTACGTCGAAGAAGACGCATATTTCGATTTCCACGTGTTTCTTTCTATAAGCACCGGGGCGTGGTATACCGCTGCCCCTTCCACTTCCTGCTCATTTTACACCCGTCGACATACACCGCTACAGCGGCACCTCCTCCTCTTCCATTAACACACCCATTTCATCTACCAACCACAGCCCCTGGCCGCTCGCTCACCGATCGTACTCGCCATCCGCAAAATACCGATCCGGCATATCGACCTCCCACAGCGGCCTCTCCACGATAGCCACCTCGAGCATTCTCCTTCTCGGCTGCTCCCAGTTCCCGTTCACGTACGTGATATCCGCGTCACCCTTTTCCACTGCCCTGCCCGCGCCCTCCTCCCCCGGGTCGTCACAATCAGCGAGAAGCGGGACGATGCCGAGGATAGGCCTGTACTTGTAGGTGCACCAGAACGCGATGCCTCCAGCGTCCTCGGACTCTCTCTTCTTGCCCTGCGCCCCGCGGAGGAGGGCCAGCTCGCCCGGCCGCTCGTCCTCCGAGTCCTCGCTGTCGCTCTGCTCCTCGCCCGGGCCGCTCGTCGCGTCCGTGTCCATTGGGTCGGAGCTGGCGGCGGCGGGGCCGTCGAGCGAGAGCTCGTCCACCTGTGCCCGGACGTGGCGGACAACCTTGGTCGGGCCCAGGGCGCCGACCCCCATCTTGTTGCCAGCGCCGGTATCCGGACCTCGTTTGCGTTTCTTCCCCTGCTGTCCGTTGGCGGTGACCATGGTGGAGGACGGGTTGCTTTCGGGACCGGCCTCGGCGATGTCTTTGGTGAAGTCCAGCATCACGAGGAAGTTGTTCCCGTACAGCCAGACTCGGTCGCCTGACCAGAGGGCACCTTTGACGAGGTCGCGGATATTGCGGAATTCGACCGGGAATCGCGAAACGGGATTTCTTCTGGACCATGCAGTTATGGAGCCGACGCCAGGATTCAGAAGCAGAATTTGTGGCTTGGCGGTGATGGCCAGTAGAATATAATCATCAGGATGTTCCTGATCTCTAGTTCCTCGCGGACGTATTGTAGTGTCTGGAATATGATTTGAGAAGGACAGTACAGTTGGTGCCGCATGCAATCTAGGAATAAGAGCCCCATTCGGGTTCCGCACCCAGCGAACGCCGTCGCTAGGAATGCCATTACCATCATTCTCATCGTCAGACCCATCCGAAGCTGACACATCCTCACTATCATCGATATCATCCTGTAGCCTTTGTGTAGAATCGCGTAAGACCCAAGTATCGATGTAGCCGGCTAAATCGGCGACAGCCAGCATCCTGCTGTCAGGGGAGAAGGCAATGTGAGATACCGTCCTCTCGTATTGTCCGAGACCTCCCAGTGCGATGTGCTTGGGGACTTTTCGTCTGATTCGTTGTAACCGTATCGCCTTGGGGTGGATGGCCGGTTTGCTCTCCGAATCGGAATCCTGGACCAGCCGGAATGCACATACTTTACTGCCTTCTTGGACTAGACAGAACCACTTGCCATCTGGAGATACCTGTATCCTTGTTGCCCCTTGCGCCGCAACGGCCTCGGGCACCTCGACCTTGGAAATCCTTAGCTCCTCTTTCCGAGCGTCACGTCGAGACTTGAGGTGGAACGCTTTGATATCAGAGCTGGTGGACACCACCAGTAGGGACCCGTCGCGACTGATGGCTGCTGATGTGATGTTGGCTTCGCCCTTGATGAGGATCCGGGCGAGGAGTTTTCGGTTCTTTGCGACGGCCGACTCCCCATCCGATACATTTACCAGATCGTGTAGCGGTTTTCTCAATCTCCAGATATGGACTTCGCGCTCCCACCAGCTCACAATCAGCCTGGCCTTGGCTGCGCTTCGTAACGGCGGGTCCTGGGGGAGACATGGCAGAGTGCGATGGTTCTCCATGCCGGCTTCTTTTAGCGGTAACACAATAGGACTCGCATCGGGTCCTGTCACACGTAAGCATTTGCCAGTTAAGGTGTCGCATGATCACAGCCCCGTACTAACCTCCCGACACGACAACGCTCATCCCTAGGCCTTCAAACGCCGCCATAGTCTTGACGTCGTGGCTGTGATACCTCCTGTGCCAGACTCTCCCCCATCTTGATGTAGACCCTCTCGTCTGGCGGTAGAGGACGGTCTTGCGATCCATGCCGCCACTCACAATAGTCGACCCGTCGGCGCTCGTCGCCAGGGACAGAACGTCCTGCTTGTGACTCTGCAGCCGTTGCGCCTGTGTATAGGTCTTGCCATCAAAGATGCAAACCTGGCCCGTGCTATCTCCGGACACTATATCTCGACCGTTTAAGCATTTGACAGACCAGACAATGATCTCCTTCGCGCCACCGGCAAGATCGGAGCCCAGGGTCATCTTGTTCAGTATGTTCCCGTTGCGCATATCGTAGACGCGGATGGCGCTGTCGGAGCAGCCGACGACGACGACGTTTCGGTTCTGGAAAGTCATACTGACCATCCTGGTCTTCTTTGAGGAAGACTTGACAAGCACCCTATCGAATTGCAGATCGTCGTCGTCAATGGAATAGAGAACCAGGCTTCCGTCGATCGTTCCCGCAACCAATTTCTTTCCGGTCTGGGCGACTCGGTTCGCCTGGGTCTTGTCGCGGCTCTTGGACGGGTCGACAAGCGGCTGGGCTGCCAGACACCAGATGTCGCCATGTATTCCACTAGCCTGCTTCTTCGGGCGTCCTTTCTCCAGGTCCCACTCCGTGATGGTGCTAGTATAGCCAATACTGAACAGTCTCGACTTCCCGATCATTTTGGTACCATCCTGCAGTACCTGATCAGGTTCGTTCACCCAGACCAGCCCGTCGATGCTCCTATCCTTGCCGCCGTGAAGGATGATCTCTTGATGCCATTGGCCCCTCAGCGGGTTCCATATCTCGATGTCACCATTGGCTCGGCCGATCGCTAACCGTACTGGGCTTGACTTCTGTGCGCCGGCGACATAAGGGTGCGAGAAGGCGACGGCGTTGATTGCAGAGGGAGGAAAGGGTACGAAACGGCAGCGATGGATATCCATTATTATAAATAGGGGGAGACGCCTTAGAACTCGGCGTAACCCGGCTTATGGATTAAACTTCTCTCCTCCTTCTCGGACAGTGCTGGGGAACGTGCATGAGAGGTTGTCGCAAGAAGCGCTCGTTGAACAGCTTAAGATTGTTTGCAGCTGCAATGGCTGGGCGTACCGCCGAACTTTTTCTCTCCTTATCGCTTATCGCTTATCGAATGTACGTACCTATGCGCGCCTGTATATTCTCATGTAGGGATACTTTCTCGGCCAGCCGTATTGAGTTTAAGCTGTGGTCTGTGCCCATGTGCACACAATTGATATAACCCCACGTCCCTTAAAGTCATGTCACTTATTAATACTCCCGGTCCATTACCCCGCCAAAAGCTTTGCCATCATTCAACAGAAATATTGCAGGCGATGACGACTCTTGAGCCTCTACTTCAATGCTGCACGCTTACTTGCATAGGTAGGTCATGGCTGTGGGAATTTTTCACTGCAGGGCTGGCCAATTGATTAAACCACTTTATGCACCCTATAATCAGCCATTACCTATACCTACTCGACCGGATATCGTACTGACCTAGGCAGATATAAGTCAGGTTCTTCCACTCTACATCTTGGGCGCACAAACTACGAACAAATCGGAACTTATCTCGGTGCTATAGAAACACCGTATGCCCGCCAATTTATATAGAGGAATCGACCACAGCCTTCTCTTCTTTGTTTCCATGGTTGCATCTTTTGACGCAACAGCTGCAACAGCCTCCGTGCTAGGAGTCTCGAGAAACCATATAAAGTCTAGCTTATCCACTGAGCTAGACGAAGAGTTGTGCTACTGAGAAACTACACTCCCCATCTGCCTTTCGCACGTCATCTCGCAACATGGATTTCAATTCGTCCAACCCTTTCCCGGAGGGGGTCAACTCCTTCCTCGATACCGATCTGTACAAGCTCACGATGCAATGCGCCGTCTTTAAATACTATCGAGACGTACCTGTCACGTACTCCTTCACGAACCGAACGCCAGAGAAGAAGCTGTCAAGAAAGGCATTTTCCTGGCTTTGCGACCAAATCAACAGTGCGTTCTCCCCTCTCGAAAATACACCTACCCCCAGGAGTCACGATCATTCGCTGATTGAAGTACGTATCTTTTGCAGAGCTAGGAAATATCTCGCTCTCGGACGAAGAGCTTCGATTCTTGAAAGAACGCTGTACATATCTATCATCTGCCTATCTTGATTTCCTCAAAGACTTCCGTCTGTCGCCGAGGGAACAGCTCAAACCGACATTCCATCCCATAGGCGAGGACACGGACGCAGACGACGTCCTGGGCGATATACACATCGAGATCCACGGGAAATGGGTCGATACTATTCTCTACGAAATCCCCCTTCTCGCCCTTGCATCCGAGGCCTACTTCAAGTTCATGGATACGGACTGGGACTACGACGGGCAGGAGCAGAAGGCGTACGAGAAGGGCATGCGCCTGTTAGAAGCTGGTTGCATCGTCTCCGAGTTCGGCACGCGACGGCGCAGGGACTACCACACGCAGGCCCTGGTGTTCCGGGGCCTGGTCCGGGCTAACAAGGACGGCGAGAAGCGCGGCCTGCCCGGCAAGATCTCGGGCACCAGCAACGTGCACCTGGCGATGCGGTTCAACATCCCGCCCATCGGCACGGTGGCGCACGAGTGGTTCATGGGCATCGCGGCCATCACCAACGACTACACCAATGCCAACGAGGAGGCGCTGCGCCGGTGGATAGGATGCTTCGGCGAGGGCGTGCTGGGCATCGCTCTGACCGACACCTTCGGCACGGAGGTCTTCCTCAAGGCCTTCGAGAAGCCCGTCCGCTACCTGCCCGACACGCCCGATGTGCAGGTCCCGGGCGGGGACGAGCGGCCGGCCACGGGGCCTCGGACGTACGCCGACGTGTTCACGGGCGTGCGGCAGGACAGCGGCGACCCGGCGGACTTCGTGCGTCTGATGCGCGAGTTCTACGAGCGGCAGGGCTTCGACCCGCGGAATAAGACCATCGTCTTCTCGGACGCCCTCGACATCGACAAGTGCATCCACTACAAGCGCATCTCCGAGGAGGCCGGGTTCCGCCCGACGTTCGGCGTCGGCACGTTCCTGACCAACGACTTCGTGCAGCGGGCCACGGGCCGTAAGTCCGTGCCTCTCAACATCGTCATCAAGCTGAGCTCCGCCGCCGGCAACCCGGCCATCAAGATCAGCGACAACATGGGCAAGAACACGGGCGACTCGGCCAAGGTTGCCGAGGTCAAGAGGGAGCTCGGCTACGTCGAGAAGGAGTGGGTCGGCGGCGACGAGACCGCGAGATGGGGCAAGGCGGACGACGATCCCGAAAAGTCGCCGGTTTGAATGGATTCGGGGACAAAGGGACGACGAACGATTGAATGCAGACCGGCCCTGCTTGAGGTAATGGGTTTCCGTGGTGGTCCTAGGTGGCGCTGGTCCATTGGACGGTAGGGGGGCGGATAAAATGGGCATTGCCTTGCATGGAGACAACAGTGGAGATCCTCTGCTTTTGGCCCGGCACCGTATGAGATATCCAATTTAGATAGGGCTGGCAGACCCTGACTTAGGGCGCGACGAAGTCCGCGTCGATAATAGGCCATAGGACATTGTCATTTGCTAGCGATGCCTATCTTAAGTAATGGGCAGGCCTATCACCGGGTGCCATCTACTCTCTTACGCAGCAGGATCGTCAGGACACAGGCTCTGGAGTGGCCTTAGGCGGATACAGCGATTCTCATCGTAGCCGACGCCCCTGCTTGATTAGGAAGATTTGAGTATGTGCCATGCTCGGTGCTGTGAAGCCTTACCTACTACATACATATGGTAGGCGCTGTAGTGGCAAATGGGTGAGCGATAGTTTTCCCGCAAGCTTGCGGTTCGTCTGTTGGGTGCCGTGCCCGTCTACATGTTTGATCCCGCCGGCATCCAGTATTGCCTATACGAAAACAGAGACGACAAAAGCAAGGCACATGATAGCACAGGTGCCCTACACCTCTGGAACTCTGGATATGTAGGTAATGTACTAGACAACCCCGGCGGCATACCAAGCGTCCGCGCTTCGCCCGCTGCGATGTTAACCTTGACGGTAAGCTATAGTGTAGGTAGAGGGTTAGGCATCTATGAAAATATGTGGACAGATTAGAAGGCCGGTTAGGTTCTCCCGGTCATAGTGCCTAGAAAGGGAGGTTAAACAGTATAGTGGACGCTGGGGGTCACCGCTTAAGTGCAGAGGAGCCGGTTCCCGTACTGCCGTCACTTGGTTGCTTAGCAGACGAGAAGGAGTTCTAGTGCGCGTACGCTGCTGCACGACCATCGTAATGGTATGTATGAGCGAACTGTGGTACCACCACTACTCAGAAACCTCTGTGAGCACACTAGCATACCATGGGAAGACGTTCCCCTCATTCCGACTGACTCGGGCATCGATCTATCAAACCCATGCCAACCAAATAGGAAGACGATATACCGGCCCTTCTCCCTCCAGCCGAACCGACCATCCAATGAACCACCGACAAAGAGTGTCGAAAGAGGTCCCACGTACCGCACGCCCGGTCGCGGACAACTTTACTTCTGCTTATGGGCCGTGATGACGCGTCTCCCTCTCCGCGGCCTTTCGCGGCCTAACGTCGAAGCGACAGCGAACTCTTCCACCTCCTCGCGCCCTCACTTTCGGACCTAGCTCGACAATAAGGGCATACATACATACGCACGTACCTACGTACGCACTCACGTTTGTGCATGCCACCGTCGCGATGTCGGGCCGACACGTTAGACTTGGCACGCGGTCGACTCACTGAGTGACCGCCCTTGCTTCTGTGCATGAGCGGCGGGCTCGAGCCTGTGATGATGACGGGGAGGGCATACCTTCGACTAATCCCGGTGGGTGGGGTAACCTTTTCAGTGTCAGAGTTGAATCAGCGTGAGATTTCTTAGCCCCGTAGTAGGACCCAGGAAATCTGGTGACACATCTGCGAGTCAGTTCGGTGGCGATGGAGAGAGTGGGCAGAATAAGAGAGGAGCCTTGCTTCTTCAGCCTCGCCCCCACTGCGGCGCTCCGTAGACGGGCCGAACAAGGCGAAGAGATACCGCCGCCGTCTCCAAGTGTACCGTTACAAGACAGCAGTCCAGCCAAGTAGACAGTCTACCGGATCGTGACGATCTTGAGCACCATCAGTCTTCCGCGCGGAGCCACCTTGATGGTGCCATTATGGACAAAGCGGGAGGAATCGGAACGGGGGCCGTTAACACGCAGCTGGACTGCCCCGTATGGTAAGTTTCAACAGCAGGAGATGGGATGTGCCCCGCGACATATCGTCTCAGAGCACATGCATCCCCGCCACAGGATGTCCCTCTGGCCGGCCGTGTGCAGTAGCAATCTAGGTTCGCGTGCGTACGTACGTACGTACGTACGTACGTACGCACTGCTCGCAGACCACGGTATGTCTGAATTGGGTTTGACGATACTGGACGATGCCGTCCTCAACCTAAAGAGACTTACATGCAGACGGGAAATCTTAGACCCGAGCGTAGAGCAGCTGAACGCCATCTAAATAACTACGAGGTCGTCTATCACGTTAGGTGGGCAATCTGGCCCACGTGGGAATGCTGCAAGGTCGCGTGGGTTTTCATGGGGTTTTCGGATTTCGTTGGTCGTACGCAGAGTGTGCAATGTAAAATGGGCGAGCGTTGCGAGAGAGGATGGTTTGCGTGGTCCGGCAGGCGTTCCTTTCCGGTTTCGTCGTGCCCATCAGCCTATGTGGGTAACCAACTGTGTGAGTGCGTAAGAATTCGCTTCCTAATGTAAGCCTTCCTCCATCTCTATCTAGGCATGGGAAGCGAATGCCACCTAAATTAGCGTGACAGCTGGGTCTGGGTGGGTGCCATTGACGAGCTTGCCCTCAATCACTATCTAACTGTGGTTAAACCGTCTATGCTCTCATATAGGTAGCGTTCGATTAATTACAGACATACCTACTTAGGTACCTAGCAGCTGCCTAGGTGCTCCGTAGGCATGGTCTTAATTGCACTGAGGCACCTCGTACTGTAGTTATCCACGGTGCTCTTGCTGTCTCGCCTCTGCTTCACTAAGCGCTATAGTAATCAATGTGTCTCGTTTGACGTTTCCGGACTGCTGCGCAGATGCCATCATTCCGTTCTCACGTTTGGGTAAGACCCGCAATCTGAGCCACATGCGGACTTTTCGCTGCTGGGCGAAGTTCCCGAGTACCTGGGTCTTGACTCCACGCCGTCTCGGATAAGGCGTAGGCGGAGAAAACGGGGTTTACCCGTCATCCATGGGGCCGCCTTGGCAACATGTATGCCCTGGCAATCTGCGTCACATAACGAACTGTCTTTTCTCATGAACAAGGGGATCCTGCGTCGGTCGTGATTTTCAGCGGCTGCAATCAGAATACCCCGTTTCCTTGCCCCCATACCCCGATGAAGGTACCGGGTCAGGTCATTGACACAAAAATTCGCGCACCCCACCAGGTGGTAGACAATATTTCGCAATGTCCCAAATAAACCAAAGGCTTCGCAAGCGGTTCTGATGCCAAAACAAAATATATAAAAAATCGGAAAAGAGCCAAATAGATAAAAAGAAGATTTCACATAGCCTGGAGTTTCCCCTATATTCATATTTGTTGAAATTAATCAGTTGTTGTTGAAGGAATCATTGGATGGTTATTTGAAACTGCGCGAACTTTTGTGTCAATAACCTGCGGGTGGACATCCAAGTTCAGCCACGGAAAAGGCTCAACCCTTCTGGATGAGCTTGGGGCTGAAAAAACTAGTCCGCACGAATTGAGCGGCCTGCTTTTCAGCTCAGCTGAGCTAATGCCGACGTGCAAATGGTATGATAGCAACGTCATACACCAAGTCGCATATGTCACACTGTGTAGGGAACTGGAGGACAAAACCGCCGCACTTTAGATGACACGACGCCAACCTCCAGGACCGGACACTACATATCGATTTCGCCGACAGCGGTGTGAATATACGTGTCGAACGTATTATAATATGTGTTGGAGCATATGATTTTAGGCATTCTAGTTCATCGCCTAGCGGCGAGGGGGCACCTTGATATCCAGTAAGATGCGATTCGGCTTCTTGCGGCTCCCGCGCAAGGCACGGTCTGCGTCTTCTTAGAGCAGCCCGGGCTGGGAAATGAAAATCCATGCCCCGTCAGTTTCCACCAAAAGAAAAGTCGAGTGGCCGGACGCGCGTCACAGTCAAAAGAGAGGCAGACCTAGAGAAGCCGGTGGTTGGCCGGTTTTTATTCGCCGCCTATCATCTAACCAAGCAAATCTGGGTGATCATATCTAGATCGGATGAATACCTTTGTGGGGACGGTCGTTCTCGCCTCCTAATGAGAAGTCGGCGGTGAGCTGGAATGATGCTGATGATATCCTCGTTACTGCCCTTGTCGATATCGTCACTCTTCCGGGGTTTCCACTGGCTTCCTACCTAGTGTGACGGTTTTAGTATGCCAGTTCTGCCCAGGCAGTCGGCCAGTCGAGGAGTGCTCCATGAATTTCACACATATCTCTCCGTTGGCTAGCGACGATCTATAAGCATGCATAGAATACACAGAGGTATCTAGCTTATCCAACGAAATCAATCGGGAACGATGAGCCAATCTACAGATATTGAGTGATGCGACCAGCAGGGACGATTCAGATAGAGCCCGGTTACTCAAGAACTCCTATGGGTAATATAGGTTACAATGAGTTCAAGCGACTATCAACTAGTGAGCATGAACCCGCATGGCGATGAAAAGTGAAATTTCAGTTTCTAGCAGGATTTGGATCCCACAAGGCAGGCATTGACGACGGGAGTACTGAAGTGACATTTTCTTGCGGTCGGACAAGACACAGCAAGCTCGCAGTTCCAGAGACAGTTACGAAACCCTGAACGCAAAAGAAAAAGGGAAAAGATAGACACAGAAGGACGCGCAAGCCATTGGGGTCCGGCTCTTGCTATTCGAGCCATAAATCTGGGGAGTATCCGGACCCGCACGTGATCGACAGCAATGCCAACTCTTGAATGTGGGGGAGATATGTTACCAGACGAAGATAGAAGTGAGATCGTTGGAAGGGTAAAGAAAAGTGTTGAGCAGTGTCTCGAGACTCCTCAATTAGCTCTCGTAGATACTTCGAGAATTGCGGGTAAATTGGAAGGAGCGTACGTGGCTTGAGACGCGTACAGGATCGAGTCATGCTGGGGCTCCTGATTTGGCCAGTAACAACGGATTTCGAGTACCTATGTTAGGTAGTCGCGGCTCTGCAAGCCTGGGGACTCCGGGATGCATGGCATCCGTGACATCTTCAGGTCAATGGAGATTAGAGTGCGGGAAAGCGTCCACCGGAGGGGGCTCTATTCGAATGTGTGCTCTTCGGCGTAGGAATGTAAGAGGCGACCAGGAATTATAAGAGATACCTGGTTGATGACGGGCTCCCTGTTCGGAGATGCTCTCTTGAACCGACAGGGAACTGTAACACTGCGCTGGACAGTTGTGATAAGCCGAAGGGAGGAGAGCAAATGCCAGACTGTGGTAAGCGAGACGGGCACCGAAAGCGAGATTGAAGGATGAGGGCATATGGGCATTACTACCACAGAGAAGTATGGTTGTTAAGATTATATTTGCACCATCGTGATCCGGAAGACGAATTGCTGCGCAGTATGAAACGAAGAACCTACGTTACTGTAGTTTATAATCATCCCAGCCAAGCAGTTGAGTGAAGACGTAGGAGAGTATACGCTGAGTGTAAATATCACCACCGACTTGCTGTACATTACTACCTCCTTAAGTAGATAATGAGATCGTGAGACGGCAGCCGGCCCAACATTCAATTTTGAATCCGATGCCAGAAATACGGTGTCCGACTGTCTAAGCCCGATTAGGTAGCTTCAGCCACGACTCTTATATGAGCGAAGCCTCGTCATCGCCTCCCCTCACATGTTCATGCCAACCAATCATAGTTGACTCCGCAAGGACTTTTGTTTCTAAAGTAGGTTCTGATCAGGCATGGGCCGGGGCTTCGAGAATTTTGTATTGTCTATGTGTGTAGGGCAGATAGGGTAGGCAGGGTACATGTCTAAGTAACGCGGATCCTACAATGGTGTAATGGAAACCAGTTGTGTGTTCCACATCCTCTTGAGAGGGGTGAAACACCTCAGCCCACTCACCAGTAGCAGGCGAATAGAAGGCTAGAATTGGAAGGCCTCGTCATAGTACCTAGACGATACATGATATAGATCTAAATGTATATTCTCGAGTGATGCTACGTCGGGGAATGCTGGTATGGCAGATAGGCGACTCTTGGTTCATTGCTCGATGAACGTATGGGTGACATGTATGTATGAAGCAGTTAATAGGGGCATTACCCTCCTTGCCTCTGGCCTTGGGCTCTGCTACTGTCTTCTATGATACATTACAATATATGCAAGTTGGGAAATATACGGTAGCTTGCAGGGTCCTTCGTCGAAAAATGGGGTTGCGCAATGGGACTGACGGATATTGCGCAACCGACGTTGATGATGGACAGCAGCATATGATGAGCGCATGCATATGTCCGCCCACAATGAGGCTTGTCGACAGTCGGACGTTTTTGGGCGGAGAACTTCTTGCTACTTAGTACCCATGGAACGCAATACAAACACGCAGGTACAATACAACACAACACCTGGCCAGCTCCAGGCTTGAAGCTTCTCGGACATAGAAATACATATGGATACATAAATAGCTGTATACGTACAAGGACATGCACAAATATTGTAATTGATGACTCGTGAGTCTGCGCTCTACGAAGACATGATAGATATATATCCTCGTCCATATCCATATCTTAATGTCTCTAGTCTAGCCTTCTTTTGCTCAGTCATTGAACACAATGCAGAAGGTATGTCTATTGCGTACGCAGGTACCCTACTTATTAAACATGTAAATCTTCTTCTAGTCTGCTGGACTGACTGCACAGGCGGACTTCGGTGGGCGGCCAGAAGAGGCCTAACATGAAAACGGTATTATCTGATTGGTCACATGCTTCCGCAGTACGCGCGTTCAATACTGCCAAGATCTCTGAATTCGCACTCCGCCCGATTTGACTTCCCTATTGCCAGAGTCTCGACTGTCCCTTTTCCTCATGGGCTTACGTCGCCCAATTCTACCCGTGAAATAACTCTTTTTCTCACATAATTAACACGGTCGGGGTTTCCCCCCCCTCATGTAGTTTTTCTTCCCTTACTATTTCGCATTGCGCACGTAATGAGGGCTTGCTTGCGTCTTAAGTCAACTCAGGTCAGGAAAAGAGGGTCCTAATTCGACCATCCGACCATACAGAATCCCACAATACACGACACACCCGGACCTGGGCGGAGACAGGCCTACGCAACCTTTGCCATGTCCCTCCTCGCCCTCCCTCCTCTAGTCTTGTACCTCTAGCGCCCTTTTGTCGAGAGACTGTACTTTAGTCGTCGAATCGATATCGCAGTTTCTGATGTCCGTATCACACCTACGATCTGTATCTTTCTTTACCCGCCTATTATTTGCTGGACTTCCCCCCTGCCATTCCTCATAATCGGGATTTTGCTCTTCACGACACCAGCAGCGAGGCAACACATACATAGCCCCCTCCGATCGAATCCACCCAATTCATGAGATCTCTGTAAAGAGTCGGAACCTCGATGGTGGTCTTGGTGTAGTTGTATTGTATGTACTCAATGCTCCATGATCTCGACAACCGGCCATCCATGACAAAAGCCATCCCAGCCTGTGGCACTACCTGGCCCTGTACCTAATTACTAAACTGATTTACAACAGCGTCCTCAATCTAACTGGAACTTGCTTACCTACCTACCTAATCGGCGATTTCATAGCCTCCGTCCGCCACCAAACACCTCGGCGATATCGAAACGTAGTCGTAGCCGTAGTCGTCGGGCCATCCCCTCCAGAAACTAACCCATCCGCCAAACCCCCTCCCGCCTTCTTACCCCGGATTACGACTACCATACACGAATTCGTTCTAGGCGCGGCGAGAGGAGATTAGGGACGACAACACCACCCATATCCATCACACCCATTAGTATATCGAGGGAAGCTGGATGAAGCAACCATTCGAACAGTGTTGCGGTCGGACTTTGGTCTAGTCAAGCCCAGCGAATGTGGTCTCCATTACCCCATCACGACCAGGAGCACGACCCCAATTTCGCTCATTATTTTCCATATTGGACGGCCGCTTCTCAGTGGGATACCGCAGCCAATACTCTGCTGTTAAACGAGACACTCTCCGTAACCGAATCGCTGCTCTACCCTGATCTGGTCGAGTCCGGTCTGGTCTACGACCGCCGTTTTTCATTGAACCCTGTTTCCACCCGGTGACTTTTGTCCCGGTACATTCCTTACAGGGTGATTGTTCCTTTGAACTTCCTCCATACCGGGACCGAGAAACAACCTCACCAGCAAAATTGTGAGAGCCCCGAGCGATGGCTGCTCACGACAATGGCCCTGGGGACGACCAAGGCGAATACGGCGAGGACTGGGCTAAGGGCTTGCGCATTCAGTTCGAGCAATTATTACGAGAAAAACGAATAAGCGACATCGAGCAATCCCGATCCTCACGATCACGACTCGGCTCGCCGTCGACACCTAGAGAGCAGGCATCGTCGCCAAATCTCCGGGCTGCCTCGTCATCTTCAGATTCCGCGAGACCAACCACGTCTCATGAACGTCACGATCAATCACCCACTCCGCCATCTTACTCATCCCTACGCAATCTTCCTCTGATGCCGACTCCCCCTGCCCCACACGATCGAGAAGCGCAGAAGTTTCGCAACCTTATACTATCCCTATCGCTAACTCCGACGAAGTATGAGAATCCCGGGCTCCTGGACGAGGCACTACAGGCGATTCCGTTGGTCAGGATATACAACGAGGCCGAGGAGGAGAGCCAAGTCCTGCAGGCTCAAGCCGAGAGTATGGGTGACGGTCGACAACCGGAATGGGGATACCAAGACTGTGTCATTCGCGCGTTATTACGGTAAATAATCCGCCCTCCTCCCCATCCCGTCAGCATGGTGCGCCCGACTGCCGCCAGAGTGTTGATCGACGCTCGATTCTAACAATTGACTCTTGCAGGTGGTTCAGGCGGTCGTTCTTCACGTGGGTCAACAACCCGCCATGTACGGCCTGCCTGTCGCCGACGGTAGCCAAGGGTTTGACCCGACCGACACCCGAAGAAAACGCCTGTGGCGCGTTGCGGACCGAGCTCTATGAATGCTCGCAGTGCGGAGGCCACGAGCGATTTCCCAGGTATAGCGATGTCTGGCGGTTACTACAGACAAGACGTGGGCGAGTCGGAGAATGGGCCAACTGCTTCAGCATGTTATGCCGTGCGGTTGGTGGCCGCGTGCGCTGGGTGTGGAACGCCGAGGATCACGTCTGGACCGAGGTCTACTCGGAACATAAGCAACGCTGGATACACGTCGACGCTTGCGAGGAGGCGTGGGACAATCCGCGGCTATACACGGAAGGCTGGGGAAAGCGGATGTCATACTGCATCGCCTTCAGCATAGACGGCGCGACCGACGTCACGCGGAGATACGTACGCAAGACTGAGCATGCCCTCGAGAGGAATAAGTGTCCCGAGGAAGTCATGCTTTATATAATGCAAGAAGTCAAAGGTATAAGACGTGCGAATATGGACAAGGACACCCGGTTCCGGCTAGAGAAGGAAGACCAGAGGGAAGACCGGGAACTGCGGCAATATGTGATAAATTCTATCACGCAGGCCGTGACCAGGATGGTCCCCAGGCCTACTCCGAGAAATGTACCACCACCGACGCTTCCGCTGAGAGAAAACCGCACTCAAGCCTCTTCCAACGACGACCAGAAGCTACCCGCCGAACGGCCCGGACAGCAGACCGGCAATGCTGAGTGGGTGGCAGCCCGTCATGAGAACAGCCGGCGGAACCAACACGACGATCCGAGAGACCCGTCGGCGAGATGAAGTCAACATCCTATTACCTATTTAGCAATTCCTTAAGTCGACTCCTTGCCAGCGCCTCCACCATCATAGGGGGTATGCTACCTGCACGGACAACACCTCGGTACATGTCTACTCACTTGAGAAAGGCCTGAGAGATCCCATTATGTGGACACGATCAACCGATTACTAGTCTCATTTTGTCTAATTGATACAACTATCTTCGCATACATATCTTCACGGCGCAAAAAAAGAGCGCCTGTATCTATCCGGCAGACAACATCTCGCCCGATATTATCGCTTCTTGTCGACCATCGCTCATCCTTTTTTTTTTCTGTCTTTCGTCGGCGTCTTTCTGGGGAAAAGTCAACGGCGCATCCGGACATGTCCTCGGGGCGGGGCGGGGTTGGAATAGCATACACTTTGAAATTTTAAAGGTTGGGATGGGCCAGAACCAGAGAGGGAAGGTCCTCTTTCTCAAGCCCGGCGTTTAGGATCATTTATATACATCATTGCATACGAGGAATGGCGGAACGGAGAGCCGGTATTTGGCATGAAGCGAAGAGCAGATGAACAGGACGACATCATACTGGGCCTGACTGGCGGACAGTGCGCACCTTGGGAACACGTGCGCGGGAGACGTTTGCGCAGCCTAGCTAGCTGAGAGACGCATATATAAATCAGGGAAAGCATATTCGATATTTATTCGTTCTCATCGACGGCGACAGACCTCTTCTACGGCGGACAGGCGGACCCCAGGATCAAGCAAGCAGGTAGCAAGGCATGCGACCAGTGAACGCCAGCTATGGTAGTCACAGAGAGCCGAGGCAAAGCATCAACGAGGATAAAAAGACCTCGCTAGGAATAAAACGCCATTTTGGCTGGTTTGCTTAAATGTTGACTGTCTCTCTCCCCCCTCTCCCTCGGACGTCGGCCGGGTCGGGGTTAGTGATGTGGAACTAACTATCTGTTTACGCATGTGCCTCGCTGCCCGTTCACCCGTGGTGCATGATTGAAACCAACAACTACAAGTAACCTAGATGGGCAGTTATGGTGAACCGTCTTTCTCTTCCAACCGTACGTATACTAACTACCACCCCGGGGCCGGGGAGGATTACGCGCATCTAGCTGGCTCGGTCCCCTAGATATCCTTGCGACGGTCTTATCGATCCATCGAGTTCTAAGCCGCACACACACAAGGTACAAATCGGGTCTAATTAATCCCCGGACGACAAATTTTTCTACGTTAAAATAAACAAAATTTAATAACTCCACCACAACAAAACTTAAAAATTAAAAATTTGGATTATAAATATTTTATAGATTTTTAAAGCGTTATATAAAATAAAATTTTAAAACTAAAGGAAAATCAAAAATTAAAAAATTTATATAAATATTAAATATATATATATATACTATACCCGGTAATTATTACTAAAATACGAAGAAAAAAATAAAAGTAACTATATAGTTTAATTATATTATAAATATAAATTATTTTACAGGATATAACTTTTTTATAAATTTTTATATAATGAAAGTATTATATTTTAAAAAATATATATTTAAAAGATACATTTTATATAATATAACCTTTAAAAATTATATAAAGCTATAACTAACGTCGTTATAATATAAATGACCTATATACGAAATTTTATAATTTTCTATTAATGTTTTACAAAGTTATTTAACCTTTTTCAAAATTTTAAAAATTTATATTCCCTTTTTAAAAAAATATTAAAAATATTAAACTTATCTTAATTATTACGTAATTTTAATATCATATAGGTATTTACATAAATATTGAAATTACGTATTAATTATATTAATATTAATTAATATTACGTAATGTTTTCAAGATTAAATTTCCTTAATAATTTTTTAAAATTTTAACTTAATATTTTAACAGTATTTAATAGAGGATCCATATTTTTAATATTATATTTCAAATCTCCTCATTTTAAAATATATATACCCGCATTTCCACTGTTTTGCATTGAGTGGTTGATTTTTTATGATTATTTTTCTTGAAATTTGGGGGTGTTCGGAGATTAATTGGACCCGATTTGTACGGTTGGGGCGCTACGCCGCCAAGGCACCATTCACGTCGCTGCTGACGGACCCGGCGCGCTGGGTCCACCGGCGGCGCCGCCTCATTGTTACTTAGTACGTAGTTAAATTAAGCATTGGGGCCGGTGCGTTTCGTTGTTGAACTGGCAGCGCGGTTTTCGTTCCTGGTCTTGTGGGCCTTTCGCGTTGGGCTGTCCCCTCGTATACCAAATTTTTTTTTTTAATTTCTCTTTTTGATCTGGTTGCTGTGCTGGGTTATTGGACATGCATGCATCCATTGCCCAACGTTGGGGTAGCGAGTGCAAATGTGTTTGCGTCCCATCTTACAGTCTATATATGGGTGAAAATAGAAGTAATACGGGTTCATTGCTTGCGTCGGCTATGCAGCTAATACCAGAATATGCTATACACCGGGAGGATGCTCTAGAGTCCCGTTAGGACTTCGAATCCATAACCAGCAATCAATCAAATATCGTACGATTTCGCACAAGGTAAAGGATAGCCTCCTTTCTATATGGATCTGCTACTAGTCTATGGAGTGCTCAAGCACAGCTTTAAATAGCACGCTAATTATGGCGCTTAACGGCTTCGTTTAAGGCGTAGGTATAGGATGATATAACTATACTTATTACTTACCGCAGCTAGTTGCTATGACCTTCGGCCCGGAGCTTTATATATAAATCGGATGTCTTTATCGTTGTATTGGTAATATAGGTGTGGTAACTCCTCTTATATCCTCAGCTTTCTTAAAGCTTAAGCTTATGCAGTTACGTATAAGAGCTCTGGAAGCACGTATATACCCACGTAAATAGGACTGTCTTATGGTATTTTCTTCCCTACATAGCGTATGTTTCTCCATTGGTAAATGACGCTGAAAGGATACCAATCTAGATACTTAAAGTCTCTTGTTTGACGGTCTAGACCAGCTTGTACTTGGCAGCTGCCTCATTCAAGCCTCTGTTTTGGGTTCCCTTAAACTCGGGGGTGTGTTGGAAGCCTTCACAATCGCTTTTCTCGCAGCTGGCCTAGAGCTACACTGCCAAGGGGCAACCTGGTAATCTAGTAGGAACACAAGCAGCCGAGAAACATCACGCGAAGCATTAACAGGGCCTTTTTCGGTCCTTTAGTCATTCGATTTGCGCTCATAGTATACTGTTCCGAACATGACGGCGCTACCCCTGACACTGGACTACTCGAGCCTCTTTCGTTATGCCCCCTGATTGCCAATTGCCGGGTCTCTAGCTTGTCTCAACGTTGCAATGCGGCGGTTGCGGAACGAGGCCGTCCTGACACAAAACCATCATGGCTATGACCGTCCAGCCAATGGCTTGAATCGGCTGCTCAGCCATGTTATTAGGGAAACTGCACGGACGGATGAATCAGGAATTCAAATTACGAATAATAGCTGCGGAAAGGTACTGGTCATATGTTTGTTTAAGCTCCAGACTGGTTCTACTGGCGTGGCTACTGCTGATCTAATTAGAACCGCTTGACGGCGTGGCGTCGAGGAGGCATCATTCATTCCAGTGCTTGAGACAACCTCAGGGATAGATGCTTGATCCCATAAAGGTAAATTGTTCTCCGCAGTCACGGATTCCATTTCATTTTCCGCTTCTCTGAGCCTGATTTGTTACCGTACCAGTATCTGGCAATATGACCCGCGTCTTCGGGTTTCTCGTAGCGTCCCTTGCCCTATGTGATGTCGTTCTAGGAGTGTTCAGCGCAGCTTCCAAGAACAACGTCGTTCTATACTATGTAAGCTCGTATCACCCCTAGTACGCAACATGGCCCAGCTAAGACAACGACAGGGTCAAGGGCCAAACCAGAAGCGCCTGAGCCAGTACTGCGCGGATCCAAGCATCGATGTCATTATCCTGTCCTTCGTCCACCTCTTCCCGCAGCAAGCAAACGGTTACCCCGGCATAGACTTTGGTAATCAGTGCTGGGCCGAAACGTACGCGGGGCCCGGCTACGGCGGGCAGAACAAGCCCACCAACAACCGCCTCCTGAAGTGTCCGAATCTGCAGCGCGACCTGTACACGTGCCGGCAGACGAGCACCAAGAAGATCCTGCTGTCGCTCGGCGGTGGCACGACCGCGTACCAGCTCAGGGGCGCCGTAGACGGGGAGAACTTCGCCAAGCAGCTCTGGTACATGTTCGGGCCGCGGCAGAGCAGCTGGGTGAAGCAGGGCCTCCCGCGGCCGTTCGACTACGCCGGCAGTGGAGCGGGCTTCTCTGTCGACGGCTTTGACCTGGACATTGAGCATCCGCCGACGGACGGCTCGGCCGGCTACAGGGCGCTGGCGACGAAGCTGCGCTCCCTGTACGCCGCCGCGCCCGGCACCTTCTACCTCACGGCGTCGCCGCAGTGTGTGGTCCCGGACGCCAGCATGGCGGACGCGCTCCGAGCCACTACCTTCGACATGGTCTTCGTGCAGTTCTACAACACGGCGCAGTGCTCCGCGCGGCGCTGGGCCGACGCCAACCCCAACTACGTCCCGGGCAGGGCCTTCAGCACCGCGGGCTTCACGTACGACGCCTGGACAACCTTCCTCGCAGGCACCTACAGCAGGGAGGCCCGCGTGTACCTGGCGCTGCCGGGATCGGCGAAGGCCGCGAGTTCCTGGTTCGAGCTGACGGTCCGGCAGGCCGCCAACCTGGCCAATGCGTATTACTGCCGCAGTAACTTTGGGGGTGTCGCCATCTGGGAGGCTACGTATGCGAGCGAAAATCTCGCCAGTGGCAAGAACTTCTACCAGAATCTGAAAGCCGCGCTCAATACGGCGTCCACCAACAAGAGGCTGCCCTGTGTGCCTTCTTAGTAGGCAATCCAGGGCTATTAGAGAGGAGCGCTGATCCAGGAGGTTTCGGGAATCTGCAGCCAGGTCGACAACTATATGACGGGGTCCTTTGACGGAGCCAGTGCTTGGAGTCCCTTCGAGCCGGGAGCTGATATCATCAGAAAAATGGCTGGGATGCTGGTTATTCACGGTCAATCAAGGTCGAGAATTGATAGCCGGCGCATCCTCCCAGAAATGCATCCGGGCTTAAGGATTGAGGCTACTGTGTTGTCAAAATCGCAACATGTCGATCCTTTATATTGGCGCGTTGATCTTATTCGGAACAATAACGCGCATCGTCTGCTACCGCTCAGCGTACGGGAGAGGTAGAATACATATGCTGCTTCTTCCCCTCAGTAGTTCTCATAGGCGTCTATTTAGCTGAATTAGGTCTGACCCCTGACCCAGAGATCCCAGCCGATCCAGCCCCATCGCCAACCGCTCAATACCACAGAGAGCTGAAAAGGGGAATGCTTGTGGAGCGCTTCGAAGACTGGTCCCATCATCGTGGACATGACGCTTACGCGGCAGGAGCGAGTGTGAAAGCTCTTGGATACCCTGTATGCGAGAAGCCTATAGATTAAAGGCTGCTACAGAGCGAGTGGCTAGGGTTAAAGATATGTTGGGACCACTACCTTCCCTTTGCACATTCGCAATCTCACGCACACACGTACGCATATCGCATCGGCATTCGATGCTTACCGCCTCTCGTTCTCATCCTATTTCGAAGAGTTCTATCTCCGAATACGTGTCGATTCAGCAGGCCTGTTCAAGATTTCCGTCAAGTTCTGCCGCTTTTTGATCATCTGGATGATATTCATAGTTGCAGGGGGTGCATCATTCACCCGTGCCGGCCTGTTTGAGCGCGGGACGCGTCTCGCAAGCCTGTTTGTCCAGCGCAGAACTCTTTCAAGTACTGTTGGAGCGCTATACAGAGCGGCCTAGCGAGAACAATGTTACAATAGGGGTTAAATAGGGGTTACATTAAGGGCTAGAATAGGGGCGTAGACGACTTACACATCTGCCTATATATATAGCTGCGTAATCCTATGCGTTCAACCCCGGCTGCTTGGTGGAAATATAACGGGTATTCAGCCTATCTCAGACATCGAGTCCATTCAGGAACGCTGCGTCGAAGCATTCACCTGAGAGCTCATCTACCTTTGTCAGGATGCACAAGAGGGAGGAATGCCTCGAACGAGCTAGACTCCCATAAAGTTCAAGATTGAGAAAGGAAACAGATATGAGTGGGAGCTGAGAAGTGATGGAAGAATGCCACATAATCGGGTCTAGGCGATACGCAATCGGCGCGGAATACCCACAACTCACCTGGTCCCGGATATTCAAAATATCTAATACCGCCTTGCCTTTATTTTCGTTCTTATGCTACGTGATAGTTACAGTAGCCGGAAGAAAGAAAAGGGGGTGGGGGGATACACCATTTCCGGCGCTTGGCTTTACGGTCTGACACAGGCCAACAAAAGGGCATCGCGGGTCTTTTTACGTTTCTAGCCCGGCTACCATGTTATGGTCATAGATGGTCCGTCATATCACTTAGGCAGAGCTGGAAGTATTTGGTCTGAAAATATACTAATGATTAAACGCTTGAAGAATATCTTGCTATGGCGGTGTGGGTAAGTCTTAAAGCACTGTCGGGTATTCTAGGTAGAGACCCATTTACTAAATGCCTGCCTTGGATTAGGGGTTGCAAAAGGGCTGCAATTTGTCGTATGTGCCGCCAGTTGACCCATGTAAATGCGAAACCTAATTTGGGTAGAGTTGCTACTAGCGCGAACCACTATGTACCTGACCGTGTTTAAAACTGGTGCCCGACGCCATAGTAGATAGACTAAAGGCTTGATTCGTTCTGAAGTGTGGGCAATTTCGCTTGCGCTGTCCTTAGACAGTCTTCCGCCGAGTCATTTTTCCTGATATTTTTTGACCGCTACGTTAATTAATTCTTGGGCGGTCTTTGTGACTGGCGCCCAACTCTCCTGCATCGTCCAGGCCCAAAGTGGGTCCAAACTTGAGCTGCTTTATGCGCTTTGGCGGCCCTTGAACTTTCCGTTGGCTTTCCCACGGCCAAACCTACTAATTAACGCCTATTCTCACGTTCGTAACGTTTTTCACTTCAGTTTTTTATATCTTATTGCCGTGACGTGCTGCGGTGCGAACGAGGATATGCTCACATTGTCGGAGTACGCTGAAATTCAATCTTCATCCACCCCCCAGCAAAAGAGTGCGCCAAATGCACATTATTACTAGTCTAGTATGTAGTATATGGCACGCATTGCCAATAGGACGGGTCTGGTACAGGATCAGCTGACAATTTTTCAGCCGCATATCTCCACAACCCCACCTGTCCCATAAACAACCAGTCACGACCGCGGCTTCGTGAACAAGACTTCTCCCTCGCATGGAAGGCTCAGCACGATAAGGACTATGAGCGCCTCAGCCCACGCTACGCGTTTCTCTAAGAGAGTGGGCCCATATCTCTGCATAGGGGCTCGTCGAGGGCGAGTCTTGCTCGAGTCCAGTGCATTTCCAGTGCCATACGCCCTGAAGGCCTGATTCTTGGTTGGGTTAAAATGGGTGCATGGCTATCATATAGCGACTCGCTCTGGCAGCCCCTATCCACAGCACTGTTGCGGAAACGAGTCTGCCCCGTTGGGCTTATTGCGCTGCAGTTTGCTATGCTCTGTTACCTAGCAGGCTCTGGTCATGATGGTTGAGCCACCTCTGACCCCCTACATATATCCAATCGCTGTTGTATCTTTATGCACCCATAGAGACTCCTTCAAGAAATCGAAATGAGCGCTTTGTTCAAATTGAGCAATCACATATAGCCATTGGTCGTACATGACTTATTCAAAATCTCCTGTATTTTCAGCTCGTGGACATTATCAAGGGTGCTCCAGCTATTTTTGTCCAGAGCCTGCCTAGCTTAGAAGCCTTGGCAAGCCACGGCTGAGATTCAGACACCGGCCCTCCATCATGGTCAATGAGCAGGACTTGGGGAAGCATTTTCACATATGAAAGGGTGGACTCCCGTGCCGGCTGGTGCTACGTCCTGACCCTCCTACTTCCATCTGTTTCTTGTTCGCGACCGAGCGAGTGTTCACTTTAAACAAAAGATAACGGGGAACACCTCCACCATCGACCATCCAGCTACTGACTAGAGATGGAGCAGCCAAAGACCTACTCCAACCAGCGACCCGCTGGCAAGGAGCATATCCCTCTCTATCCCAGAGGCTTCGTTGCCGTTCGCATCATCCAGTTGATCGTCGGACTCGTATGCTTGGGCTTGTGTGGTTTCGGAGTTGCTGTCTTGGCCTTCGCGGGAAATTCTCTCATGCTTTTCACTGTGAGTTGCCCCGTTACAGCCGCCAGTACACTTATAACTGAACAGCTGCTAGGCCATCGCGACACTGATCGCCTCGATATACTGTCTGGTCGCTCACTTCGGGCCACCGGGGGCTTACAATTACTGGGCCATTCTAGGACTCGACGTCTTTCTGCTCCTCTTCTGGCTGATCTCGTTCGCCGTGCTTGCCGCCCAAGTAGCTCCGTTCCTAGCTTACTATTCGGCTTATTATGACTACTATTCGGATTATTCTGATTACTATGATTACTACAGCTATGATGATGCTGTTTTAACCTGTATGCTACCCTCGATATGCGCAAATACACCAGAACACTCCAGACCGCTTAGACGACCTTCCCGGGCGTAAGCGGGACGGAAAAGCCCTCATAGGTTTTACGTATTGCAAACACGGTACGCTAACATGGTCTTGTCAGATGTCGCAATTCTCGCCGGAGCGGCTGGCTTAGGGGGTCTCGAATTGTAAGTCTCATGCAGATATTCGCCAATAGCGGACGGACACTAAGCCTTGCCCAGCATTCTCTACATCGTCTCTCTCTCGATCCACAGCGTTATGGTACACCGCCACCGCAAAGCTGGCCTCCACTGTATGCCGCTCGGGTCGTCATCTCATGCGGCTCCGGCTGGTGGCAAGATTGAAATGCAACCTCAGCTTCAGCAACCCCATCCCCAGCTTGCACCTGTATATCATCCAAACTCGGGCAATCCTCCGCAGAACATACACCCATATCCACAGCAGTCGACTGCACCACCTGTCTCACCACAGCCTACCGGGGATTCCTATGTTCAAGGGCCGCCTGTGTCCCTAAATCCCAACCAGCCCCTATACGAGGCAGGCGGACATGAGAGGCGTTAAACCACTCGACAGTCTACTGGGCTTACGAGACGGGCGGTATGGTTAGTTGGAACACGGGTACTCTCCCGTTAGGTCGATCTTCAAGCGCAGTTGTTCTTGATACCCTGTAATGGCATGGACTTTTCTTTCATTGTAGGCGACTTGCGAAACAGTCATTTAATACAGTACAGATTGATTTGGCTAGTCTTCTTAATCTCGTACTTGTTTGGCTGACTCTGGTCTATTTCACTCTTTGTTCAAGAATTACGTATGGATGTGGTCCATTTCGATGATGGTATCGTTTGGTAGATGCGAGTGTTGCGTCGCCCGCTTTCAACAATGGAATGCCCGGATTCGGCCATACTCCCGGAACCGTAACAAGACAACGGAAACGTCCAAGTAACTCTCTCTATCACCAGCACCCGCTAGAAATCCATTGTGAGCTTCACAGCCTTTGTTCGGCTGCCACTTTTCTATCAACTTTTCCTATCGACGCTTGCTTGCTCGTCTTTCTTTAACCTCTTGTTGATCACAAGGAACACCTCTTAACTTGCCCTGACTAAGTGTGGCATTTCCTTTACTCGGACCCGTCTACTTATCAAGTTAAGCCGCCGCAATTGTGTGGTCTTTCCTTCGCCACTAAACCTAGGGTTATATTGTCCTCAACCGCTCTAGCCACGTACCACACCTCTCTCACGGTAGTTGTCCAGCATGTCGAAGCCACCAACCAAGTCTCCGGCCAAGCTTGCCGAAGGGCTCGTTAAGCATATTATTAAAGAGCATAACATCCACATTGTAAAGCTGCACGACCTTGCCCACGAATGGCAGGTTTACAAGACATGGAGAGAGTCACAGCGGGCTAAACCCGATGATAAGACATGGCCGGCTTATTACCTGGCTGAGCGGCGAGAGCAGCTGCAAGAGCTTATCGACATAATGAAAGCGGTGGCCGACACGACCAAGGAGTTGGCAGCTCCGTTGGCCGACCTCCTTCATAACTTTGTTGAGATGATGGCTTTATATGAACATGCAGGAGTTAGCCAGCAGTACCAGGATCCGAGGGACGAGAGGTCTTACATAAAGGCTATCTATCCGATGATCCGTGGTGCCGCCGATCTCGGGGTGATACCCCAAGGTGCCCTTGATTACACTGGGTCTACTGAACCCATCATCATTATCCCTCCGGTGAATGTGCCGCAACCACCAGCCGTCCCCAATCCCGGGGCAAGTGCAGCTCAACCCGGCACTCCACGACCGATTGCGCCCGCAGTCCAGGCCCCAGAGGGCGAATCATTCCTAGAATCCGTTTTTGGCTTTGGATCTGTATCGAACAACATTGGTGCCCGTGCGCAGTTGAGAGTAGCCAGGGCAGCCGGGTTCCGCCAGAAAAAGTTTCACCCTCTTTTCAATTCTATACCCCGGTCTCGGCCGGTCACCGAAGACGCTGGCGCAGAGGGTACCGGTGTTGGTGGAAGTGACAACAAGGCCAATAATGGGGGAACAGGCGACACGGAGGACCAGCCGTTCGATATCGTACAAGAATTAGCGAATGATCCCCGCCCCTCGCGGATAGACTTCAAGAGCTTCGGTTTCCAACAGCATCCGGAGGATTACGACGATAAGTACTATATCAGTCTCTATCGATTGCTTTACAACCGGACAACGGACTTCGCGGAGAAATGGTTCGGCGACATCGACTTACCAGAGCCTGGGTACGTGGGCTCGCCGTGGCAAGAGCCTTTCAACGACCAGTTCATCGAGTACACGCGCCTGGTCGCCCACGAGGACCGACACAATGGAGGCTGGCCGGCCCTGCTTCGGCAAGCTAAATATCGTAAGTGGCTCATCGTCGGCATCCTGGGACAGGTCATCGAGAAGAAGGTCTTCAGCGAACTTCTCTTCGGCGTTAGCGATTTTTGGAAGAAGGAAATCGACGGAGAAGACTTGAGACTAGTCGAGATAGAAGGTAAGGATCATCTTCCGCTCCCGAGATCGAATTTCGCTAGTCGCCCCCTCTGAGACCTTCACTACTGACAACGTTTGCTTTGAAACAGGATACCGCCGGAAAGCTCGCCGCAGCGAGACGGCAAAGATGGCGTTGAAGGGACTGTTCGTGCCGTCTGGGTTCTGGGGAGACGTCGACGATCTCGCTTGGCGAACTGCCCTCATCTTCGAACCCCTCATAAACCTGTTGGACATCTACAGGGAGCAAACCGAGGAGCACCAGACCAACTTGAGCCACTTCTACCAGGAGCTCCACATGATCATCTCGATCGCGGCCTATATGCAGGTCTGCATGGCCATCTCCCCATCAATCTTCCATGTCCTCTCGGCAACTCCGGGGGCGCGCATGGACTATCCAATCGAGCAGCAGGCGGACGTCGCGCTCTACAGGGAGTCCAAGAGCGTCAACGAAAGGCTCTACTCCGCGTGGGAGGACGCCGCGAACAAGACCCAGCAGAACCTGAGAGTCCCTCCCGCCGACTTCGACAGGCTCAACGCCCTCTACCCGATCCCGCCGGCGACCGCCCAGGATCACGAGCAGGAGCGGCGCATGGCGAGGCACCACCTCCTGCGTGGCGCGAAGATCATGCTCGCCGTCTTCCCCATGATCAAGCGGTATAGGCCGGAGAACCGCGGAATTAAGCCGAACCCCGACAAGCCCCGGACTGACGACAACTGGGAGGAGGTCGAGGGGCAGCGAATCGCCGACATCTTCCGCTGCACCGTCGTCTACTACCAAGGGCTCATGTACCCGCGCAACATACTCGAGGACGGCGTGCAGCTCGACACCCACCTGACCGCCGTACGCGGCTGGCAACGGCACCCGGTTCGGTTTAGCCCCTTCGCCATCGGGGTCTTCGCTATCTTGCTGGCCTGTGCCGCATTGTCTGTTAACTGGCTGCTACTAGCTATCGTGCATGGAACTGGCGAGGCCAACGCCTTTCTCCGGTCGAACTTTGGGGCCGTACTCAAGTATGTGTGGGTCGCTCCCCGAAACTCCGCACTGCAGGCCCTCGAGGAAAATGACTGGTCGTCCGCTACTCTGATTTGCAGGACATTCTGCAACACCATCTGCAGAGGAATGTGTGTCTGCTCTTCGGCGACCGCTGCATACTAGATCAGGATGCGTACCAGGGGACGGGAAACAGTAGAGAACGACCGGACCCAGCAATGGAGGACGGGCGGAATTCGAGGGGCCTTCTTTGCTCAGAAAGTATGAGGATACCGTCAGCGAAGGTTGTTTAGTGCCTTGTTCAACGGCACCGCCGACAAGGAGTTAAGCTTGGAATTTGTGGTTATTTGGCGTGTGTCTTCTAAGCTTGACTCCTACATCTACTAGTCTCCTCCCCGTGTTCCTACTTGCGAATTGATATTTGGAACAATCCGGTCGTACCAGGATATGCTTCCCGGATACCAGAGTTCATAGGAGATATAGTAGATTCGCTGCATGAAATCTTCATTAGCATAGGATTTCTGCGAAGAAGATCGCGCCGAACTCCTGTAAGCTGCTCAGTCGTGCTAGCTTTGGGTTATGTTACATAGGGGTCTCTCATTCGGATGATAAATAATAATCAGTAACAGGTCCAGAGTCGGGACTTGAAGGGTCCCGCTGAGGTCCATAAAGTGAAGTTGGGTTTGATAACAGATATGTCGGCTGGGAGGGAATTAGTAAACCAAAATACAACAAAAATGATGTATTGTATAGTATCATAATACGACTCTAGGGCGGTTGATCCGCCGGAATCCAGATCACCATGACACTTCTGTCTCTATTCAGTACTGCATTGCGTCGTATTATACCATCCATAGCATCCCCACCACCCCGTGCTACCTTGCACCCCAACTTTTTATCGTGCTCGTGCAACTGCCGGTTCGGCTTTAGCCAGAACTTATAGATCCGTCATGCCGGCAGGCAGGAGGCGTGGTTCTCCGCACATAGCGAGGGGGCTTAGATGGCCGAGATCCGAAGCGAATGTCACTCAAAACAGTCAAAGTCCATAGCCTTGAAACTGCGATTGGATGTCTGCTACAGTTCCGCTTTCAGACTACGCTCAACTCTTCATGTTCTTCTACCACTCATTCCGACCTCGGTAACACCACAGACGCAGATGAGCGTTAAAAATGGCTCCGACACAACCGTTACCAAGATACGCGGACCGGTTATACCAGTCTGCCCATGATGATACCTTCGCCAAGCCAATCATCAAGGACATCGAGGCGGTCCTACCTCCCGGAGTGAGCCAGGAGGATTTTGATGAGGCTCTCAAGGAAATACGAGAGCCGCTGGGTCAGGATGCCGTCTTCACCGGCTGCGATTTAAAAGAATATGTTGACCCGTACGAGATCCCAGAGTCGGGACACGAGCGCAATCTTCCAAGTGCGGCAGTCTGGTTAGTACGGATGTCCAGGCCGCTCAATTGGCACAGAATAGATGGCTGACAGCGTCATCAGCCCCTCATCCGTACCTGAACTCCAGGCCGTCTTGAAAGTTGCCAATAAGTATCTACTCCCGGTATGGACCATATCAAGGGGCAAGAATCTAGGGTACGCTGCTCTGAAGTTTATTAACTTGCAGGTGGAGACGGGGTCATACTAACGGATATACCAGGTATGGAGGACCCGCGCCTAAGGTTCGGGGAAGCGTCGTCCTCGATTTACATCGGATGAACAAGGTCCTCGAGGTGTCCGAGAAGTTCGCATACGCCGTGGTCGAGCCCGGCGTGACGTTCGGTGACCTGTACACCTACTGCGCAGAGAACAAGCTCAAGGTCTGGCCGAGCACGGCATCGTTGGGATGGGGCAGCATCATAGGCAATGTAAGTTACTAGCCGAGGACACGCGAACTCCTGGACGCAGATATACCCCTAACTCGATGAAATTCTAATTAGACCCTGGACCGAGGGATGGGTTTTGTGCCAACTGGCCTGCACCACGAGCACATCGCCGGCATGGAAGTCGTGCTAGCCGACGGCGACGTGGTCCGCACCGGGCAGTTTGCAAAGACGGACTCGCCGTCGGCGCACCTGACGAAGCTCTCCTTCGGGCCGACGGTCGACGGCCTTTTCCTACAGAGTAACCTCGGCATCGTGACAAAGATGGGCATCTACCTGACGCCGCAGCCACAGGCGTACATGGCGTGCGAGTTCGCCATGCCGGAGATGAACGACCTGGCGACCATCACGGATCTGTTCGGTTACTTGCGGCGCAACGGCACGATTCCCTACCTCACATACGTCTTCAGCATCGGCGAGTGGATCTCGTTCTACGGGCGGCGCGCAGATTGGTGGGACAGCAGCGAGAGCGCTGTGATCCCCGACTGGCGCCTGCGGGAGATTATGCACGAGCTCGGAGCGGGATTCTGGACGGCGCGGTTCGGGCTCTACGGGCCGAAGCGCCTCGTCGAGGCGCAGTACGCCGAGGTGCAGGCGGCGGTCGAGAGACGCGCACCGACCGGCACCCTCAAAGGCAAGTTGTACGCAGCCGAGGTGGGGGGCGACAGCGACGGCAGCGACGCCCTGCTGGAGGCGACGTCGGTCGACCTGTCGCACGGCGGCATGTTCGTCGGCGTGCCGTCCATGTTCTCGCTGCCACTCGTCGACTACTACAACCGGCGGCCCGACTCGCTGGGCGCACACAGCGCGTACTCGCCCATCGTGCCGCTCGACGGGGCCGTCATGCTCGACTGGGTGCACGCCGCGCGCGCCGTCTACGAGCGCCACGGCCTCGACCTGTCGTGCGACTTCTTCATGCACGAGCGCTACGCCGTCTTTGTCTGCATGCTACCCTTCGACAAGACGGACCCTGCGCAGCGCGCTGCCGTCAACGAAGTCTTCAACGAGCTCTTCGAGGAGGGCAGCAGGCGGGGCTTCGCCAAGTACAGGTCGCATATCAATCATATGGGTAAGCGAGAGATGAGAATGATGATTTGCTTATGCATGTGGTTCCTGTGCAATGTGTATCTTTTAACTAATAGCGACCCGTGGCAGATCAAAACGCCGAGCTGTTCGATTTCAACAACCATGCCTACCGACGCTTCGTCGAGACACTCAAGGTTAGTCGCATCACTGCGTGTTAACTATTCCCCCTGGGATCTTCTTGTGCTGATATGTGTTCTTCTGAGATATACAGGACTCGTTAGATGAGAATGGCATCTTGTCGCCGGGGAAGAACGGCATCTGGCCGAAGAGGTTAAGGTCACGGGCGTCACATTAGTAAGTTAAGTACACATACATACGTATGTATGCGTGCCCGACTTCCTGTCTTTGTCTGCAAGGCGTTCTCCTAATGGAGTCCGGGATTATGTTGTACACGGGTGATGTTTTATTCAATTTCCATGTTGTAGTAAGCTGTGTGTGTGGAAAGCTATGGTCCCGCAACCAGCCTCATGAAATAGATGAAAGCAATGCCACGATGTTAATCATTGGCTTCTTCCCGGAGGGCAGTATGTGCTGAACCCGTTCCGTCGCTGAACACCTCGCAGTCCCCGCAGGCTCCACTGCGTCTCCCGTTTCTTTCGCGTGACGATATATTCCAGAGGCATCCGGCTAAGCCGGTTAAAACGTTCATAGACCATCTGAATCGCCCTCTGATGATTTCTCATGGTACCCGTGACATTTATCGTTCCCGGTGGCATTCTCGTGAATATCTTGTAGGCATGCCATTTAAAGAGCGTAGCAACCCGCTTGAGGCGCAACGAGACTTACAGGGGCTACGGTTACATATGAGAGTGCCAAGACGTAAAGCGCTCGTGAGCAATGACGAATCACTGACGCTATCTAGTTAGATACATGACATAGATTCGACTTTCATATCCTATATGCAAATCGTCTCTCCGTTAACATTTAACAACAAAGCATATCTCCCTGAATGCACCAACGGACGCTACCCTCTTAAACGTGGCGCTCGCCGTTCTGCGAAGAAGTTTCAACTCTTGAGGCGTCCGCCTTGTCGCCGTTATTGCTGAGAGACTTGCTGTCGGAGTGGTGAAAAGGGCCGGAGCCAAAAAGCTCGTCCATACGTTCGAGAGCGATGCCTGTTTTTCGGGTATTAGCAACGCTGCATCGAGCCGAGGATGTTCTCGGGGCGGGGTCGACGTACCCTTAGTCTCCGGAATGAAGAAGAAGACGAAGAAGAACATGGATGCACAGAAACTGCCGAAGATCATGTATGTACTACGAGGAGGGTTAAGAGTTAGCATATGCTTGAGTGATTTAGGATGCCGGCGGAACTTACCCGTATCCGTGAGATCCAACATTGGCGAGCATGAGCGGCACGACCTTGGCGACGACGAAGTTAAACAGCCACTGGGTAGCGGCGCCGATGGCGACGTTCATGGGTCGGAGCCGCGCCGTCGGAATCTCGGAAATCAGAATCCAGCAGGCCGGGCCCCACCCGAACTGGAAGAAGGCGGCAAAGACGAAGATGCAGACGAGGGCGTAGTATCCGACAGGGGGCACAGGCTGACCCTCAATGGGCGGAGAGAAGCGGAGGTAGAAACCGATCGAGAACATGCACCATGCCTGGCCAACGGAGGATACGAGGAGCGAGCGGCGGCGACCCAGCGAATCGGCCATGAAGAGCAGGAAGCAGATACAAGACATGACTTTGACAATCCCGTAGATGCCGGTGCTGAACAGGGAGGTCGAGGTACCGGTAATTCCGAGGTTGCTGAATATTTTCGGCGCGTAGGTGTTGATGGCGTTGGTTCCCGTCATCTGCTGGCACACCATGAGCAGGAAGCTGAGCAGGGCTCTCTTGCGGTTGGCGGGGGTCAGCCACATCTCCCTCTGCAGCGACCAGAAGGTGGCATCGCCCATCAGCCGCCTGTCATGCTCGAGCTGGTCGACGATCTCCTGGAATTCCTCCTGGAGATAGGGGTGGCTCTCCGGAAGCTGTCTAATGCGGACCAGGACGCTCTTGCACTCCTCCCATCGGTCCCTGCGGGCCAGGTACCGCGGGGACTCGTTGGCGATGATCATCAAGACAAAAAGGAGAAGCGCCGGGATACCCTGGACCGCGAGGGGAATGATGTACATACGGGGCTCTTCCACCCCAAGGCTGGTTCCGTAGTTGATCCAGAAGGCAATCATGCCACCCGTGACGATGAACAGCTGGTACATGCCAGTGAGGAGGCCTCGGATACCACGGGGCGCATTCTCGGTGACGTAGATAGGGTTGATGACACTAGAGCCGCCGACACCAAGGCCTGTGAGGGCACGAATTAGTTATGCGTGTTCAACGGAACTTGGGTGAATCTCTCAGGCAGGCCGGACATACCAGCGATTGCTCGACCGACGTAGATAGGCGCGAGGTGACCAGATGCGCCGGCTTGGAGGGCAACCCCGACGAGGGTTAGAAACGCTGCGAAGACAAGGCACCACTTGCGGCCGAACATGTCGGCGAGAGGATATGCCAAAATAGCGCCGAAGAAGCAGCCGGCCTGCAGCACGGACACGATGTTTCCCTCCAAGTTCGCCGTCGCCGTGTCGTCAGCTACTAAACCATAATCCCTATTGACAAAATTCCTAGTCAACCACGCCGGGAGAGCACAAGAATACCATCTGAACTGTGCGCGCGAGACAGGGGCGGTGGGACATCAAAGCGGGGAAACCTACTCCTTGAAGGGCTTCATGCGGATGACACCGCCGATGACACTGCTGTCCCAGCCGAAGGACATGGCGCCGAAGCAGGCCTAGAAAGATGATGGTAAGCCTCTACACGGATTCGCGCGTCGATTCGTCGGAACCGGGGTGCCCGGCGTATACTTACAGAGGCCGCGACGAGGAAGACCCTCCAGTTGTAGATTGCCTCCGGGTCTTTCGCCATCGCGTCATTCTTGACGATCTTCCTGAGAAGCGACGCCACCGCCATGGTCGTTGAGGATTCGGGTCCCCCCAATTAAAAGTTTAGAAAAAAGAAGTTTGCGATATTCTCTTCTCTTCGGGTTGGGGTTTTCCAACTGTTGGTGATGGCGATCTCGCTGTCGGATCTTATCTGATGATGCACCAGAAGGGGAGCCCGTGAGAGGAAGATGACGGAGGGCAGGTGAAGGAACAGGTGACGGAATGCGACGGAGAAGCGGGAAGCGGGACCCCTTTAAAGATGAATACAGTCGTGCAGGGAGTTTATTATCAGTGAAAGCAGTGTTGAAGCGTTCAATACTGGTGGTAACAATCGAATGCAACACGGTATCATGCTATTGGTGCGAACGGGTGTCACGGTTTAACGTTTACGGGGCCCCAGGAGCTGTACGACCTGGCAAAGGTTTGCAAGCTTGGGGTATGAAGGGGGAGGGGGCGACCCCAGCCAGTTTACTGTCAAGGGGAGGCTATGAGAGGTGGAAAATAAGCGGTAAATCTTTTCCACCAAGCGGAATTCGAAATGGAAAACCTGGGGGAATCGGACGTATTGCTGATGTTGGTTTGGGTCGGCTCGATGGTGCTGCCGGCTAGCGAAGGAGCTGGCCTAGGACACGAGCCGTACACAGGCTCTAGGCATATCAATCATAACTATGCGGATTCCGTACAAAAAGCGCAAGGGAATCGTCGACGATGCGAGGGAACCATTCCCTCGGTTCTTGTCTTCTGCCCGTCAACCTGTTTTTTTATCAGACCCATGGGCATCAGACCCGCATCTTCCTTTCTTAATTAGCGTGGGAATAGGGGTAATTTTCCAAACCCATTCAAGCCCGTCCATGTCCAGCAATTCATCTTATACGTGGATTTTCTCGTCAATACGACGAACTCACGTGTGCACTGTATTAATTATGGGTGGAACTGCGATGACAAATATGCAGAGGGTGGGCGGGATGGAATCTAAGCACCCACTCCATATGTGCAAGCAAGCGGCATCTGGTGATAATGTTCATCCATGGCATGTGGCAATGACATGTTGAGGCAACAGGTTTAAGCCAGCAAATGATACAGCACCCGATACCTGGAGGATGGAATATAGGCCCGAGTGACGAGGGGAGCGAGAACGGTGACTATCCTTGGCAGGCTAACCAAGTTCGTTGGACACGACGGGGGAGGACTCGACCTGTGGAGGAGGGATGCATTTACCATTATTAGGCTCAATGCGGAGAAGGCTTAGCGGGGCTTGCTGAAAATTGGGGGCGGGGTAGTGGGTGCCAGGCGGTGGATTGGCGCTCTACGATGGACCTCATATATGTAGGTACGTATGTACTTGAGCTATCTTACAAATAATAGTGTGATTGCATAGAGAGAGTAAAAGCAACATATAAAAAGACAAAGACAAAGATGGAGGGGCTTCTCTTGCAAAATATTATTACGTGATAAACCTTCACTAAGTCGCTGGCTTTTTATCGGCTCGTGTCCGAGCTCCAGTTTGCTTCCCGGCGTAATTCACAGGCACACTACCGGTAAGTAACTGCGATCGCAATTCGTATCAACTTATAGCGAGCATAATCCCCGTATACAGGTGTAAAGTATAGATTCATGCGTACATGCGGGTGCCTGCATAAATATGCAGTTACATGATTGCGTGCATACACCTACTACATACTACTGTCCGTGGTCCTAGTTAGCTATCGTCAAAAGAGGACCGCCCAAGCTTATTTGCATCGGGTGCTATGCAGCAACCACAAGTTAACAATGTTACGCCGAAGCTGCTTGGACTAGATCTGGTTAGGAAGAACTTGGAGTATCCCTAGGGCAGCTGTTTTAAGCGAATGGTTCCGTAACATGTCCCCATGTCGTGCGCATCACGATAGGTTACTACAAGCGCCTCTCCCGTCTGTTACCTACACACGACCCCGAAGTCTTACCTTCCTAGAGCAAACTCTGAAACGCTTTCAGTGCGGAGGTCAGTTAACGAGAAGCCACTTGGCTGTGAAACTTCCCGTCTGCCGTCTGGAAATCAGTTGGTCTCCGCAGCATCTAACTCGGGGCATCTCGCATTGACGGCTCCCAGCATTATATTTTGCGCGCCGCCCCCAACGCAGCATATGTATATGACCCATACACATACACACGTACATACATACATCCACGTATAACGTATACATATATATACATACACATAGATAGACGATGGGACTTGCAGATCCAGTCACGACACTCCTGGGCCCCGACCCGAGCCACCGGAACTGCGTCCTAAACGGAAACGCCTTCCAGCAGGACGCGATCCAATCATTCAACGGCTGGCAGTATGCCTGCTTCTACAGCCCCCTGCCGGACAGAGGAGCCGCCGAGCCGCTGTTTGTCCATATGGCCCGCCGGCGGCTCCCCCATGGGCCGTGGGCGACCCTGGTCCTCGACGATTACCCCCAGACCACCGACGATGGGCACAACACCGTCCAAGTAGGTAATGCGTTGTCATACCACATCACCGCATACTCTCGTGAACGAACTTTGGAATATCAGTCCCAGTGGAGTCGAATGGATGGGTGGATGCTGAATAAGTCGACTAGCTAGGCATATGCCCGGGAGACGGAACGATTCATCTGTCGTACGACCACCACTGCGATAGGTACATAGCCAAACTGGGTAATTTCTATTGCCTTGATGCAACACATTGCTTATTGTAGGCCACAGGGTGAGGTACCGCTTCTCGTTACCCAAGGTGGCGCTATACCCAGAAGCTTTCGAGTGGGAACCGAAGCTGTTCACGTCCACGCTGTCCCAGCTCCCCGGCCTCGAGGGCGAGGACGAGCTGCTCGGGTACATCACCTACCCGCGGTTCGGCCAGCTTGGCGAGGACCTCTGGTTCTCGTGGCGCACGGGCAAAGCGGGGCTCGGCGACGACCACCTGAGCGTCTACCGCGCCGGCACCGGCCGGCACGAGCTGGTGGGGGGGTCCGGGACCCACATTAGGGGCGTCGATGGCAACCCATACGTCCACGGCCTGCACCGCCGCGACGGCCGCCTGCATGCCACCTGGGTCTGGCGCGGCTTCGTCTGGTACGAGGGCTGGGACGACCCCGCCGACACCAAACACAAGGCCCAGGCGGGGCCCAACTCGGCGCAAAACAATCACGACATCTGCTACGCGTACTCGGACGATGGGGGCCGCACGTGGTGCAACGGCGCCGGCGAGCGCGTGGCGGACCTCTCGCGCGGGGAGAGCATCCGCCCGGACTCGCCGGGCATCGTCGCCTTCGAGATCCCCAGGGGCTCCGGGCTGCACAACCAGGAATCACAGGCAGTCGACCATTTCGGGGGAGTCCACGTGTTGAACCGGGACAACCTCGACGGCGAGCAGCGGTGGAAGCACTACTATCGGTCTCCTAACGGTTCGTCTCCCTCTCCTCTCCCACCCTGTGATTCGGCCCCGGTGTTTTTATATAAACTTTTTAATATTTTTAATATATTTTTTTGTCATTCCGTCGTAAGGTTAATCTGGCAGCATGATGAACGCGAGATGTAATATGACTTGCCCTACTGACCCAGAGGACGATCAACAGGAACCTGGACACAGCGCGCCCTGCCCCATGTCAAGGGCCCTTACGGCGGCAAGCGGGGCCAGGTGGTCGTCAGCAGGGACGATGACCTGTACTTCGTGCTGCCCGACACCGAGACCCCAACGCTAACGATCCTGAAGGCGTCGAAGGATGACGGGTACTCGACGTACCAGCTCGTCTGGAGAAAGGAGGGTTTCCCGCCGACAGATCCGCTTGTCGACGAGACGAGGCTGGACTACGATAATGTCTTGTCTGTTTACACGAGGGCTGTCGCCGAAGATCTCGGCGCCGGCGTGGATAGCAACAATGTAGTGGTTCTTGACTTCCAGCTTTGAGGCCAAGGCGCTTAAATGCGTCTGGGATAGAGAGCTGGCTTAGAATAGAACGTTTCGGGATCTTTCAGGTCGTAGATATATATATGGTACATGAATTGACAGGCGCCTTCAAATTTTGGTCAGGTGCTTAGTGGCTGTTTTGTCACCTACAGTAAAGGGTCAAATTAATCCGGTCCACTTGGAAACTCACACCAAAAACGTCGATTTTGCTATTATTTCAATACGAATAACTGTACCACAAAAAATCGAAAAGAAATGAGAAACAAAAATCTTAAAAAGAATCATTAGTACTGTTGAATATAATTTAACAAAATTTATACGTAAATATTTTTTAAAAAATATCATAAATCAAACTTAAACAAAGGTATACAAACTTAAAGTCCTATATAAATCTAGCGTAATTTATATAAGAAATCGGAAATCTTCGCTTTTTTAAAAATTAATTAAGCATAACTTTTATATAACTGCGTAATTCTTTAAATTATTTTAATAAACCCTTATCCGTTTTTGATCATATATAAAGATTTGTTTACCGTTTGCTTTTGCAATTTTATTTCAAAAATTATGACGGAATGCAGAAGTAACAAAAGAGCGATTTAAGGTGTGATTTTGAAGGTGGACCAGATTAATTTGGTCCTTCACTGTAGTAAGTGCTAATCGATCGCTAAGCCACTACCCTGTTCCCTTGGTACGACACAAGCTCTATTAAACGGCAGGAATCTGCCATCCCATAACTTGTGATGTTGCAGTACGTACAGATAGCTAACCGACACATTTGCTGCTTAAACGAATTGTGAACTATGTAGGGTGTTTTCATCATTATATGCTTATTATTTGCCAGATATGTACTACGCAATTGATACCGTACTAGACAATAGACGCTCGTGACTCGTTAGTTCGGTATGCATGAGGATGTAGGCGGCCAAGGGGAATCTATCCCTTCTTGGCGTCGCCATTGCCTTCGTATACAGCAGACACTGTCTTCGATTCTCCATTGGCCTCCCTGGCTCGTGGACGGCCCCGGGCTTTCTCCTTCGACGCCCGTTTCCACATGGCCGGCCACCTATCGACACCGCACCCGGCAGCGAGCGCGATCCTCACGGCTCCATAGACCACCAATGCGCCGAGCACGATCAGGTCGTAGACGTGCACGAACCACCAATAGTACTGCCTGCCGAGCGCGCAGGTGGCGAAGTCGAAGCGCCACTCCCAGGCGGCCTCATCGAACCAGGCGCTCAGCAGGCCGGCGCTGCCGTCGAAGTCGGCCATCATGCTGCGGACGGTGATCTCGCGGAGCCCCGGTGCGCCGGGCCTCCCGGCTAGCCCGCTGCCCCGCGCGTTGTCCCAGGGCGCGGCTCGCCACTGCCGCTCCCCGGCCGGCTCGCCCTGGTCGATGTAGTGCCAGACGTCGCAGCCCTCGTGGTCGTGGCCGTTGAGCACGACGCCGCGGCGGCCCATGCCGGCGGCCGGCGCGTTGGCGTCGCCGCTAAGCCCGTAGATGCCCTCGAGGAACCCACGCGAGGCGTCCGCCGAGAGCTGGTTCTGCTCCTTGACGCCGCCGCCCGCGTGGAAGGCGAAGTAAGGCGGATCCACGCAAGTCCCCGCCGGCTTGTAGAGCGGGATGTGCGTCAGCACCATAGTGAAGTGGCCCTTGAACTCGACCGCCGACGCCGTGCTGATGACGTCGTTGACGAAGGCGTACGTCTTGTCCTGCAGCTCCTGCTCTACGGCGGGCGTGTCTAAGTTCATGTTGTTGACGACCACGATCCGGAGCTCCGGCGGCAGGCGGTCCGATTCGGGGTTCTTGTCTGGGTCAAATATGGTCGCGTTGGTTGTTGCGTTCGCGATGGGCAGCTCGAATCGCAGCTCATATGCTGCCTTGCCGAAGACACGCTCGAAGCGCTCCAGTCGGGCTCTGGTCAGGTCGCCAGCGTAGCCGATGTCGTGGTTTCCGGCGATGTTTATGATTCGCCGGCGCCACGAGGCCGCACTGCTATCCTCCACTCCTAGCAACCCCGCAATATCATATTCCTCTCTGGGATACGCCGCCACGTCGTCGGGCACTCGCTCGCCACCTCTGAACGAGCGGTTCCAGTATCTCCAGCTTCGCCTCTCGAACTCGTCGTCGCCGATCCACTGGCTGCCCAGTAGATCTCCCAGGACGGTGACGTGCGTCGGTTTTGCCCACCAGTGCAGCGTCCTGTATATGTGGCCCAAGAAGAAGTCGTTGCCAACGAGGTCGATGCGCTTGCGGGTAGATTCGAGGAAATCCGGGATATCGTCGAAGAAGAAGTCGACTAAATCGTGCACCGCACTTCGGAGCTGTATACGTAGGGAACTATTGCGGTTCTTCAACGACAGATGGTTGATCACCATGGATAGGTGGGGGAATGGCTCGCGGCCGTAATTTCGGATAGAAGTGTCCCCTTCCAGCTGAGGGTCGCCGAGAGCAAGCAGTCGGAAGGGAGCGATTCTCGTCGAGCCAAATGCATGTTGTCGCAGCGTCTCTTGGAAAGCGGCGGTGCCGTCGGTCTCAACGACTTGGTAATGGTAGTCGCTTGACTGCGGAGGTAGCGGAAACGCACAGCCTAGAAAGACGGGATAGAGATATAGATAACCGGTAAATGCTACCGCCAGCGGGGTGAGAACGCGCAGGGCATTACCAAGACAAGCCTCGGGCGACATGTGAAAGTACAAGAAGAAGACGACGGCATGAGGCCTAAGCCCGTGAGAGAAAGAGAAAGAGAAGGGAAAGAAAAAAAAAGAAAGGGAGACGAGGGAAGCCAAGAGCAGAAATACAAGGAAGGACAGTCTCTTTCGTCGATGTAAAGCCTAATGAAGGCGCAAAACTCATAGCCAAATCTGGTAACATCAGAACATTTTGATAGTAGGAAAGCCAGGATGCTGTACACAGGCTCAAGTTTCTCGGAATGAGAAAAATAGGAGATCCAGTTCAGCGGTTCCTGGCCCTAAAGAACCCCTGGCGCTAATCACGCTATCTGTAGGGCAAGGTGTACTAAGTATAGAAAATTCCCAAACTGGTAAATAGCTCGGGTGTGAGTTTATGAGATTGCCGAATAGCCCACTAGACATGTCCTAAGAACAGACTTTTTAGGGGACTTGGCTTTGACATACAGTATCCAAGGATATTTTCTGTTAGTTCTCTCTACCGGGTCCAACCGTACGTCTATCTATGTTCCCATACAATTTTTATTGAAATGAACGTGATCTAGCTATTTGCTGACGCTTCACGTTATCGTAAGTGACTAAAATCCGATCTGGAAAACAGTGGTTAATGTATATTACACACAATATCTAGAGGAGTCTACATTCTAGCCTCGGATAGCAGAAACTGGGCCCGTGGGACGTAACTAACGGAAAATGCCCCTGGATACTGTACGAAGTACGGCGGCCTAAATCGTGCCTTGAAGCATTACCCATCTAGTCCTAGCGCGTAATATTTACGTATTATAGACCTACGCAAAGATACACGAGGAAAGAAACTTCAAATGGGATCTGGAACATAGCACAAATATCGACTGTCATTTTATAAGCGTCGATATCAACTTGAAGAGCAAGTGTTATAGCTGACTTTTTCATGGTTTATGTGGGCATCTATACGGGTTGCAGAATTGAGAACTCATCTATCCATAATGCCCCAGGCGATTTAAACATCCTCAACGCCGGTGACCTCCTTAAACTCCTCTTGGCTTCTGTGGGTCATAAGACATGATGGCGTCTCCTCCAGTTTTGAAGGTCGCCGCAGCAACCCCATTTTACTCCGCATCCTCTGGATAGTCGTCCTCGTAGCCTGGGAAGTCAACCTCGAACGCAACCTCTTTATCCCCATCCCCATCCTCCGGTTGTATCGCGAAGGCGATCATGGAATTGTCCTTGATGTCCTTGCTGGCGGGCGTGTCCTCTCCCAGGACGATCTTGAGAGGCTTCCAGCCTTTAGAAGGATCCAGCTTGTCCTTGGGCACAGCAAACTCGATACGGCTCGCGTCGCTAGGGAGCGCCGTCTTCTTGGGCGGTATGGCAGACGTCGTGAGTCCGTCCGGGTACCGTTCTTTGAGAATTTCCAAGAGTTCCCCCGCGGCATCTGAGAATGGCTTCAGGGGGTCGACGAACAGGAAGATGGTGTGGTTGCCATGCTTGAAGCGGATTGATAGGTCATTGTCATAAATCTCATCCCTCAGAACCTGTCCTTCCTGTTAATATAAAGTCCCGAGGCGGTCATCTGTAGAATGCAAGTGCAATAACAGCGTAATTATAAACTCTGGTGAGCGGATGCGGCGGCCCACAAAGGAAACGCTGTGTAGCAGTAACAGCGTGGGTGACAAGCGCTTCGGAAGGGCTAGGGAGTATGCCGCAGCTTGCTGGGCTGAATCGTGACACAGGAGTTACAGGGAAGGTCAATCAATTAACCTACCATTTTTACTCGTTTCTGGAGACTCCGGTCCTTCGCTTTCCGTTTGAGTAAAGTCGTGTTATCTTTGGTAGGGGCCGCTGATAATGAAGAGGCGAAACGCGGGTTAAGGAACAAGCTCGGCTTTCACAAACGCGAAGACATGTGACCGCGTAAATTAATTACATACCCTTTCTGTCCTCGTTAGATGAATTAAATTTTTGTTTCCAGCTCTGGACTGGTACATTAGTGAGATGGGTCTGTAGGCAGTATCCAATAGTGGTCCAAGCGTCCGTACTTGCACATTTTACCATCTGATCCGAGCGAGTACTTTACTAGGTATAATGAGCCTCATTTAGTGCGCATAATCTGGGCCGCGAGGGTTCCTTCAGTCTTTATGAACACACCAATACTTGCTATTAGCTTCGAAGTCTGATCTCTCTCTAGAAGAATGGCAAAACCGGAGACCAGAGCTCGTGCCGAGTGGGCTCCTTCGCGAGAAGAATATGAACAGCTATGGAAGGAGTCTCGACTCTCTATACCACCTCTAGTCCGTATACCAGCTGCGGCGCTGACGGCTTTTGGCGTGGGAATGACCTTAGGACTCTCATATGGAAGTAAGATGGCGGGATTGCGCTTCAGGGCGGAGCATGCTCATCGACTTCCTACGACCACCACCGGATGGTACCTCTACCACAAGAGCAAGAACTACCACCTTGCCTTCGGTGGCCTCAAGGAGGGTGTTAAGGTCGGTACAAAGCTGGCCGTCCTGAGCACGGCTATGTTTTGTGCGGAGAACCTCTTCGATGTCTATCGGGGTACCAGGGACATGTTTAACACCACTGCCGCCGCTCTAGCAGTTGCAGGTGGATTTAGTCTTTTGAGTACGGTTACCTGCCCATCTGCCCATTTCCCTCTATCCCCTCTACCGTCCTGCCATCTGTGCGCCTCCTACGCGGGGCATCATACTTCATAACAGACTAGAACCAAGACGCTCATCCCGCATTTCAGATCGTTTCTCGGCGGCGGAGACTGCCAGGACCGCAAGGAAGGGCCTGAAATTCGGCCTCGTGTATGGTGGAATCCAGGATCTCATATCCATTGCGAAAGGCCGACCAGTCGGATACGTCGACTTCATTCGCCGTCATATTGGAAAAGCTTCGCAAGCCGATGACGACCGGGCTGTATGATCGTACATCCCTGGGGAGCCAGCCAGCTTTGGGTGCTAATGGCCCAAACGGCATCATCGGGTATATCAATCCACCATTCAGCAGCAGACGATTGATTGCTTTGCTGCACAGGGTCCTTCAAGAGGTTGCCTCACACATCCTCCATGTTCACAGGCGATCCGCTGCTGCAACTTGCGGCCACTCATACCTCTGCTGGGGCTTACGTCGTTCCGTACAGAGCACCGGGCTGTCCATTGTTGAATGGAGCGCTGCAGGACTTAACAATTCCCGGATTTTCCAATCTGCCTCCATTCGTGATGGAGCGCACCTCGGCTGCGACGGCGTTCCCCGGTCGCACCAGATGGAAGTATCCTTCCCTTCTGGCCGAACGGATCGGGTGCGGACCATAAATACACCCCAAAAATCGACCGCCAAGGTGGTAGACTGGCTGTTACGTTATTAGGTGTCTTCTTTTTTCCAAAGAGACAACTATTATCAGAGCACCTCCTCCGTCTCGACTTGCCCAAGAACCTATTAGATCCGGGTGGGCAATGTCCGCGTTTTCTATAGAGTACAAAGCCGAATCAGACCGCTCCCCACACACATACTGAAGCTTTCGGCAGTCTCTTTTCTGGACTAGTGACAGCAAAAAGATGCGGCTCAAGGATGAAATCATCTGACTCGGTAATCCATTTGCCCACTAGGACACCGGTCGAAAACAGACTACTAATAATTCGAAGGAGCTCGAGCAAATGTAAAACGACGCCAAGCAAAGGCTGCCCGTAGAGCCACGACCGAATTGGCTTGGGGCAAAACTCTATTAGTGTCATCGCCATGCGCTGGAAAGAGCCAGTTTCGAACGCTTTCAACTCGTGCGTCCAGCAATCTACGGGGACGACCTGCTATTGGCCAATTGCTTTGGGGTCCCGCGACCCACATGACGGCTACACGCGGCATTGAGCATGATTCACGTGATACTGCTTTGATAAGAACAGTACCATTATCTCCATCCAAGAAATGTATAGAATCATGATTGGAATGTCGGGGGGCAATAGTGGATGTTCGTCCAGATTGCAGCTCATCGTCTATGGCTCTACCGGAGACCGACTGCGATCATCGGAGATGGATGGAGGGGATGAAAAGATCCAGGCCGACCATGACGATCGAGATAAGTAGAGTACAGATCCCCCATCCTGTGTGTATATACTTCCTTACTTCTTTAACTAGAAACCTTTTTGTACAAAGTCTACAAGTCTTCTTGCCTTATCGCTTGTAACCGCTTACCTTCTCCTGCGAAACAGATACCGTTCCGCAGATACCACGTGCTGTTAACTTTCGTCGGCGAACTCCCATAACGCCATTGCGCAGATCTCGAGAAGGTGCTGGTGCCGGTGCGGACAATGCTCCAAGTCCCAAGCCCGGGTAGGACATTGTTCCTGCCTCTTTGTTTTAATGCGGTCAGGAGCCAGTCGGGGGGCGTCGTCCTAGTCGCAGCCCGCAATGTCCCAAATTTCGGTACAGCAGCATCAAGGTCAAGGCCGCAACGGACCATCCACTCCTCCTCTACCCAGAAAGGACCCGCTGCGGGTTCTCATTATATCGTAGCCGCTTCGCAAACTTCAGCGACGGTACCTACATCTAGACCAGTGACGGCAGCAACGCCCACAGAACCGCCCCGATCTACGGCCCTCAGAAAGTCACCGCTCTCGGTGCTTCCCCTCCCCACTATTCTACGCACCCTCTTCTCCTCCGCGATCTCCTCGTCCCCAATCCTCCTGCCGCCCTCGCTAAAGATCATGTCCGCGATGGCTCACTCGGACTCCGCCGTCATGAACCCCGATCGCAACCCCCTCCTCCGGTATTTCCTCAAGAAGACCTTCTACTCGCAGTTCTGCGCCGGCGAGGACGCCACGGAGGTGCGGCGCACCGTCTCCGCGCTCAAGGATATCGGCTTCGACGGCGTCCTTATTGGGTACGCGCGAGAGGTGGTCCTGACGGAGACGCAGCAGCGGGCCCTCAGCGCCTGCGACGAGGGCGAGGTGGCGGAGGAGTGCTTCCGCAACGAGATTGAGCCCTGGAAGGCCGGCAACTTGGAGACGCTGAAGATCGCGCAGGCGGGTGACTTCGTGTCGGTCAAATTCACGGGCGCCGGGCGGCAGGCGCTGTGGGCGCTCAAAAACCGCCTGCCGCCGCCGCCGCGCCTCGCCGCCGCCATCGACGAGATCTGCGCCCTGGCGCGCGAGAAGGACGTCCCGCTGCTCATCGACGCCGAGCAGGCGGCCGTCCAGGCTGGCATCGACGACTGGACCATGCTCTACATGAAGAAATACAACACCCGCCCCGGACATGCGCTCATCTACGGCACCTACCAGGCGTACCTCAAGTCGACGCCCGCCACACTCGCGGCCCACCTCGAGGCCGCGGCTCGCGAGGGCTTCACCCTCGGCGTCAAGCTCGTGCGCGGCGCCTACATCGGCAGCGACCCCCGGCACATCATCCACGATACCAAGGAAGACACGGACACGGCGTACGACGGCATCGCCAGCAGCCTGATCCGCCGGCGCTGGGGCCCCGTGTTACGCCCCAGCAGTAGTGCCAACACGACGACGGCGAATCAACAACAACAGCAGGCGGAGTTTCCACTCGTCAGCGTCCTCCTCGGCACGCACAACCTCGAGTCGGTGCGCAAGGCTCACGTCCTCCGTGCCGGCGATGAGTCCGCCGACACGGAGCTCGCCATCGCCCAGCTCATGGGCATGGCGGACGACGTGAGCTGCGACCTGCTGGCGGCAAACCGGGCCCTACAGGCCGAGGCCGGTGTCCAGAGGCAGGACGCGGCCACGGAAGATGCCAAGAACGGCGAGAACGGGGGCAAGAGTAAGGCCCCCGTCGCCACCCGGGCGTACAAGTACGTGGTCTGGGGGTCTACTAAGGAGTGCATGGCGTACCTGCTCCGGCGCGCGCAGGAGAACAAGGACGCCATCTCGAGGACCAAGGCCGCCCGCGATGCCATGTGGGAGGAGCTCAAAAGGAGGATCAAGGGGCGGTTTGGATTTGGGCCCGCCGCGTGAGATAGGGGAACCAGGACTAAGTTAAATCAGGCTTCGGCGTATTAGGTGTTATGGGGTAGTTCGACTTCGGTCAATAGGTGCATGGATGGACGGACGGATGGACGGACGGACGGATGGACGGACGGACGGAGAGGCATGCACAGTCAGCTTCTTTTGGAAGAGGGTAGAATGCTCCGTTCTCCGGACTGTGCGGGACTGGTTGCTCTGAGTTAGCGATACGTACTTTCGAACGACTCTTATATGATTACGGGCTGTCAATGATGCATCACGTTTATATCATATCATCGTGAATTAAGAAGCACGTCCCTCACGGGTAGAACGGATGCGTACGGACTGAGTTCTATTTATGTATTCCTCACTATACGGCCATGCCAGCAGCTAGTCAATTTGACACTATAATGAAGGAAAATTGTGTATTACAGTTGCGTAATTATATTAAGACGGTCAATGGATCAGAGCCTCCTGCTTCAGCTGTGATTACAGAACACAGTCATCGTATCCAAGGGCCTTTGTGTGATATAATTGGAAATCGCTGGGCCATCAACCGCGCCCAGTCTCGAGCACTTGAGCTTTACGGAAACTACGTTATCACCTGCTTGTTTCTAGCTCGCTGGCATAAATTATCCGATTGCGTAGAGCTTCGGAGTTACTGTCCTTGAAATGTGCTTTAGATCCATGTCTACTTGGCGAATCAACGAGAAAGCGACATCCGTCTCTTGAATTCAGATATTGCCGCGAACATATATGGAAGGTCATATCATCTTGTAGTTATTCATGCCTCGTTCATGTACCGCTTGTCCGCAGTCCGGTTCTCCATGTTCTAGTTACAGGCCCCTTAACGCCATGCTCCCCAGCACCAGCACCTCTATCTCCCGCCGCTTGAGCGACTCGTCCTTCATGCCGTCCAACCAGCCGATGCCGTTCAACTTGTAGTACTTGCGCACCTTGGCCCAGTCGGTGGCCCTGGAGAGAACCTCGTCGCTGAACGGGACACCCGTACCCTCAACGTGCTCCCGGAGGTGTGCCTCCACGTCCCGCGCGCCCGCCCGGCCTTGGTCGCCAGTTGATTCCGCGCCTGCAGCTATCAGGACCTTCACGATGATGATGTCCCTGCTGCTTGGCGTTATGCCGTATCGCCTGTAAGCCTCTGCGATCTACAAGCACACGCCACGAGGACTTGTGAGCATAGAGACCATGGGGTTGCGGGAACAGCGGGAATGGAGGGGGGTTTCGATCAGGCGGAGATAGGGTGCGGAGATGGACGGTAAGCGATGGAACAAGCAAAACAAGCCCTTGACCGATACTTTGTCATATCCCTCTAGCATCCTAGGGAAGGGGGTTTTACATGGGCAGTATTGCATGTAGTTGTATGTATTCCTCAACGCTCCGGAGGGGGAGCCGGGGGAGAGAGGCGGGCTTTCAAGCGTAGGGTTAAAATAGACGAGACAAACGAGGTCGGCCCATCGCAACGTTGTCTACCTAGTTTAATCCTCGGTAGGGGGCCCTGGCCGTGCAAAGTATTACAATACTTACGTTATTTGTGGGGCTGAGCGAACAGACGATCTCGGAATGAATATTCGGAGTTTTCATATTGCCCCCCAGCTGTATCGTAATTGCTTTATACACGGCCGATAGGACCTGCAACCGGGAAATGACCTGCATCGTGTCAGTTACATGAGACTAGTCCACGTGGGTGAAACATTGATAAGCACCTACGGAGCTCGCGTCGATAAAAGCGTACTCGAAGTCTTGATTCCGGCTAAGGAGTTGCTGCTGCAGGAACTCTGAATTGGCGACGTCTCTAAACACGGCGACGTGGACAGAGTGAGTCACAGGCACATGTTCCAGCGGGATGGTCTCGACGAGGGTGGTCATTGTTTCGAGAATGTGATGTGCAATGTGGTGATGGATTTGAAGACGTTGCTGGAACGACAAGCGAAGAGTTTCATGAACCGTCGCTTCGTCCGTGGTAATGCAGATGCGCAATGCCTCCGTCAACGACGTCGTAGCGTGGTATAACCTACTAATCGAAGCTCGGTACCAAGTTTAGACTGTTCTTTGCCTTGGTGGGTCTGGTCTGGTCTCGTCTTTCGTCTGTTGGTCGCCCATCAAACATTTCCAACGTCGATGAGACCTAGCTCTATCTAATAAGAGCAGGTGGTGTGAGTTGCGAGGTAACGATGGTGGGGTAGAGATCGGCATCACCGTAAGTAGGGAGGGGTAACCCAGCCGGCCCACTTGACATTCGACATTCGACCTGGAAGAATGGAATCCTACCCACGTGTAAGTGGATATGCTGCCATATATGTAGTTACGGTCGCCAAGGAAAGTATAAAACGTTTCACTATTCTTCATTTACAGCAATTTATCCGCCGGAAGGCCACAAGGCGTTAGCTGCGACAATTTTTCTGAAGGTTGGTAGCACTCATTTTTTATTCGCTACATCAACCCAATCAGCTTCAGCAGGAAAAGCTTCAGTGGGCTTTGTAAGGGACTACAGTGAGCCTAGCTTCCCTTTTTGGCCTAGGATTCGGTAAAGAATTGTTGCGGCTAACGCCTTGTGGCCTTCCGGCGGATATATGCGGACACGTTTAATCTAAGTCGGTTATTGGCGATAGTCACCGAGTTTTATTGAACACCTGGTTCAAAAGACGTAATAATACGTGCCCAAGCTAGGTAGCTATAGATATATATCTCTTCTTCTCTCGATTATGGTCTAGCTGCAATCATAACAGATTCAGAAGAATCACCCACGTATCTACTTATACTTACTAGCACTTGGTATATCACAAGACGGCCCGTCTCTCTACATAGCTACTAGACAAACAATCGGCCTCCGTCTAGCCCGTATGACAGGGATCGAAAGAGCCTGATAACCCCCTTAATGGCTCCTCATAATGGCCAACCTCGCTAAAAGCAAGGTGCTGGTGGTAGCAGTAGGCAGACAAATTAATAAGACCATTCAAAATGTAGGTTGACTCTCGATCCGAGCTCTCTTTTCGCCTTATTAAGTACCCTCATAAGCCGGCTGAGCCTCAGCCTTAAGCGGCACGGGCGGTAGCTTCTTTTTCGGTACAACGTTGCCGATGGCGCTCCGCGTTTGACGTCTTAGGTACATTTCTGCGATAAAAAAGAAACGCCCATAGGAGGACACCGCGCAGCTTCGGTTACGCGCTCCTTATACTTGAACTTCCGGTAGACGCTATGACTACATGTAGTGGCTATGAGTGAGTTCCTACGCAGGCACTGCAACCCTGGAACTAATGGAGGATGAGCCATTCGATAGATAATCTGTCGTGATGAACCCCTCCCCTTCATTGGGAAGAGTCTGGTCCAAGAGACAAACATGGCCATGGAGATCCAAGGAGAGGAACGTACGTACGTGCAGCACGTCCGTCTCGTCGCCAGCTGATTCTTTCGTATAACGCGGTATCCCCTCGGCTGCTAGAAGGCTACACAATAAGCGGTAGCGGCAAAGATGCTAACGTAATTAGCAATATGCTCCATAAAAAGCCAAATTTGTGGTATTTCATTGGGTAGCAATTTCCCATTTGTTCCAAAGCTAAACCGGAAATGTAGTTACCACTTATTGGGTAGCCTTCTGGCAGCCGAGGGGATAATAGACTCGCCTATTATGGGTCATGCCCTCCGGGCCTACGCCAAGACCTCTAGACGGCAGGGGCTTGTTCTGCTAGGGTTCTTCGGCACCGAGGGGAGAACCCCCCTGCCGTTTCATCTCGAGCCTTCGGTACATAGTCGAATAGCTAAGAGATCGAATAGGCAGGTACTCTGCGGGCTGAACCATGTTCGATTCCCACGCTTGGTTTAGCTCCTTCGCCCTGGCATTGAAGAATGCATGTTTAGCGCATGATTAGTAGCTTGTAGGGCTATCTCAGCTCCTCCTCAGCCAGGCGCGCGTGGGCAGGGCATTGTTGCAGGGCTTGGGCTTTCCGATCAGCTGATATATCCCGGGAGAGCATGCGGCTAGTCCGGGGTCTCGCTCCCTCTGGACGATTTGCGGTAACCAAACATAATGACGAGAAAACGCGAACGGCACGTGGTTTCCCGTACCGGACGGCTTACATAAGGGCGAGACCGTAACAGGGATTCGTACAGGGGGCATTCCATGCCCAGCAACGGTCCTGGGTGGGCAACGTATTTTTTGTCGGAGAGAGAGACGGTGAGCAGGCAGCAGGCGACGTGGTGCGATCGGCGACGATGTGGTTGCTGAATATCCAAGACACTTGGCCCATTGCATGTAAGTGTGGATCTGTGTGCATTTACGAACGTGGTAGGCGAACACAATATCAACCCATCCCACTCAAGAATAATTTATCTGCGAATAGGAACCGAGTGGGAACCGAGTCTTGGTTTTAAGTGTCTAACAACATCGCTAAACTACCTCTTAGCTGTGGTCATCACAGCATCTAGAGGATGAAGTTAAGGAGAGCGGGAGGATATCAAATCTTCCGATGGAACTGTGATTTCGGTCATCACTTCTCCAATTTCGCCCTTAACGTGCTGCTGAGATTAAGAATCCAATGACGAGAGCTAGGCTACCTAGGTATGCACGCTAACAACAGTTATACACTAAGTATTGACATCACCAGTGCGATTTTCGTTATCGTCGTTGCTATTACCGTGTCGATGTTGCATGGCTGTTATTCTCACATCGAATCCCCTTTTTTGTATATGGGGTTGATAGTCGATAACCGGCAACTAGACGAAAGTTGAAAACCCTTGAACCCTTGCATAGCGCGACCAACGTTCTACCGACGGCGCTCCCAGTCGACACTGTATGGTGGGTGTACGGTTGACCTGCCAGTCTGCTTAACACGTCGCGTAGCTATTGCGGATTGTTTTTATTTGGCCTTGTTTTTCCTCATGTACTTCGGGCTGCCGAATTATCAAAGAACGTGGGACAAGGTAGCATCACAGTCAGTTTCACCTTACGGCACAACCTTTGGAAGGAGAATTTATTTGATTGTGATCTCATCAGCTAATAGTGGCTTGCTGCTCCGAGTGTTCCGTTTAAGTATCGACATCTCATGCGTCTTGTCGGGCTCTACCGAGGACGGAAAGCAGGTCGGCAGTCGATAAGCCCTGACCTCTCTTAAAAACTGGCCAAACTAGCTAGTGTAAAATGCCACGACGATGGATGTTTGGGGGCCAATTATCAATAATAAGGGACCGTTATTAAGGAGTGCCTACAAGGTATCCCCAGTTCTTGGACCCTCAGGGATTTATGGTTGTGCTCCTACACCTGCTTTATCTTTATGGGCACCTCTATACGTACCTAACGTACGGAACCCGTACCAGCCGCTTCTAGAACCTTAGTCGGTACGTGCCTTTCTCATGCATGTTCAAGTTGTACATATCCGTCTATCGCGACGGTCATGCGCGCCCACAAGGTTGAGGTTATTCGATGTAATGCGCTTCCTTTAGAGTCCCTAACGTTAGGTACTCACTATGTGCATACGTATGTGTGCTACCTATCTACCTGAGTTCTCTGTAGAATACTAATATTCCTGAACAGCGGCGCGGGAGTGTCGGAGCTCCCGCGTTATTCACTAGCTATATATGATATTACTTATAGGCTAACTACTGTAGCAATAGAAGAGCTATAACTAGGTACGTACCTACTCTAAAGCTGTAGGCTACTGCGTTATCCACAACACCATACGTAGGCTCACAATTCCTTTCCTATGTGTCCTGTAGGCTTGCTACTACTGTACCTAGTAGGTATTGACGTAGGTAGCAGTAGGTATGGGGTCACAAAACGCTCAACGGTCTTTTCACGCCCATGCTTTAGGTTGTATGCAGATGATCCACCGCCCGCAGTCAGGTGCTGAACTAAGATGGCCCTCTCCTTCCCTATGGACTTGGTATCCGTTCAAGGCCAAGGGATTAACATTAAATATTCAATCCCATTGTATTAGCTGGCTCAGCTTGCAGCTGCCTTCTTCTCTTTTGCGATATGTACTTACGTAGGCTCTTGCTCGCCGGTATGTAGAGAAAGCGACTACTAAACGAGAATCACGTTTTGTCATCTTGACTGACTGCGACCTTATCCTGGGGGTCCATTACCGGTACGACGTAGCTTACTACATACACATCTGCTACTGCTACCCAGTTGCTGGTTGCTGTGCCGCTGCTTGCTGCAGCTGCTGCGACACGGGAGGTCCCAGTTCCAAGGGACAGCCCATGCGCCACGCCGCACACCCGCAGCTACCGTACCCGCGCTACCATCTTGGACACAGATAGCGATATCTGCCGCGTCTATCGTCTACCGTTCTACCATCTACCGCTCCGGGCTCTGACAGAGCCGATCATCCCTACCTCTGCCCTACGTGCCGCCCTATCACCACTGCCGCCGTAAGTTAACGCACCTGCATGCCTACCTACATTGCCTCACACATGCCTACTAGACCTATACCGTTGAGTTCCGGCGTCTATGCTCTGTATCTCTGCTTGGGTACATAGTAGGCACATGGTAGCTATAGGTATCTACCTTCATTGCTCATATTCGGGTACATACCTAAGTTATCCCATTGACTTTTCTGGCGATTACCTTGCACTATACTTAGTACAAGTACCTAAGGTAGCTTGGCATATCTTTCCCTCCTGCCTCTACCTACCATCCCACCCTGTACATATATACCTGACTGTAAGTTTCGTCCTGAAGCTTCTTCTCGTGTTTTGTGCGCCCGCACAGGCGCTGCTGCTGCTGCTTCCGCCGCCGCCGCTGCCGCTGCCGCTACTGTTGCTGCTCAAACTTCACCCTCACACCAAGTCGCGATGCCTCCGGGTCGACCACCGAAACGATCGGGGGATTCGGTCGATGTCGAGTCTCCGGATGGCCAGTTAAAATGCAAAATACCTCGTCTGGACCGCTCAGCGCCCAATGACTTCTCCAGCGTTGTCAAGAGCAAGCTGCAATCATATACGAGGACGGGGCAAGCCTGCGATCGGTGCAAGGTACGTTTAAAGTTAATGCGATCAGTCAGCCGGTCAGTCAACTCGATCGTCGGTCGGCATGTAAAAGTCCAGACGGATTTAGAGACTGGTCAAAGTCAATGCCATCCCCGATTATCATGTCCATGCCTTGCCATCGAACCTCATGCCATCCCGTCGCATTGCGCCGTATCACGTGTCTTTGCTGGTGCAGGATACTATGTATACAGAGCTGCATTGCGAGCGTGGATGGGACACCCCTGAACCCTCCGGAGAGTGAAAATTGGATTTCGGAATTCTGACGGGTTTCTCGCCTTAGGTTCGCAAGATCCGATGCGATGCTCTACCCGAGGGCTGCTCGCACTGCATCAACCAGAACCTCGAATGCTACGTCACCGACCGAGTGACTGGTCGGACCGAACGGAGGGGCTATATGCAAGAGCTGGAGCGCGAGAAGACGGATATGCTGAACCACATCCGTGCTCTCGAGAAGCTCCTAGCCAACAACGGGGTCGATGTGAAGCCCTGGCAGTGGTCCTCTTATCATTCTACAAGCTACCCTTCCAACGTCGTCTTCGATTCTGCCGGCAACCCGATATCAGACCCGACCGGCGGCGGTCACAACGACGCCCGCAACGGCAACGACGCTGGCACTAAGGAGTCATGGGCGTCGCAAAACTCGCCGTCCTCGACCTGGGCCGGGGAGCGGTCGATAGCCTCCAAGGCGCCGATGGCCGGTATCTCCCAGTCCATCGCAGACCCCAAACCCGCAGATGCTCGTCTCGGGGTCAGTGCGGATCAGGCGCCCTTGAGTTCCATCAAGGGGACCACTCTGAGCATTCTAGGGAGCACGATAGACATAAACTCGTTCGAAGCCCTGGATGTGGACGAGCCGCCGCCCAACGCCCAAGTCCGCACCCCTTTATATAACAAATCGGTCCAGGCCATGTTGCAGTCCGCAATGAACGTAAACCCGCCTTTACACGTCGAGTATCCCCCGAGGGCAGACGCTTTCACTTACGCTGAGTGGTACTTCCTCATGATCTACCCCTTTCTTCCCATCCTCCACAAGCCCACATTCATGGACCTGCTCACGCGGCTCTACGACGACCCGAGCTTCGTTCCGACGCCCGCCGAGACTGTCATGGTCCACATGGTCTACGCGACGATATACCTGCAGTACGGGATTCGTCAGGAATCGCCCGAACAGAGGGCGCGCCTGCACAAGATGTCAAATAACCATTATCACTTCGCGCTAAGCAAGCTCTTCGACCTGGCCACGGCCCGCACCATCGATGACCTTCAGGCCATGACTATGATCGCTCTGCATACCTCGCGCTTCCCCAAGTCGGACAGCAGCAACATGTTGACCTGCTACGCCCTGAGCATCGCCATGGGGCTCGGTCTCCACCGGGCGTACAAGAAACCCGGTGAGGGTACCAACCTCGAAAACGAGATGCGTAAGCGCATATGGTGGGTCCTCGCCGCCACGGCGATCGTCCTGAACGGACGGCTGGGACGCCCGATGCCGCTAAGGCTGGAGGAGTGCGACGTGGAGTTTCCCGAGCCGATAGCCGACGAACTGCTGACGCGCGACGGCGTTGACACGAGCAGGGTCGCCAAGTGTCCCTTCGAAGCGGGGATAGCCTGTCACAAGATCGCCGCCCTCTTCCTGGAGATGTATTCCAACATCTACGCCGCCAGGAGGGACCCCAGGAGGTACGTACCTATCGTGGAAGCGCTCGAGGAACAGCTGCAGGACTGGAAGGACAATCTACCGGACCTGTTGAGAATAGACGACCTTGACCGTGCCGAACACGAAGGCCACATGATGGCTCTCTACATTCAACTGCTATCGGGCGAATTCCGGTTGTGCCTGAGGCATCCTTCCGTAGCCTTGACGAGCGACCCCAAGATGCTAGCGGAGAACGCCCGGATCTGCGAGGAGACGGCCAAGGACATGCTCAAGACCCTCCGCAGCTTATACAGGCTCAAGTCCCTCGATACAACATGGTATTGCCTGGCGGTATATATAGCCGCCATCTTCACCACGCTCGCCGTCCACTGGGAGAGGAGGTACGAGGCGACCGCCGCCGAGGTGCAGATTCTCCGTGAAGACATGAACAGCTGGCTCCTCATACTGGCGGAGACGGGCAATCTCATGGGTGGGTTCATTTAAGCAGCCGCTTCCTCCCATCTTATCGGGCTGGTGTAATTAACACGAAAACCAGGATGCGGGTTAGGTCCTCGAGATGCCGTGAGCTCCGTAATCGACCGTACCATAGCATGGATCGAGCACGATCGTATCCACAAGGGCGGCGCGTCCGTCCCACCGCCGGCGCCGCCGATAACACAGGATATGCTCAAACATTCTCCACGCTCGCCGACGTACAATGTGATGTCGAGCGTGGGGCCGAGCAGAACGCCTAGCCAAGCCGGGGGGGGGGAGCACCCGAACGGTTCGACGAACCAGGCCATCACCGCGACAGCGCACAACAATTTTTACTCCGAAGTCGCTCATGAACCGGGCACGTATCACCAGCCTATTCAATATGGCGACTGTACAACGCAATCCTCAGGCAATGTGGCGTACGACCACAATGGCCAATACCTATATGCTCAAACAGCAGGGCACGTTGCTGCAGCACAGGCACAGGCACAGGCTCATGCTCACGCGCAGGCGCAGGCGCACGCCCACAGACAAGCACGCGCGCAAGCGCAGACTGCACAGGCTCACATACACGCTCCAGCCCAGCCGACCGATCACCACTCGCTCACTACCTTCGCCGCACAAGCCACGCAGATGACAGAACCATCTCAACCGCAATCACCGGCGGACATGATGTGGCGACTGCAGCCCTCGCACGCGGGAGCGAACACCGTCGGCCTCACCGCGTGGCAGGACTGGACGGCCGCCATCGTCGACAGCCAGGACCGGTTCAGCGCTAGCGCCCTTATGTCCCTCGGCGGTGCCGGATCCGGGGGGCCGAGGACGACACACGCTGGGAACATGAGCGATGATACCATCGCTGCTAGCAGCCTCGGTATCCCCGTCAGCGTCGGCTTGAGCGGCGTCAACGGCGGGAACACGGCGACGACCTCAGCCGCCATGCAGTGGCCTTTGCTGCTCTTCTCAGACGGCCCCGGGGTTGGCGGCCCTTAACAGGATGAGCTTGTGCTTAAGTATATATTATGATTTATGGGACGGCTGGTGACGTGTGGCTAGGCAGCTGCTCTACCTCAAATATTTGAAGCTTCAGTTGGTTAACTATCTTGGCAGAATACCCGGCTGGCTGGCGTCTAAACAGGACTTTCTTTTCTTATACTTTCTAGAGCAGTGTGGTAGGAGGCACGAGGCGCTCGCGGGTGGCAGGTAAAAGGCCCAACGAATCAATTACATGTTTGAGTCGGATGGGACGGGGCCACTGGAGTTCCCAGGGTCGGGGAGGGTGCGTTGTATGTATGTAGCATAGCTCTGCTAGGGGGCCTGACCAATGGCAATATATAGGTATGAGGTAGATATCTTACCTTCGGGTCCGATTACTGAACGATAAGACTCAGTCTTCTCCTTAGTCTCCTCTTCTATAAGACGTATATTATGTATACCGCAACATGTATCGGATAGGAAGAAACGGAAACCGGAAACAAACCGTACTGGTGCGGCTTGTGGAACTCATCTTATGATTGTGACTTACTGTTCGAAGGGGAGATATGCATCAAGAGGGACTGTCCCTGAAGATTCTTATCCCTCCAGACAGGTTCCCTTATGGGACGTAGCCCCTCTTAGTCGACCTGTTACCGCTCAGACATAAAGGCGTGTGTCTGACGAGCGCGGTCCAGGTATGGATGGCATGCATGAAAGCGAATTAGGAGCCCCATTGGAGCTTTCTTGCAGCAGAAGACGTAAACCTGGCTAGTTTTCGACACGGAGAACGGACCAGACCTCCATCCCAACCACCATAGAAAAGATGAGAAGGATGGCAACTCGCTCACTTCGCTGGTGTTTATCGGACCTGCGCGTAGCACTCACTACTACCCGGTCGACAGCCGAATGACTCGGTATGGGTGAATATGGCGGCACGGTCGATTAACAACCTACACCAAAACTATGTGTAGGTCCTGTCTGCGCATGGCGGTTCCGCCATTTGCTTTGCGGCAGCAGCTGGCTGCTCGCGAAGCGGGATACGGCTGTTGGCCCCTTTTCTGGGTGTTTCGAGTCCGATGAACCGTGGAACGTATGACCAAAAGCGTTGTTTGCTGACCACCCAGTGCTAACCCCGGGTCTGCCCTCATTATCAGGCAGCACCACGACGACTTAAGCTGGGCGGATGGTTGATCATTCGTACGCAATTAGTCGCAAAGGCAAAGTCGCGGCTGCTCTTGTCCCCCGTCCTCGTCGTACGGCGGGTAACTTAGTTGGACAGACTGGCAACCGCGGGTGGAACTGCTCACTCTACCCGCTTGTTCGTTTCTCTGGACTGCTCTGCTCTGCTCTGCTCTGCTCTGCTCTGCTCTGCTCTGCTCTGCTCTGCTCTGCTCTGCTGCGCTGGGTGGTGCTCCTGCTCTTCCGCATCTCATACGTGGAACCGGGGCTTGGAGACCTGCTGCCGTGGTCGCGGCATAGACTGACGAAGAAGTATCGGATGACTAGGCTATCCGTTAAGGTGGCCAGGCCGAGCCGTCGCTCCAAGCGGTCCGCGAGATTCCCTCTACCCACTCCTTTGTGCCCTATCCGAGTAGGTTGGACCGCAGTGTGGGTTTGGAGCTGCACCACGCGTCTCATTTCTTTTGACGTCGTCGTGGATGGTGAAGGGAAGAACCATATCGAGTGAGGCCACGACCTACATAATTTCTCACGTGAACCCGCATGGCGGCCACGGCAAGAGCACCATGTGGACGCTCAGACGACGATGTATGCAGGGGACGGCCACTCGAATGGCGTGCCCACGTTTCTTCGCTCGTCCGATCACGGGGATGTCATTTGATCCATCGTAGGTGTCTGATACCGGGGAGTAAGCCCGGGGCTAATCTCGTCCGAAGTCGAGTATTCGGGAGGGCGCAACGTGTATGTAACGCCGCCGTCATCGTGGGGACGCGGGATGAAACGCGGAACTGGAACTATGGAGGGATCCGTTGGTCGCCTTGCTCATGTTGACATCGATGGGATGGAGCGAGTGAGGCAAGGCGACTCGACTAGCATGCATTTCCTGGCTCTGAGGGCGTATATATATCTATATAAGTCGTTCGCAGCCCCAGAAACCCGGAGCAGTGTATAAGCCAGGCACGTGTCAACTCAAGTATCACTCTCCAGAGGCCTCCCTCACTGTTGAAAACCCCTTTATCGACCGATCCTCAGACGAGAGTCCAGACGAACGAGCGCAGCTCCCTATATCTAACATCATCCGAGTCTCTATCCATACACACGAGTCAAATATGCAGCTTACTCGCCTCCCGCTTCTCACAATCGCCCTCGCTGCCCCCGTCTCCGGGACGCCGGCTCCCAGCAACCGAGGGAGCCAGGGCCAGAACCCGGTCGTCTTCCGTCGCGCGGCGGAGGCCGTGCCGGACTGTCCCCCGATCCAGGAGGAGCCACCATTGCGGCGAGTACGAGTTTTTTTCTACATATTAGAACGGGATCATGATACGTGCGCATAGAACCCGACCAGCTGACAGACTCCTGTGAAACGCAGTGACTTCCAGTGCGAGACGAGGGCCGATTGCGAGTGGTGCTACATTCACGACCCTACGTGATAAGGGGCGGGTGGGGAGTTGGAGAAATGGAGGTCTTCCTTTGCATCGCTCATTAGTTCTATCGTGGTGGAGCTCTTGTGTTTGTGTGATCGAACGATCCAGCCGGCGTACCTGAATGCGGAATGCGGGGGAATGAGTGTAATCATGACAGTACAGTAGTAACAACTCTTGCTGGACGGGGGGATGCTGAACGAGAAGCAGCTGCGTGAAAGCCGAAGAATAAGTATACATTGTAGCCAAGATGGGCGTAGGGCCAGCTGGTCGTTCTTGCTAATATACAGATATTACGTCTACTTTGTCCGATCTGATCGACCCCCATTGCCTCAAAGGGCCCATATCTCAGCAGATACAGCACTCTACCTTTCCCCCCCGATAGCCAGCCTGCTAATCATGCATACCCCGTCCGATGCAAGAACGCAGACAAAAAATGAGTAGAGTTCGAGCTCGGCAATGATTCGTATCCTTTCCCCTTCATATAGCGTATGGATACATCGTGTCGTTCAACGCCTCGGTAGATATAGAGACTCACATTCTAAGCCCCTTCCTATTTTTCGTAGTAATACAGAATGATATCCACCGCCCAGCGTGTCTGATATCGTCAGAGAGCAAGCGACAGCTCTTCATTTCTTGTTCACGTTGTCGGTCGCCGTGGAATTCGATGGCGGGCCGAACCAACCCATGAAAGAGCTTTTCATGCTGCTCATCGCCTCGGCCTGGGCCTTCTCCTGGAGGGCCTGCTCGTCCTTGAGCCACTCCTCGCCGTTCTCGCGGATCGTCTTCTCGAGCATCTCGTAGTTCCTCTGACCCCTCTCCCGGGCGATGTCCTGTAGCATCTTGCCCTGGGAAAATGCCTCGAGCTGGCTCTGCTCACCCTCCACGGGCACCATCATGCTCATCTTGCTCGGCTTGAGGCCCAGCATGTTGCCCAAAGTGCCCATGCCCGAGGTCCTGGACCGCTTTCTGCGTTCCTGCTCGAGCTGCTTGTTGAACTCGGCTCGCGCGATGGCTTCCCGCCGCGCGAACTCCGTCGGAATGTGCTTGCCCTCGAAGGACTTCAGCACCTTCCGGACGTCCTTGTACTGCATTGTATGGACGTACTCCAGGAAGGGAATCAGGGACACGAGCTCGGTGTCTTTCGGATCTCCTTTCCACGGGGGAAGGATGATTGCGTTTTCCGGTTGGTTCTGAACGTGCGCCGGCTTCGTGTCGATGATGATAACCTTGGAGAGATCGCGGTTCAAGTAGGATAGATCCTGCAGCGATGATCAGTCAACCTGTAGAGCGACGCCTGCCCAGTATCCGAGCCCAGGCAGGATTTGCCCCGGGGGGGGGTGGGGGCAGGGAAAGCCGAGGTTACGAGTAGTACCGACCTTGACAACTTCACCATCCTTATATTTGGTAGCTTCTCGGAATAAGGGCCACACGATAATCCTGAAGGGGTCCAGTTTGCGGACCAGTGGCTCCCCTATAGCATACGGTACGCTGGTAAAGAGCACCAGCTCATAGTACTGGCTCAGGTAACGTAGGAAATAATCGACACCGGGACGCTTCGCAACCCTCCAGCCGTGCTCGCGGGTCCATTCGCTGTGCACTAGCATATCCTCGAGACTTATGCAGAGGGTATAGGGCCGTTCGAACATGGGATCCGGATCCGGTAACAGCTTGTCGAAGGCGGGCTCGCGGTAGTAATCCAAGATGCCGGACTGACGGGCGACGGCGCGCTTCCACCACAAGCCGGGGGACCAACCGTTGGGGATACCACCGTGGGCCTTGGCCTCTTCCTCGCTCTCCCAGTTTCGACCAAGGTAGGCGACACCACCAAAGGCAAGGGCGACAGACGACAAGTACATGAACTTGAACATCCTGTTCCTCCGCCTGTCTGTCGAGGAGACATATGCTGAGGCCGGAAGTTCCCCGCGACCACGGCCTCCGGCACCGGCTGCGGGCTCGGGGTTCTCTTGCATAGCCTCGAGGGCTGCTTTGTTGGTTGCGCCGCTCATCTCATGTTCGAGAGTGGATGGAATGCCCTGGGTAAGATCGGGAAGTGAGCTAAGATCGGGTTTTTGTTCGGGGGCCCCGGGAGCCTGTGATGATGAAGGCGAAGTCTCGGGTTCCGTGGGGGGCGTGATCGAAGGTGGGCTTTTTGAGGTCGCATTATCGGATGTCTGTGACGGGGGAGGTGGTGATGGCTGGTCTGGCTTAGGGCGGCTCGGGGTTTTATTTTTAGGTTTCTTCGCATCTGCCATCCCTCGCATCCATATCGCCGACCCTGATGCGGCTCTGGGGATCCGAGAGTGCGGCGCCGGTTTCGCTGAGGCCAGTCGGGCTGTCCTGAGAAGAGCTCTGGATAGCATCTTTCACTGTCAGGTCAGGTCGGCCTAGTGTACCTTTCCCGCCAAACGAAAGAAATACAGAAGCCGGTGGCCAACAACTTGAGGCTCAATAAAGAGACTGACACATAGGACCTCGATTGCTTTAAAGTGTGGCACGGTTAGACAACAAAAGTACCCTCTGGCCCTGAGGCGAAGTGTGACAATTCACTGCAGATGCCGGATAACGCAAGAAAAAAAAGACTTCAGTTTATCAGTGCTAAACAGGGATAAGACTGCATGTATTGTACATGTACTATCCAATGGTACTTGGCGTTATGTAATGCTGTCGATGATATACATGTAGGTAGTACCTACGAGCGTCTGTACAGTCACTCGCGGGCGCCTCCCGATCCACGGCAGCCCACGCAAGCCACAGCTGGCCTTTTATTTTGAGTATCAGCCACCGGAGGGGTTCAATAAGATCAACAAGAACTCCACAAGTCCGGTGGTCATGCCCCACTCCCATCCGCCGGGTATTACGCGCACAGTGGATGGAGACTATCCGACTACCTCCTTAGGTACCTGTTACAGTGGCGGAAACCTTTGGATTTCCGCCGATGGACGATGAGTATTGACTGGAACTCCGGCAGTTCTATGGTACTGTACATGTAATATATCTGCGCAGGCCAGTTTTGACTTCCCTTCTTCTCTCCCCGGAGTTTCAACTTCTCTGCTTCTCAGCAACGTCTTTCTCATTCTTCCGCATCTAGTCGTATAGAATCCCAGCCGAACTGACCCTCATATTAGTAATACCTAGCCATTGTCATCGTCCCATCCTTTGTCTTTATCACTTACATACCTACATCAGCGATGGCAACCGAGAGTGCTGCATTCTAGGGGGTGGGCGTCACTTGCAGGGCTTCTTCTTGCCATGGCACCACCCTCGAGATGCCTCGTAGTGCCAATTTCTTCTACATTTCACCCACTACGCTAGTTGCCTACCTTCGACCGGCTTATTTCGCCACCTGACCCGCGACGACTGACCTTTCTCTCTGACCTTTGGCCCCGGGTCTGAACAGATTAACAATCCCACGTCACTCTAATTAGAAGTACAGGTGTGTTAACTTGCCTGGCGATTGCCAACTACTTAATTAGTTGGCACCGTAGTACATAGGGAACCCATTCCAAGATGCACCGCCGCTCCGCCACCAGGAGGAAATCACAGGCCGGCCGGCCGGTTACCGCTCCGACGCCGGCCTCTTCGGCTTACGCGACTCCTGCCAGCTCTGCGTTGCCATCGGCTTACGCGCCAGAGGCCGAAGCCGACATCGATGATGAGATGGCCAGACTACCCATCAACGCTCTGACGCTGGATGTGCCGATTGCAAATGCGCCCAAGCCCAAGAGGACCAAACAGAAGCCCTTCCGATTCCTCGATCTTCCCTACGAGCTACGTCTAGAAGTGTACGGATATCACTTTATCAACACCGGTGAGATCCTCGATCTCGACCCCGACAACTACAAGCGAATCCATCAGAAGCTCGCCATCCTGCGAACATGTCGCACAATCTACCGAGAGGCTTCTTACCTATTTTACAGCACCCATCCTGCTCGCATCTTCCCCACGCACCCGGGACGTTTCTTCAATACCAAGAAGCCGCTCCTGGCACGACTGAAGCCCGGCCAGCGCGGTACGCTCACATCCCTCGAGCTCCGCCTCGGTCCCGGCTGGAGCAAACCCCCTAGAGGATGGGTGGTCAAACCGGAGCTCGGTCTCAAGGACTGCGTCAGCGTCAAGAAGATCACCGTGTTCGTCGAGTGCGACCCCGGGAATGACATCTTTAAGGGATTCCGTCGAGCAGAGGGCTTCTACGAGGGTTTCTCCAAGTCACTGCTCGAGAAGGTCCTTGATGAGATGCCATGGGTCGACTATATCGAGTTCGACGCCTGGCCCAGCGTCAAGAAGTCGGGTGCGCTCATGCGAGGGCTCCTGGAGGTTGTGGCCAGCCGGGGACTGAAGCGCGGCTGGGGGTCCGAGAGAGGCTGGACTGACGCTGAGGAAGTGGAAGAGCCACACAAGCCGCTCGACCTTAATGCCCCGATCCTCACGACCGCTCAGCTTCATATCTTGTTGCTCCATGGCGCCAGTATAGAAGCGGTGGCGTGAGCTGTGACTAGCATAAATCTCGATTCATAACGAGTCGACCAGGCTTGTCAGGCATGGCGGAGAGGAGGGACACCATGTGAGATTACTATTACCCCTGCGAAGTTACGGGAGGACAATTAGAGGATGATGGGATGTATTGTATGCAAACCCCCCTCTCAAGGGAAATTGGTCAAGCGATCACTGTTTAATTCCTTGGTCAGCCGTCTGAAAAACGCTGTGAGTCGTCTCCGTCGTTATACAGACGCCATACTGTACGGGTTCTTGATGAATTACACAAGAGCCTAGGCGTTTGGGCTCTCCGGCGAATTTTACTGAAGCAGTTAAACCTTTGCACATTTTTAGCTTGCGTTATCACCATCGGTTATATTTACGTTTCTGGCTGCCTAGGAAGGTTTACACGTAGTTGGATTAAAGAAAGAGTGAGGTCATCGGCAGTGATAAATGGGTAGATCCTCCCGGAACCCCATCATATGTTATCATCTATAATCGATAAGCTAGTGAGTGAGTGGTTTGCTCTTCCGTAGTTTAACCCCACCGAAATCTAATTCCCATGTTTTCATTTCCAGCGTCAAATACAAATAAATACAAGTACACAGGCCAGTCATCTGTATCACGACGACTGTTACTCGAGACTACAACTCATTCCCAGCCCGAAGGGAGCACATAGAATCTCATACATACCAAGCGACGTTCGTAAAAGCACGACACAAGGTCCCGGATCGCACGCGATGCCCCTCGACACGTCGACGTACAACCTGGCGCTGCTGCGCGTAGACGGCCGCCGCTGGAACGAGCTGCGCCGGCTGCACGCCCAGATCCGCACCCAGGCCGCCGCCGACGGGTCCTCGTACCTAGAGATGGGCAACACCAAGGTCATGTGCGTCGTGTCGGGGCCCAGCGAGGACGGCGGCGGCAGGCGGAAGGGCGGCGGTGTTGCCGGTGCCTCCGCCTCGTCGGGCGCCGCCGGAAGCGCTGCCAACGGCGCCGATGTCGCCGTCAGCGTCGTCGTCGCGGGGTTCAGCTCTGTGGATCGGAAGAGGAGGGCTAGGAGCGATAAGTGAGTTCTTTCTTTCCCCTCTTCCTGCTTTTCTCTTTCGAGCATGTATAACGCGGTAGCATGAACTTCTTGCATGCATTCCATCATGCTTTTATACTCCGGCGGGCAAAATAAAAAAGATTGACGAGATCCTGCGACGAGAACGTAGGCGCATCCAGGAACTACAAGCGACCATCTCCAAAGCCCTGGCCGCGACCCTGCACACGCACCTCTACCCGCGCTCCACCATCTCGGTCGGCCTGCACGTGCTCTCGCAGGACGGCTCCCTTCTGGCCGCGCTCATCAACGCGTCGACGCTCGCCCTCGTCGACGCCGGCATCCCCATGACGGACTACCTGGTCGCCTGCACGGCGGGGAGCACGTCGTCGTACGCGGCCAACGACGAGGGCGCCGACCCCCTGCTGGACCTCAATACGCAGGAGGAGCAGGAGCTGCCGTACCTCACCATGGCCACGCTCGGCGCCACCGACAAGGTCGCCGTGCTCGTTTGCGAGAGCAGGGCCCAGGTCGCCAGGCTCGAGGGCATGATGGCCACGGCCGCCGACGGCTGTAGGGGCATCCGCGAGTTCTTGGACGGCGTCGTCAGGGAGAAGGGACGTAAGATGGTGGCCGAAGGTGCGGTGGAGAAGGGCGCGACCATGGCGATGGATATCGATGTTTAGGAGCGAGCACCCTTCCCGGCGGACTTGTCTCGGTGATTACGGCTACTGTGGCAAATTTGCAGTAGGCACGGAGAACAGAACAGCTATACAGATGTTTGTCTACAAATATGCGGTAAGCAAAAGTACATTCAGCACATTCCTGTGGCTCGACTGGATCGCTAAACGGATATCCTAGCCACTATATGGCTCTGTACTCTCGTTAGAGTTCGTTATGCTCGGCCGCGGTGGCCTTGGGAGGTGGCTCTGCGCCATTTGTAGGCGTGTCCGTCTCCGTGTCCGGTTCGATCTTAACCTCTACTGACTCCTCAACTTTGACCTCGACCGTCTCTTCCTCGGCCGGCGCCTCCCTGATGACACCCTCTGGTAATTTCTTCTTAGTGCCCTCGTTCAGACGGATGGCGTCGATCCAGCTCTCGATGCTCTCGCGGCTGAAGTCGCCCTCGTATTGTCGCCACCAGCCCTTCTTGCCGTTAAGGGCGACGATGACGACCTCGCCAGAGACGTCGAGGCTCTTGAGGAGGGATGCGGGCTCGTCGCTGTCGGTATGAACTTCGTAGAAGGGGAACAGGCGATGCTTGCCCTGCGCGTACTTGAAGGCGATCTCCGAGAGGCCGTTCAGGGCCTTCTCGGCCGCTTCGCCGTGAGCCGAGGGAACAAAGGCAAGCACGCAGCTCTTCGACTTCTTGTTCAGACATTCCTTGGCTAGCTTACCCGCCTGGGTGATGGCCGGGATGGGCAGCGCGGCCTCGGTGATGATGGGTTTGTTCACCGTTGGGGGAACCTCTGCAGACTCGACCGACTCGGCAGCACTATCGGACTCCTCCTGTTCGGACGATTTCTTGTCTTTCTTCTCGGCCTTCTTGTCGCCCTTGGACTTGGCCGGGGCGGGGTCGGGGTTGGGCTCGCCGGCCTGCGACAGGAACTTGACCATGGCGTCCTTCTTCATCTCCCCGTCATACACTATGTTCTCCTTGCCGCCGCCGGGGATCAGTACGAGGGTTGGGTACGAATTGACGTTGAATTTCTCGTTCGCCTTGGTCTCCTTGTTCCTGACCTGTGCGACGGAGATGACGTCGAGGAAATCGATGGCGATGCTCCTCAAGAGCGCGCTCGTCGTGCCCTTCTCGGTGAACAGGATCGCCTTGGGCTTCTCGGGTTCGCTCTCGAGGAAGTGGTCAATATCCTTGTCCGTCACACGCTTCACGTGGTTGTTGATCTTGTCGACAACGGCATCCACGATAGCCTTGGCCGTCCGCTGGCCCTGGTAGTCCTCGACTATAGGCTTCGAGCCGGGCTTCTTTCCCGGCCGCACCGTCTTGAGCGTGGGGAAGCCCTTCACGCCCATCATGCCGCAGAGTTGTTTGTTGTCATCGTCGTCGCAATTGACGGCGGCCACCTTGGCGAGCCCCTCGAGGTTCTTGGCCGCCTTCTCGTAGGCGGGCTTCAGGTTCTGGCAGTGACCGCACCAGGGCGCATAGAACTCAACGACCTAACGTATCACAGATCAACATGTTAGTGGGACGCGCTTTGCCTTTTTCTTTCTCCGAACGGCGTGATGATGGAAAGGACAAGGCTCTCCGCTTACAGAAGTGTGATTGGACTTGGCAATTAACCTGTCGTAGCTTTTCGCATCAACCTGTAGAACGGGGGAGTTCTTGGTATACAGGCCAGCAGCACTCACAGTCGGCAGGGCCGAGAGGAGAGCCATCGCCGCGACGGCGATTGTTGGGTGAAAGGCGTGCATTTGCTGAGCAGAATATGGGGACCCCCTAGAAGGGACGGAGCGATGAGGGGGAGATGCGAGGGGCAGCAAAAAGTAGGATAGTAGGTAGGACTGGGGGGAATAAAAGGTGATGAAACTCGGATTAAAATGCTTTGGGCCGAAGAGGTAATGAAGGCGTCAAGTCTTAAATACCCTACTTAAGGACCTATGCCCCAAGGGATTGGCGGCGCATCACAAGGTGTTATAGTATTCTAGTAGTTTAGCTGTCTTGTTCCTCGATTCGGCAAGAGGCCACGGTGGAAATTCAAAAGTTCGGGTTCGTCACCTTTCGATGCCATTCGCCAATAGCTTCTCAAGCTCTGAGGTGCCCAGCGCCACACCCCTCCCTGCAGGCTTAAAGACCCGGGACGGATTAGTGGGATTTTTGGTACGACCAGAGAGTGCTCTAAAGTACTAGTGTAATAAGTAGGCCTCTCAGCTCCTCCGACCCCGCTTTCTGAGAGCCGTGGAACTGTGGCGCGAGCTATTTGTATGTACTACGTACCTGTACTACCTACCTATATAGTTAGTAAGTACATACCTAGGAGGAGCCTCCCAATACTGTCTCTCATGCCGATCCCGATGTGTGGGCCCCCGCTCTCGACGTCAGCGGGGAAATGTCCCCCGTCCGTGGCCGATTCCGCGCTTCGTGGATCAGATGTTCGTTTGATAGTCGACTGCCTAGAGCTACTAGGTAAATAAACAATTTCCCTCCGCCTCCTACACAATCGCCGACCTGTTCTATCACCCACCTGATTTACAACTATCGTTTATGTAGGCCCCAGTCGAGAGAGACATGGCTGCCAATATCCCCGCAAAGCTGAGGCAGGCGGGCATCACGCCTTTCGTCTTGCGCGCCTCACAGCTCGACGCGGCGAGGCCCGTTATCTCCTACTGGTGTATGTATGCGCTTGACCTTGGCCTTGGCCGTGCGCGAAGCTGACGTGCGATCATGCAGGCCGGTATTGGGCTGTTAATCAGATCCTCGGCAAGCAGCTTCACAATGCCGACCAAGAATGTCTCGAATTTACCACCGCTTTGATGGACAGGTTAGAGCAGGTACGCGATGCCCATACGAAGGCCTGAGAAGACCATCGGGGAGCTTACTCATACGCGACCGAGCAGACGAAAAACGAACAAGCGGGCAACGAGGCTATATTGGACGACGTCGCAGGTCAGGCATACGTTGAGCAGTTCGCCCAGGAGACGTTCGAACGTGCCATGAGACCGTTAAAAGCGAATAAAGTCAATCAGTAGGGGCTTCGTTCTAATTAGCTAACGTCCAACTCTCTTTCTCGATCGGACGAACGCTGACCGGAGAACCGAAACACAGACAAACCGCTAGCACGTTTGAAGCTGCGTCCACCTTCTTCCAGTTACTCAACATCTGGGGTCAGCCCGACGCCGAGACGCAACAGAAGATCAAGTACGCCAAATGGAACGCCGCCCGAATATTAAAGGCAATAAAAGAAGGCAAAGACCCCAACGAGTCGAATCCCAAGCAAGAAGAGAAGCGCGAAGAAGACGCGGGCATGGACGCCTTGGATCCCAACGACCCCGAGGTGCAAATGATCGTGGGATCCGGACAACCAAAGCCGGCGTCTGTAGAAGATGCCCCGGACGAAGATGACAAGCTACGTGGCGCGCCCGTATCCGCACCCACCTCTCCGCCGCCTCCAACCGGGCCGGGCCCCCAACAGGTGTCCCCCATAGCACCAACGGAACAGGAGGCGACAGGAGCGGAGAGCTACTTCCCCGACGCCGCGCCCAAGTCTCATACCGATCGCGATCCGTTTGCCTTGCCCTCTGCGCCTAGTATGCCGGCCGGGGGTTTACCGAGCCCGGGCCCCCACGATCCAACCGCTCCCTCCCCGCTGATCCCGAGCCCCAGCTCTCACGAGCCTGGAATGCCACCATTTCCCATCTCCCCACCAGATGCAGCGTCGGCGCCGCAGGATTTCTACCGACACGCTGCACCACCACCTGTTTCAGCTCCGGTCCCGACGCCGCCGGTCGTACCGCCCCAGGCGCCTCCTGCGGCAAGCAGCCTCTGTTCCCATCCGTCACGATCATCCGTACCGCCTGTTCCGTCACAAGCGGCACAGCAGGCCGCCTATGGTTCCTCGAACGTATCAACGGGTTACAATACGGACGATATGGCCGTCGTGCAGGCGCAAAAGCATGCCAAGTGGGCCATCTCCGCTCTCAATTTTGAGGACGTGCCCACCGCCGTGAGGGAGTTGCAGAACGCCCTAGCCGTCCTCGGTGCTCGGTAATGCTCCGTAGTGCGTAATGTGAAAGTTTATGGGGCTTTGGAATCGGACGCCGGTACTCGTCCTTAGATGGCACCAAGGGAGCCGTCCGGTAACCCCAACAAGAAGGGCGGTGCCAAGAGGGGCGGCAAGTCGTCCGCGGTTCCTCGCGACGGACGGCTTGTCAGCGGTGACACCAGATAGTTGGATTTTACATCAGCTAGTTTACGGTGACCTTGAATAGTAGCTTGGAAGCATGCACGATACGGCTTGATGGATATGCATGCGGTTGTAAAATACTTAGGTAGGATACTAGACCCTGCGAGAAAATAACAGTTAAAAGCTCTGTTCTGTTGAATTCGAAGCGTAGGCAAAATGGAGCAGCGGACGTCTGGACCATCTACTACACAGACCCGACCTCGGAGACAAGTCTGGGTTGACCTATCCGTGTACCCCTTACGCGAGAACAAATATCCCTGGATGGATAAGTCTGCCAGGGATACATCGGAGAGGATTTTATAGTGACAGCAATCCGATGATGATATCGCATTATTTCACCCACGTCCCGTTTTCTCCGGGTTAAGCCATGGCATCCTTCCACATTACCGGTTTTAAATGTTTAGACCCATGCGTGCCACTCCTCTATCGAACAGATTGGGAACCCCACGCCCATCGTTTAGTATGGTAATGTCAGATTCTACCCTCATGCCAGGCAGCTTACACCCCATCATTGCCCGGCCCCTGAGGATAGCAACCCACAAGGTTGAAATTCAGTCGTCATCCTGTTCCTCCTCTAACGGAGGAAACGTCTTTACGACATGCGTCTCTTTCATTCCCGGTGGCCACAGCGCCGGGCCCGGCGACGTGTAGTTCTTGATGTACGTCCAGAAGTCCGGAATCAGCACCCCCGGAGTAGTCGGGGTATATGCGCCCGGGAAGTTCACCAGCGGGCCCAGCGTCCCGGTGCCGTTGCCCGTCACGCGCAGCTGTGCGCACGAGACGTAGAACTGCGCCTCTGCCCCCGTCATCAGTGCGTCATACCGAAATGACATATATGGTGGTAACGGAAAGATCTCATGGGTAGCGGGCGGGTTGTAGCGACCTGAACTGAAAAGAAAAAGGAAAAGAGAAGGTGAAAGAGGGCCGAAAACGAACCACCAAGCTTATGCGCCGCATGCAGCGCCAGCCCCTCGGCCCGGAGCAGGTACTCGCCCGGCGATGTCTCGGGCGGCAGCGTGAACAGGAAGCTGTGCTTGCGGCGGACGGCCCAGCTGAGGCCCTCGGGCTCGGCCCAGGAAGAGTTCGCCAGCGTGCCCGCGGCGTACACGCGCGCCCAGCCGCCCGACCCGTCGTAGTCCCTTGCCTTGACGCCGGCGGGAGCCCGCGACAGATACGCCTGCTGCGGGCCCGGGTGTCCGAATGTCTCGTCGATGCCGAACCCCACCTCGGACCCCGCCGTCACAGTCAGCGTCGACGTGTTTAGTGTAATCCCCGACGATGCCCCACTGTTGCACCGCATGTTCGCGCTGCCCACGTCCGTCAGGGGGTGGTCCGAGTTATTCGGCCGCCGGATGTACTCCCACGGCGATCCCGCGATCGCGCCGTCCACGATCAGCTGGTTGTAGTTCCAGTGCGCCAGCGCCCGGGGGGCGGCGCCAGCCCCGAAGAGGAGGGCGAAGAGGGTGCTGGCTGGGGGGCGCATTTTCCGTCTCGTGCCTGGTTCGACAGCGTGGACTGGCTTGTCTCCTAGCTCGTAAGAGGCGAAAGGGATAACAAATTAGGTTCCCTTCCCCATACCTCTCGCGCCCATCTTGGTGAGCATCTTTCGATATATATGCTACGCGCTCCTGCGCTCTGGCCGGTTCATTTGATTAGCACTACCTAGGCCATCATCAAACAGACGGGGTTTGCAGATGTTACCTTACCCGTATCTCCAGTCCACGGGAGGAAGAGATCGGCGTCTCTCTTGTGAACTGGAGGCGACTCTTACATGTATGTGCCGTGATAAAACTTCTCGTTCTGCGGTGTTTCCACGAATCGCTAACCGGCTATTATGCCTCGCCCGCTTTTGGCCGGGGTTTTCGTTACATTGAGGTTGACTTTTACCTGGTGAGGAAAGTGACATTACCTCTGTTACTACCGTGCGAGCTTGACTGCCTTCATTCGAGAGTTATTTTTCATTTCCATGTTAGTAAGACCCCTTTAGGTCGTTAGGCCCGCCCTAACCCCTGCTACTCTCTCTTTCCCACTGAGAAAGCCTGGGTTTTATGCAAGAAATTGCTTCTTCGGAGAGATCTGTAGTGAACCGTTGGCGTCAACAGCTTGAGTATTGGGACGGTTAAGTAGCCGACTGTATGAATGTGTACTCAAAGCGTTATTACCATAACTATGTTGAGTCGAGAGAAAAGCTCGAGAAGAGGGCTAGCGGAGATCCCCTAACGAGCCAGAATTATGCAACATGCGACCGTAGCGATCAACCCTTCGGCCTGGCGATGGGGATACACACCCCAGCGACATTGGCGGGGCCGCCCAGGCACGCGAACGGACTCTGGGCTGCAACTGTCATGGCCACAAGCTTGCTTTGCCCTCGAAGAAGAGCTCGGTTACCGTGGGTCCCGACGCGACGCAGTTGACTGTGCTCCCCTTCCGCGCGAGGTCCTTGGCCACGGCGCGCGTCATCTGCTCGACGACGCCTATGATAAACGCGTACAGTAGGTAGGGCTAGATAACGTCGCGCTATCGTGTTCACGAATAGCAATTAGTATACAGAAGGTACTCTAAGTGAGGTTAGTGACAGTTCAGTCTGCCCGTATCTCAAAAGCTGAGTGGCCGAGTTCTGACGGCGAAACCAAGGTGGCTCCCAGGATGGGCTAGAAAGGGGTAAGTTGAAGCAACTCATGAACATGTTTATAGTGTATGACGCCCGCCCGCCGGTGCGAGATGTCAAGTCCTTGCTTGTGCGTTTGTGCCGAAGGACAATGAAGTGATGGCCGTGGTGTGCGGTATTGGACGGATGGCTGGCGTAGGATGTACAGTATTCTATTGTAGCCGGTGGGATGATCGTTCTGGATCCACTCGAACCAATGGCCAGCGATGTCACGATATCTATTAGGGGTTGGTTCGGACCGAGTTGTTTAACATGTGTGTGGCCGGCTGGATGTGGTGCTCATACATTGCCGGATTGAGCTTTGAGTGAGGAGGTCCTTCGAGCAACACGTTGCAAATCCGAAGTTCGTCTGGAACTATCCAGCTTCGTGACGACCGCCGAGTGAATGATCCTCGGCGTAAGACCATTGAGACGTCACAGGAGGACACAAAAACCCGCCGGCGATCTGGTCCGCAACATCCCGAGTTTTCCGTAACTCACAGAATCAGGGGGGGTACGGCTGGTCAATCGGAGAGTCGCATCCTATGAATACTCGGAAAACCAGTCCACTCGCATTCCTGAAGGCCTGGGAAAGCCCAGGACAACAATAAGGATTCCACGCGCAAATACTAATGATAGGTGTTGCGTTTCTCCTACGATTGCTATTATGAGTTTTTGGGTTGTTCCTGTCCGCCGAGCGTTGTCCCATACCGGCCTTTAATAAGCCGTGAGAATGCTAACGTAGCACGGAAGACTAAAGTGTTTGTAAAACCGGCGGCCTCTGCCCCACCAGAAAATCACTGCGCCGACACCAGCCGGATCATCCCGACCTAGGTGAGAAGACACTCGCCCCGTCAAGGAGCGTAGCGAGCTTATTATATACTCTATCTGCGAGAAAAACCGTTATCTTGCCTATTGAGTAATTTTTACTAAGGTCGATGAAAGAAAACAGGTAGTAAGCATGTTCATCTGACTGGGTTGTAACCTAGAGCTCGTTCAATTAAGCTTATAAGATATGGCAACTTTCTATCACAGCTCGCTCCGAATCAACGTCGTAGCTGCGGCGCTCGCCCGATTACATGCCAGTCTCCTTGTAGTTGATCAAGAAAAGGTGATGCCATTCGATACCCGTCAAACTTGCAGTTTGTTGGTATCGGTGTTTCAAACTGCGGTCTACGGATGCATTCGAAAGCTCTCGATCAACCGCTTCTAGGGTCATTATTGCAAGATCTGACCGATCAAATGCTCCCAACGCCTCTGGGGGAAGCGCAACGGATTTAGGACTAAGCTCTACACCGGACGGCTCGCATCTACTCGGCTCTTTGCTATTGGGCGAACTAAATGTCTTGACGACACGCTGATCTACTCGGGACACGCGGATCTACTCGGTAATAAGACGGCTTTGTCACATGGAAGAGGAGAGTATATATTAGCTATGACTGACCAAGACTGGATCGGACTTCCCTCAGTTCTTGCCAGCATTTAATCACCAGATTCGGCTCCCGTGTGAAACTCTACGGGGAACGCTTCGACAGCGTCATTTCTGTACATCATGTTTTCACTACCGAGGACTTTCAAGGCCGCCGTGCTCGAGAAGGCGAATCTGCCCGTGGTCATCAAGGATGTCGAACTGAAGAAACCCGGCCGCGGCCAAGTCCTTGTCAAGGTTATCGCGTGTGGCGTTTGCCATACCGACGTTTTCGAACAGGGCGGCTTTCTAGGCGACGTGTTTCCTCGGACTCCCGGTCACGAGTTGGTCGGGGACATCGTAGCTATTGGTGAGAACGTCACGCGGTTCACCGGCGGCGAAAGAGTTGGTGGAGGATGGCACGGAGGTTCGCTCACTGGCCTTTACAAGAATCTGTGCGCCAGAAGCTCGTGCTGAAGCTTGGTATACAGGCCATGATAACTCCTGCCGGTCATGCGCGCGGGGCCAGTATCAGATGTGCGACAATCCCCAAGTCAACGGCGTCAGCTTTGATGGCGGCTACGCAGAGTACGTCCTGCTGCGAGAAGAGGCAGTCGTGCGGGTGCCGAAGGAGGCCGATCCCGCACAGGTCGCGCCGCTGCTCTGTGCCGGCGTGACCGTCTTCAACTCGATGCGCAAGATGCACGTCGAGCAGGGAAACACAGTGGCTGTGCAGGGTGTTGGGGGCCTCGGTCACCTCGCGATCCAGTATGCCAATAAGATGGGCTACCATACCGTTGCCATCAGTTCCGGCAATTCGAAGAAAGATTTCGCGCACCAGCTGGGAGCACACGTGTAAGCAATCTTCCGAGCCACTTCTCACCGTAATGCCACGGCAGGGAACCCCCGCAAGCATGCGTTCGGGTATCAGGGTCTGCTCGGAGCACACAGAGCACAGGCAGCCCGCTCATCCGACCGGCCCAGGTTCCAGCCGGCTCTTCTAATCTTGCGGAAAGAGTAGTTACTGACCTGGGTCAACACAGATATATCGATACGACCAAGGAGGATCCAGTCTCGAAGCTCAAGCAGCTTGGAGGAGCGGCGCTCATCGTCGCGACCGCGCCAAACCCCAAGGTCATCAGTCCGCTCGTTGGGGGCTTGCAGGCCGGGGGGAAGCTGGTCGTTCTCGCCCCCGTCGGACCCGTCGAGTTCGACACGGCCGTGCTCATAAAGAAGGGCGCGTCGGTACACGGTTGGCCCAGCGGACACGCACTGGATATGGAAGAAGCCATCAAGTTCTCGCAGAACCACGGCGTCAGGTGCATTATCGAGAAATTCCCCCTGTCCGATGCCGCCAAAGCGATGGAGCATTGCAGCTCTGGAAATGTGCGCTTCAGGGGCGTTTTAACTATGTGATCTAATGTAAGGGCAGTCGGCGTACATAGTATCTCTAACTGAAGCTTCTTAACCCCCGCAGTGGCTTTGCAAGGGGGTTTGCACTTCGGATCTCGATGTATTTAATACTGTAGAGTAGTTATGGACGACCATCAACAGAGATGTTAGGCGAGTGGTGTTCATCTATTAAGAAGCTATATGTGGGACTAGTCTAGGATAGATCGTTCCCGTGGATCACGCTACCGGCCCAGAATACTTAGCATCTTCGGTGTTTCTTTGGGTCATTGTTACTTATTCGTCCGATACAAGAACTTGTATGGGTTCTACCTTTTACATACGGCGAAATGACATGTGGGCATCTGGATTCCGTACCTACGTACCTAGTCCATATAGAGTTAAGGTAGCTGAGCAAGGCGCCCGAGACAGCACGCCTTGCTCTACGGACGTACAAATCGGGTCCACTTAGTTTCCGAACGGTAAATATATTCACAATAAAATATTCAAAAATCAAAAACGCACCACCGATATATCGTATAATTATAAAATTTAAATTATTAGTAAATATATACATATATTATCGAAAAATGATATATTTGCAAAGCATTTATAGTTATAAAAATTAGAAAACTTCTTTAAAAATATATTAATATGGGTTACTAATAAAGGTATATCGTTATTATTTATAAAAACTTAATAATTTAAATTTTTTACTGCTATTCGAATATATAATGAAAAAGACCTAGAAATACAGTTTTAATGTTCGTTTATTATTTAAATTAAAATTTTAAAATTTAATTTCAAAAATATCTAGAAAAAGTATAAACTTTTTTATTTAAATATATATAACAATATAACTTCGTATATATAGGCTTTATTAATATGTAAAGTAATATATTAAATTTGGTTAATTTTTATTACCGTTTCCGGAAGTAATTAGTAATTGTATTATAATTTATAAGTTAAATATTATGTTTTTAAATAATTGTAAAAAATATAAAATAATGATCGATTAAAACCAAACTTTGGCATTTTATAAAACTTTATATTACTTTTGGGTTATTGTTTTAATTTCTATAATATTCCTTAATATGCATTAATATTTCCTATAATAACTTTAGTATAATAAAAATCTCAATATTTACATAGAAATTTCTTTAATAAAACGATTGAAAAAATTCAAAGATTTTATTTTTATTCGATTTTAATGATATAAATATATATATATTCATTTTTATAAAGGTGTTGTGTTTTTATTAAAAAATTTCGTATGATTTACAGGTGTTCGGAAACTAAGTGGACCCGATTTGTACAACCCTAGAAAACTACCAATGCTCCAGATCCGTCACAACACCGAAGCTTTAGCAGACAATACACAATGTTCCGATACAGGCGCGAACCGAAAACCCCAATGAACATAACCTTGGCGACACTAGATCCTGGTTTTGTTCATTTAATGCAGATATTTCTTGACAGGGTCTTACCAGGGGGGTGTCCCCTACGTCATAGCCAGCCCTGAGCGGACCGCCGTTCCAAGGAAACCAAGAGACCTCGAACACCACCTCGAAAGAACAGCGCCAATTCGTCATTGAGGGCGTGTAATTAAGCGATGCGCCGAACCAATATGCATGTCTGTGTAGTGAAGTCCTGAAAGTCAACTTCATCTGTAAATCTTCGGGGACAAGAAAACATACTAGATCTTGCCTGATTTTAATTTGGCTGCCATTGAGGTACCGTAGTATTGAAGACTGAAAGTACGACTCTCAGTGAGCGACGAATCACAGCGGATAGAGTACTTGGTACGAAGCCACAGACCCCTATACCGTCCCCTTAGAAATACTTTTCAAAATCAAGATGCTTCTTCCAAGTTTCGCAGTCTTGGTTCCCTTCCTACCGCTCGTCGAATGCCAGACCGTAACGATAACGAGAGCGCCGACGATACCAAGCAAAGCACCCGAGTTCGTTAATAGAGACGCCTTCACATCGGCAATCCTAAACAGCACCAATTCATACAGGAGAGAGCACGACGCCTCCGAGCTCAGGTGGAACAAGACGCTTGAGGGGTTCGCGTCGCAGTACCTGGACTCTACGTGCGAATTCCGACATTCAGGGGGCCCCTACGGCGAGAACCTGGCCATAGGATGTTCAAACGTGACCTCCTGCGTTGAGGCGTGGGGTAATGAACGAGACATATACGACTTTGGCGACCCGCAGTTCACTGAGGAGACGGGCCATTTTACGCAGCTGGTATGGAACGATACGACGGACGTTGGGGTGAGTGACTCTTGATGTTCATTACTGAGTTCCGTCGTTCTGTGGCGTCCAGCCGAGCACCGTTAGAGATACACAATAGACTATCTCGGCACCCCTACTCCTACCTGTGCGGGCAACATTTAAGCAAGCCATACTGACACAGATCCTCTTAGTGTGGGAGGAAACTCTGTGGAGATGATGGGTGGTATCTTGCCTGCGAGTACTGGCCTAGAGGAAATGTTGAAGGCGCATATAGTGAACAGGTTGGAGGCTGGGTTAATGGAGGTGGAATACTTCGAATGAGCTGGCCTCTACCATGCATGATATTGGCGTGCTGGCTCCTGTTAACACCTCGTTACCACATTGAATGGACAATCTGCTATTGGTAGCTTATGTATATAATCCCAAAATGGAGAGGCATATAATCAACCACATTCTCAAACCTCACGAAGGTGGACAGGTAATGTAGACCTTGGACAAAGCTATTATGATATCTGATAGTGTCCCGCCATAGGTGTGGGGCCTCACATTTTTCGGCACTCTAACGTAGATTAGGATAAAGCGGGTCATCTAATAAACGAGAGACAGGTTTAAATTGGAATGGTTTGCAGCTGCACTTCAAGCGCCCCCGGTTATTACCACCTACATTTCCTCTACTTCGCATACGAGCAGAGACCACCAGAACAGCGCAGCAAGAGAAGAAGAATATGCCTGGAACAGCTGGCGAGCAGCTTCCAGCCCTCCCTTCGGATCTGACTCCTGAGTGGCTGGGAGCCAAGCTCGGGCACAAGATCAAGTCGGTCGAGAATACGCGAAACATTTGGGGCACCGCCAGTAAGCTGTTCTACACCATCACGTACGAGCATGAAAGCAGTGACGAGAGGCCGACATATGTTTGCGTCAAGGGCGTCTTCGACCCCAAGATGATCGAAGCGCAGCCGTGGACAGTCAGCCTGGCGCAGCGCGAGGCCGAATTCTTTACAAAGGTGGCGCCCGCCATAAAAAACATGATCTTCCCCAAGGGCTGGTGGAGCGGCACAAGTGATAAGCAGGGCATCGCCATCATGAACGACCTGACCAATGAGGGCTGCACCTTTCCTGCCGAGGTTGCCGCCTACGCGGTCGAGAAGGTCATGAATGGCGTCGAGCAGCTGGCCGGTTTGCATGCGCAATACTGGGGTCAGAGTCAGGAAGATCATCCCTGTAAAGAGGCCCTTTTTCGCTCGGCCCCAGTGCCCCTTTCATCTGGCGGGCTAGCCAGACATTTAACATGGCGACAGGGATCTGGAACAACTACGACCCGGCCATGAAATTCATGTGCACGCGTTGGGACGAAGTGGTGCGGACTCCCAGCCGACCCCAGCTACCCGAGTACCTAATGGACGGCAAGCGATGCAACGAGGCCTTGGACCGCTACTACGCCGAGCGGAACCCGCGATTCCGCACACTGCTGCATGGCGATACGCACATCGGCAACATCTACTTTACAGCCGACGGGCGCATCGGGTTCCTCGACTGGTCGGCGTTCCACTTCGGGTCGTGCTTCCATGACGTTGTCTACCACATGACGGCTATGCTGAGCGTCGAGGATCGTCGCGCTCACGAGATCGAGATCCTGGACCACTACCTCCAGACGTTGCACCGGCTCGGCGGGCCCAAATTCGACCGTCACAATGACCCCGAGGTCATGATCGAGTACCGGCGGTCCTTCATGACCAACGTCATCTGGCTCATCTGCCCTGACGGTTTGCAGAGCAAGGAGCGCGTTGCTGCCTTGCGCGAGCGCACCGTTGCTACATACGATGACCATAAGGTCATTGATGTCATTCTTGGTCAGCCCAAGCCGGCTCTTTGAGATTCGAGGGCAAGGGATCGTCTTCACATTGGGCATGCGGTACCTAGTTGTTACGGCCTGATCCCCGTAACGGGCGCCTTCCAACTATGTGCTTGTGTGTCGGAGTACATAACCGCTGTAAGCCCCTAATTTATTGCTACAACTGCGATCAATTGTCAGTCTTTTGCCCTTTGGCGCGGTACGGTGTGCAGCCGTTACAGTAGTCTTGGGACCCGTCGGGCGACGTGGTTAAGCTCGCGTGGCCGGTATCGTAGACCCTGGTGACGGTGTTTCAGTGGAAGATGCAGCCGTCCTTGTAGTGTTCCGCAGCTGGCACTCCATCGGATTGCTTTCCGCTAACTAGAGCATCCCAAGGCAGTAGAAGGGCGTGTCTACGCGAGCGCCGAGTAGATCGAAGCTCTGGCCCGTGCTGGGGTTAACGAGCTGCTGGGGCGCCTTGTACCTCGCGAGGCGGCCAGGACTACCGTAGCGGGCTTGTTCCAAGGGCTCTTTAGGCCCAGTTGTGGTGAGCGAATGTTCATTCCATTGATCGGCTCCTGATTCGACTCGGAGGGCTGAGTTGTTTCAGGGCATAGGTATGAGTGATTGGGTTGACGTTTAGAGCATTGCATCGTGCGCCCGCCACCGTGCTCTTAAGATTTAATTACGCAGATATTAAAGGGCATTGGAGGAGTGTTTGGTTGACAGTTCATAATTTTGACAAACTTTGTCAGCCGTGTCCCTTATCGTTTCGAGGTAGAACCATATATAGCATATTGTTGAGATAGGTGTGGCAAAAGGAATTGTTGATGTGGTTTTGGGGGGGGCGGGGTCACTAGAGCAACGGCAGGGTGGGCGGGTCAGGCCTACTATTTGTATGTACGTAGCCTAGACCTTCTGTCTCCCACCTTCAGAAGCAACAGCTTCTGCAACGGAAGCAACCAAGATCAATCAGAACAACAACGGTACCCCGAATTGCGGCACGTATCTTCACACATATCTAATATCTTCGTGATGGAGAGATTTACTAGCTAGGTTTTGCAATCACTTACCTACACGTACCCATTTATTATTTATGAGGTAAATTAATATCCTGCGGAGGAGCATGCTGACCGAGTTACATCGTAAGAGCGTTCAACCAGGAAAAGGTTCGAAACCTTGCCGTACAAGGCTAATTATAGAAGCAGCAGGTGCTTGACAACAAAATTCGTGGCGTCCCAATTGACGTTAAGACTTTACAGACTATTTTGAAACGAAAACTTAACGAATAAAAATCGGAAAAATGATATTTACGCAAAGCGAAGAATCGAGAGCAGCCTGGCGCTTTACTTATATACTTATCTGCTGAAATAAATAAGTTCTTATTCAAGGAGTCGTTGGATGGTTATGTGAAAAGTGCGCGAATTTTTGTGTCAACCACCAGAGCAGCAGGAATCGCGTAAAATAAAGACACCCGGCTTGGTTGCTCCGAGAGCTTCACTTAGTCTATAACCGGCATGTGCTTCTTATACGTCTCACTTGACGGCCAGTCTCTGAAATACAAAACACTCATCTTCAGAAACAACCTTTCTTGTGGTTGATGTCAGAACATATCATTCATCGCTCCCTGCAAACCCTTTCGGAGAAGATTCAATTTCGTAACACCATGGTCATACCCAGGAGCCCAAATGGCCGCCAGAGATAGCGGGTTCCGTCCATGACGCTTCGTGGCCAGACTTTGTTAGCAAGACCACTCGTTGGTCGAGCTACGAATCCCCGAGCTTCGACTTTGTCTTTCTCCTAGACACTGATGAAGCCCTATCGATCGGTGCAAGTTCAACATATATTCGCGATGCCTGATGACCATGTCATCAGCTAATATAACAGTCGGGAAGCTCGGATTTATGACGGGAAATAATATCCCATGGCTTACGAGATCCGGCGGCCATGGATAATCCCCGACCCTCCGCACTATCCAGAATGCTGTCTTGGTGAACATGGAGAATTTCAGGTATGCCAGCATTAATAGCGCCCTGAGTGTGAGTCTCGTGAGCGGTACGACGTTCCAAGACATGATTGATGCTGTAGGCGGAGCTGGAAGGGAACTGAGTTAGTCCCATGATAGACTCACATGCGTGGAACTGGACTGACGTGAATTAGCTGTCGGATCTTGCCCCTGTGTAGGAGCAACCGGTACCTCGCTCGGTGGCGGCGTCGGAAGGCTTCAAGGGAAGTATGGCGTTAACAGCGACTCGGTCCGCAGAGTTCGCATGGCGCTATGAAATGGGACGATTATTGAGGCATCTGATGATATCAACCAGGACCTTTTGTTAAGAAATCACTCGTGACCCTTTTCCGTAATTCGAGGCTGTCTTCGAGCCCGCAAACACGTATTTTCAAATGAGGTCATTCATGATCTCACATGACTAAAATCATATCCTACACGACTATTTGTGCCTGGTCAAGTTTCTTGGAAATAACAATGACTGACTCAGGGTAGTGCAGTAGGGTGTGTGCGGCGCTGGTCAGGATTTTGGTATAGTCATCGAGACGACATTTGAGACGTATCCAGCTTCCGACGATGCAATGCATTATAACGTGGACGTGACTTTCAGCGGCGAATCGCTTGAGACCGTCCTTGATACCATAAACTCTTTGACCCCTGATATGGACCTAGCCTTGGCCATCATCACGCTTTTCACGGTCGATGCCGATTCGCTCGAGGTAAGTTTCGAGATGGCCCTAGGTCTTAAATCATGACGAAGAAGCCGACGCTGACACTATATTGCTACTATCTATCCCAAGGTGATCATCGCCCTCGGCCTAGTGCACGCCGGCCCAGAAGCGGGCGGCCGGAGATATGTCCAGTTATTTGCCCCTTTAAGTCTTACATTTAACGAGTCTTTAATCGCATGGCTAGACTTGCCGTCCCAATCGGCTAGGGGTGGCGTGGTTGCCAATTGCCAGACGGCCTTCGACACAATATGTACAGCCTGGCCTCAAGGGACCTACCTAGAAACACATACCGCGAGATCTATGACTCGTTTTCCGAAGTGATCGCCGCTCACCCTGGCTTGAACAGGAGCATAGTGTTGATCGAGACTTTCGGCCAGGAGGGCGTGAGCGCACTGGCTAGCGACTACTCCGCCTTCCCTGACCGGGTGAGGTGAACAACCTCGTCGTTTTGGAACTGGTGTACACCGACGACACCTAGCTGACTGCCGACGACTTTCCTCGTGGATGGCGCGACATACTGGCTAAACCCGAGAACTCTGCATACGACTGGTTGGTGGTGTATCGGAACTATGGACATGACGGTGAACCTCTCCCTGCATTATACGGGTATGACGAATGGCGCCACGAGCGCCTGAGCCCGCTGAAAACAAGTTATAATGCCAACGGACGGTTCAATGGATACCACGCCGTCCCTATCGACAGCGCGGATTGGTCGGAAAGTACATTTAGATACTTAGAACACAGTGTCCCATTCTGTTCGGGGACTATGGAGCATCCTGAACAGCACAAACCAGCGAAGTAGTAGATAGCCACGGGCAGCGGCCCAATTTCGAGAAGCAATTAGAATACGTTCGGGTATCTATTATCCACACAATATATTACAAATACGACTAAGTGACTTTGAGACAAAGAGGAATTCCGTAGAGGAAGTCATGGTAACCGCCATGTTACAATGCGATGTTCCCTAAGCGAGGCTAGGGCCAGCCATATTGGCTCTCCTCAATCGAGGAGGCCTACTTGGGTTCGGCGCGTCGGCCTAGTGGAGATTAATAGTCGTACTTGTAGCACAGGAAGTCGCCCTCAGTATCGAGGATGTCCTGGACTTTGATGTTGGCCTTAATGCCGAATGTTGAGAGGCTAGTGTCGAGCGTCAGAGGGGTGCAGGTGCGGGACCTATCGGCGCAGCCGCTGATGGACATCGAGCGCACCGCCGCCTTGTCCTGCCAGGATTTCCAGGTATGGTCAACGAAGGTATGGTGCATGAAGAAGACGGGGTCGCTCGGCGAGGCGACTGCGTCAGCCATCACTGGACCGCAGCCGTTGTGACCGTATGCATGCGGACCGTTCTCCAGGCAGGTCCGCATATCATCGTATGCAGTGCGGGACACGCAGGTATCGACGTAGGCCTTGCTGACCTGTCCCGTCATTGACTTATCCTCACCACGGGAGAGGCAGTGGTCTCGGTTAGAGAATCCAGGTCCGATATTTAGTCTCTTATCGGCAAAAGCCTAAAGGTATCAGTTAGTCACGAGCTGTACGAGACAGAAGGGATCCCGGGGATCTACTGACGCCATCTGTGATGCATGTGCCCATGCCCGTTCTCGTAACCTGTGGCATGGAACCGAAATAGTCGGCGGTGAACAAGCCGGAGGCGGCGAAGTTGCCGGTGTCCTTGGTCTCGTCCCACCACGGGATCGGCGCCGTATATCCACATTCCTCACGTAGAAGTCTGTGGAACACGTTGGTGTAATACCGGTGCCAAGGCAAGAAGATTGAAGACATATGAATGTTGTTGGCCTGCGCCTGGTGCGCCCACACCAGTTCTTCATATCGGCTTTTTGCTGCTCCAGTCAAGCCAGACGGGGGCTTGTCCATCCTTTAAACCCGAGCATCAGCAACCATGCAGCCGAGGGGGCAAGAGCTAAGAACCATCGGCAGAGGTATCGAGAGTATATGGCGGGTCGGCAGCAACTTACAAGCATCGAATGGCCGTGACAAAAGACTTCTTGTCGGCAGCCTTCATATTCCGCCACTCCACAAGGACTTCCGGATTCGTGCAGCCCACGGTATTTTCAGTCCCGTTGGCGGGGGGAATGGTGGGGAGAGTGGCATCGGAGCTCAGGGTCCTGCTTACAGAGGAGATAGTGGAAGTCTGAGATAAACTATGAGTCTGGCTAGCGGAGGGAGTGATCGCTGGGGTTTTAGACGAGCCATGAGTCTGGCTGGCAGAGGGAGTGATCGCCAGGGTCTTAGACGAACCATGAGTCTGGCTGCTAGAGGAAGTGATCGTGGAAGTGGCCTTGTCCTCAAGCGAGCTCTGCGTTTCGCTAGCGGAGGAAGTGATCATGGGTTTCTCAGCAGAGCCAAGAGTCCGGCTGGCAGAGGGGAAGGTGGAAGTGACCTCCTCAAGCGAGCTCTGGGTCTCGCTAGTGGGCAGAGTGATTGAGCGAGTGGCCTCGTGGGTTTCATCATCGGCCCCGTCATCGGCCCCATCGTCAGCTCCGTCGGAGCCACCCTCGGTTCCATCAGGGGTCTGACCTTGGGTTGAGCCGTGACCTCCCTTCTGCGTTGGGTACGTCGGGTAGTGAAATCCGTCGTCAATTGGGCGGATAGTTGTATTGTAAGTACCATGGAGAGTTTTACCATGGGTTACACCGAACGTAACATTGCGAGTTGTTCCGTCGTGACCAATAACGAGCGTAATACTCTGTGAATCTTTGTCGTGAACTATAGCGAATGAAGTATTATGAGATCCTCCGTGAGGAGCATCGGGGGTTGCAAAGTAAGTGCCATTGAGAGAACCATCAGGTATAACATTGCCACTCTCAGTGAGGTTGGCAATATACTCTTGAAAACCTGGGTCATCGGCGGCTGCAGCCTGGGCTTCCTCGAGTGTGGCTGTCTCGAACTTTTCGGGGAAAGGAACGACTACTCGCTTCGGGCAAGGCTTGGCGGCGGACAATGCGGCGCCCCCGGCGAGGACCTGGTAAAGAACGGCTGACTTCATTCTGTCAAAAAAAAATTATTGCTGGGCTTGGCGGCTCGCGGGGAGAAGAGGAGAACCGGCACCGGTCATCCTGCTGGGCATGGCGACCACCTGTTATATAACCCTGCCGGCTAAGTCGGCAATGGCGCCCGCCTCCGTGTTTCAATATAATGATCCCAGCATCTTAGGCGCGCCGTCCACCTGCGAAAAGCGGCCCCTTTCTCAGGCGTAACATCAGATGGTGGCCCCAGGCTCCGCGGCAGGAAATCCCCCCTGAGCCGTTTGAGCCAGCTCTCCGCCGGATCATGTTACTCAGGTGACGCTTATCCTAAATAGGCTCGCGCGGCGGAAACATATTTGCCTAGTTGGACATGGCACTGGGAAGGCAGTCGGCATTCGCGATACGAGAAAATATTGCTATTGTGCAGCTGCTCAATTTTTCATAGCTTAGGGGGCTCAGACAAGAACTAGTTACTAGCAAATCATGGACCGTATGAGATGCTTGAAAGATCTTCAACAGGCGACGACATGTGCATAGCATGACATGTGGGTCTGACTAACGCGGATTGCGAAAGATCGGATGCAGAGAAAAACGAGCATACTCTAGTAAGGTTATGACAGTGAAGATCATACCGGTAGTCGGTAGCGTCACCTTGGGCCACAAGCAGCTGCAAGGAATAAGGGGTTCCGGCAGACTCCATCCGTTCATCTTCACTAATTTCTTCTCCTACCAATGCACGAGCTAGACCAGGGCCGGCGCCAGCGCCAGGGGCTGGGAGATGAGGTAGACGCGCGCTAACTTGAAGCGGTATCGACGCCGCCCAATAGTACGGCTCGCCAAATCGAAGACCAAGAACAAGCGACAAGCAAATACTTACTAGTGCTGTTAAAAATAGAAGCTAATATCGCTAACGCCTCAGCCTCCAAAGAGCGAATCTCCACGGCCCACGCTTCAAACAGTAAATAGGGTAACGCCACGGAACAAAGCTATCAGGGTGCTCTCTGCCATATGAGCCATAGCAGCCGCCTAGGTATACTGCGGTGTTAGGGGTAAGTCGTCACACACTGCTAGGTATGTCAGCTAGGAGACACAATTAGTAATAACCTACCTTGGATTAGGGGTTGCAAAAGCGTTGCAATATTTGGCATGTACCTACGCTTGACCCATGTTAAAGTTACACCTAATTTGGGTGGCGTGGGTACTAGCGTGGTACACAGCTACATGACAGTGCCCGAAACTTTTGTCTAATACCGCAGTAGACCAGTACTCCCCCTACTCGTACAATGGTTTCTACAAGTCGCTGCTCGGACATGCCTACGTATAATGCAGACGCAACAGATCAACCGACCTTCCGACGCTCCTCGAAACCTCGCGGACCGGCCCGGCGCCGTACTACGTGACCAGTGAGGGTTACGCGACCAACAACGCGACTCCTTTGAGTCCGTCACCCGTGCTAGCAGTCTTTCCTCCGCGCGTTATACATAGAAACCGAGCCGGCGTCGGGCTTGATCATGGGCATGTGGGCCCGGACTTTTGTCTGTGCCCCAATACCGTGCCGGACAAATTGCGTCCCGCCACCAGAGTGGTGAACTGGCATCAATGCCATTCGAGGCCTCGAATTCGGCCTATCTACGGTTACTATTATTATTATTAAAATATATTAAGATAACTGCTACTAATATATAACCTATATCGTTTAAATAACAGCTAATTAATTAATAATTGCTTGAAGAAATAAATAAAACTTTTAATTGTTAGATATAAGGAATATCAGTTACGTTACTTTTTATCAGCTAATTACGCAGCTTCTTAATGTGCGGACTGCTTTTATGTAGCCTAACAACGGAGCAATTATCTTCCGATCAAGCGTAGCCTTTTGTAATTAGTGTGCTATAGCACACCTGGCTAGCTGACTGTATCTGCCGCAGGATTACGTACCTAACTGCGGATTTACGATTTTATGCCTCGATACATACATTTAAGTTCGATTACTCAATCCCTTCTGGGCTGCTCAAATGTATCCCAGTTCCTCCTTTTCCATCCCGCTAAAGTCAGCGCTCTCGTGCCAGCCCAGCCATGGCGCCACAACTGGATGCTGCACAGCGTATCTTATCAGAACTCTGCTAACAGAAGGGTTTGAAACCAGTCTAATAGCCTCGGAAGCCTCGTGCACCGTGCGCCCCGTCTAAAGAATCCGTCTAGAGATAGCAATCCGAAATGCCCACCAGAAGACCAGCCTGCGTCGGCCGTCGCAGCTGGATGACATCAACAATGCGGAAAACCCTCTGTGATAGACTAGACAAACAGACGCTCATGTATCGATCTGAGATGGTAGATTTTCTCTATCGTAACTTTGGTAAAAGAATATCGGAAAGATCGATCGGTCGGACCCTATGACGAAGAAAGGGGACAAATAATGTTACAATAGTAAGAATGAGGAAGATAGCATTGAAGCTGATAACCAAAAAGAAAGAAGGTGTCTGTGCTTTTGCTGGTGATGGCAAGGCCAGGCACAGGAGGCCGGTTTCGCTCAAAGGCGCTGCGAGGGCAAAAACTTCCAGGGCAAAGCCTCCAGGGCACAGCCTCCTAAAGTTGCCATGCCCTATTGGCTAGGCCCGATCCAGATGCCGTCAGCCATAGGCAATCCTGCTTGCCCAACGAATATTTTGGGCATTAACGACCCGTTATGGAGCCAACCGGGCAGGTATTACGTCCGGGCCCAGGACTGCTTACGGGGGTTGATACACGCCAATTCTTACCAGCTGCTAAACGTCGAAAGCCGAATTTTAATATATAACTTAACAAAACTAAGCTATCGTAATCCTTTACCATCTGATACGCGTAAATAACATGAAAGCAATACAGAAAATCGTTATTTTCTTATGAACATATAAAAACGCTTTAATCGATCGTATTAAAAAAGGCAACGTGGCGCAAACGGAAACCTAAATTTAGCAATAGTTTTTTAATTTGGAAATAACCATTATTACGGTATGTTAATCTTTTTTTCGTATTAACCGGCTAATATTAACATCTTACTTAATATTTATTATAAAGGAACTTTATAATCGCTGTTAAAAACGCCTCGTTTTCGTAAACGTCGATTAAAAAGTAATTATAAATAACTAAAGCCGTTATTTACTCGTTGTTTATTCTGGCACTCGTTTTAGTCTTTACCGGATCCCAACATAAAATCGTTATTTCCCGGGTTAACACGCAGGATAAAAAATTGCAAAATTTTCGAAAGTTTTTAAAAAAACCTTTACAGAAATTTGTATGGCAAGTTCTTAATATGCTCTTTAATATAAGTATTTTAATCTTTCTGATCGGATTTTTAATTATTATCTGGAACCGCGCTGCAAATTACTTAAAGTGGGCAGACGATATAAAAATAAGCTATCTTTTATTATCCCGTTACATTGTACTTTTTAAAATTTTATAACTAAGGATATAGTGGTAATATAAATCGCGTTCGTTTGTAACTTGGCTAGCGTCTTTGGTATCGCAAGCACATTAATGGGTATGATTCTTTTTATTTACCGGCTGCCCAGGCCGTTTATCAGGCATATTACGTAAAGGTTTACGTACGAAAGTACGTGGTATCGGATACCGTGGTTAATAACCGGAAGGAATCGGGACGTATAAGGCTAGTAGGTATAGGACAAAGTAATAACAGTTAATTTATATAAGAGATTAATTCCCTTATCTTTAAAAAAAAATAGTTAGCTGTTATTATTATCAATATACGGTGGTCTCAAGCTGTTTAACAAATGGCATCTCGGGGGGTTACAATTAGAAAGAGATGATATTTTTTGCTAGGTGGGCCTGGTATGAAACCCTGTCATCACATACTGAAGCATATATGGCTGAAGAAGAAGATATTATCAGGTTGACCTTCTAAGAGGTCCTGTTTAGAAAGAGAGATTGCGAGACCTTTTTAAATATACATAAAACAGCTGTATCTGAGAGGGAACGATACCAGGGCTTTGAACAGTGGAAGCGTGCAGCTTAAAGGCGTTTACTAGTTGCAACGTTAGTTAAGCTATTTAGCAGGCAACAGCCCTAGCTTTCAGTAAGGTCTGACACATCCCCCCAGCTATTAGGAACCAACAGCTAAAGCTTTACGAATCTGAAGATTACCCAAAAAGGAAGTATAGTGGTGGTTAGAGTAAATAAAATAAAAATCAAAAGGTCGTCGAGACCGAGAGTAAGGGTTTTTTACTTTCGATTTCGAAAAGCTTTTAACGGGATTCGAACCCATATTTTTAGGTATTAAAACCTGATATCATACTTTTAAACCATAAAAGTTTTGTTAAAAAGTTAATTTAATATCTTAATATTTAAAGTAGTTTAAGGTCCAGAAAATAAAAAAAGTATAACAGAAATAAATAATTAAAAAAAACTGGAAGTAATAATTTCTGTTATTATAACGTAATAACGTTATTGTAACGAAACTTTTAAGTTTCCTTTAGCTTTAAAATAACGTTTTGAAAATTTAATAACCGAACGAATTTCTGATATTACTGTAACCTAAATTGCTTTGTAAATTTATTCGTAATTATTGCGTTTATGGGTATTTATTCGATACCGATTTTTTTCGTTACGAAAATTTCGCGGAATTAATAATTATAAATATTAACGTACTTTAATCTTATAATTAAGCGTATGGCTTTTTCGGTAATTAACCGTATCGTTTGCTTGTTATTGATTTAGATAATTAACCTTTTATTTAGCTTTAGTTTTATAGCCTTAAATAACCTTTATATAAAAATAATTTTCTTAACAATTTATAAAAAAGCTAATAATTTTGCTTCCGTATTTAAGGTAATAACTGTATTTTACTTGTTAGTTTTCCAAACGATAAAGCTTCCGAATAATATTAATACGAATCTTTAAACGCTTTTTTAATTAAAGTTATCCGTAAATAAAACGTTATGTTACGGTACTAACGTTACGGCTTAATTAAGCCACCACAACGTTATATATACGTCGGCGTTTCGCGTCTATTAACTAATTTTCCCTTTTTTTCTTTATGTAATAATAAAATATTTTACCTAAACTTAAAAAACGATTAACGCTGTAATAGTTTGTTGCATTTTTAAAAATAAACTTTTACGGTATCTTATATTTCTTCGCTTTAACCACGATTTTGTACAACCTTAGGTCCGTTATTAATCCGTCGTTTTCTTGTTATAGTCTTATTTAATAATTAAACTTTAAAAATCGATATAATTTATTAGATATTTTAATTTTAAAAGGAGGTATTATAGGTATTAATATTTCCGCCTTTAATTAAGTATAAAGTAGTAATATAACGTTATTATTTCGATTTACGAATTTCTAAGAATTTTTCCATAAATTTCCTTACTTAATTTTTATTACAGTACGAATTATATACGATTTTACGTTATTAAACTGGCTTTTTGAAATTTACGAATAGTTTTAAAAGGTTTTTAAGGATATTTTTATAGATTTTAAAGATAATTACAAACGTTTATAGTACGAAAAAAACGAATTACAAAAACGCTTTATAACCGCGAAATAATTGCTGTAGAAAACAAAGCAATTATCGCATAAAAACTACCAGTTTCGTAAATAATTAGTTGTTACCGAAAAATTGTTATAGCAGGCCCGGAACGAAATTACCGAAAATGCGTTATTATAGAAACGTTTGGTAGTTGCAAAACGGTTAATACGTTAAGCTGCAGCTTTTTATAACGTATTAGCAGGACCTTTTTTAATGGCTTTATAGCCTATTTTTTAAAGTTACTTTTTATAAATAATGCAATTTGTTATTAGTATATTAGAAAATTAACGTTTCCGTAATTCCGAGTTTCCGGTATATAAAAAAGACATTAAAAGCCCGATAATCCGCTAGAAAAAATATATTAATTAATAGTTTCTCGTACGTTTAAAGTTTTCGATAAATCGGAACGCTTATTTTTCGCTAGTTAACCGTATTATATACGCCGCATAAAAGTTTTAAAAAAAACGCTTATTCGCGTATATGCAAAAAGGTTAATAAAATAATAATATTATTATTAAATCCCGAAACGTAATCGTATAGTTAACGTAACGTAAACGATATACTGTTATTTTTAAACCAAATTTATATTACGGTAAATATATTAGCATAGGCTTATAAAGATTCTTAGGCCTTAAAATAAAAATTAACTGTTTTTGCCGATTTTATCGGTAATTTTATCCGATTAATCGATTAAAATTAATAACTACCGACTTTGCACGTTATTATATTACAGCAAAAAGTTAACGGGGCGTTACAGAAAGCCTTCGTATTGCAGGTATATCGTCTTAATTCCGAAAACGATATAACATAAATACGTCTATTTAAGAACCTTTCTAATAATATAACGAACCGGTTTTTCCGTAAATATATAATAAAATACGGGAATAATTATACCTTAATACCGTAATAATAAGGTAACGCTTACGTAACGCCAAAACTAGACCTTATATAACTAAATGCCATAACGGTAAAAAAAACGGCTTATGCGTTTTTTTAAGCGAAAAAAAAGGTAACGCCAGCGCAAAATAAACTTTTGCATATATTACAGAAAAAAAGGATATTACTTTTTTATTTGCCTTGATCGGCGGTTATAACCAGTTGCTGGAGGTACGCCGTCCGTATCCTGTAACGGTAACGATATACCGCAAAAAAAGTTAATTAACTTCCAAAATAAATTATAACTAAAGGTTTCTATTAAGTTATTAAAATAACAATAAATCCGATTTGTATATACGTTTTATAAATTTTAATAAATTTTTTTCGTTTTCGTTTTAATTATAACTTCCTGGTAACGTATTATTATCGGCGTAAATTATAATTAATTACGGTTACTTATTTATGGGATTTTATTAATAATAACTTTATATGTTAAAATAACCTTCCTTTTTACTTTATCTTTTAACCCCGCTAATTCCGGTTAACAGATAATATTATAACCGGCTCCGTTATTTCCGCGTATATATTACGGCTCCGTTTAAATTTTGTTATAAAAAAATTACTTTATATCGGTAACTTTTAAACGGTTTTGATATTATTTTAAGGCTGCCTTAATTCCGAAAACATAACCCGGATATTAATTAAACGGCGGGAATTATGCGTATCGATTACGAAACGGTATCGGAATTTTCTTTAATTTTTACCTTAACAAACCTAAACCTTGCCTTTACCACCTTGTCTTTTCCTTTCCGAAATTATAACGAACCGGTTTAGATGCGGTTTTTCTGCGTTATTAATTTTTTAACGTTTTGCCGTTTAAAAAATATCGTAATTAATTTTATGCTTCTAGCGAAATTTATCGTTTTTACAGATGCTTTACAAAAAATAATAGCTTCGCTTTTTTAGTTATTTTTAATTAACAAAGTAGTATCGTTAATACTTAATGTAATCCTTCGTAATATCCTTATTTAAAACGATAACATTAACCCGGATATTATACTTTTTAGGTTACGGGCTTTTTATAATTAAATAACCGAAAGGTTTTAATTATGCCGCATTACCGAAAAAAATATATAGAAATACCTCGACGGCAAATTACCCGTAATAATAACCGAAATTGTAAAAAAACTGCTACCAAAATACCACGATTTAACGAGGGCGTTTATTTTTAACAAAACCGACGAACTGCTGCCGTATTAACCTTTTAATTACAAAATCGAGTTACTTCTAGGCCAGATGCCCCCGTATAGCCGAGCGCAAGCTATATTACTGTATAAATTATTAACGGTACGGAAATATATTAATAACCATATAAAAAAAAGCTTTATCTACCCTAGTAATTTTTTATAGTAGCCTTTATTCTGTTTACCAAAAAACCAAAAGGTAACGTACGTATTTACGTCGATTACCGGGACCTTAATAACGTTACGGTAAAAAACCGTTACCCCATTTCCTTAATCCGCGAAATTTTAAATACCTTTTATTCGGTACGTATATATACTAAGCTCGATATTATAACGGCTTTTAACCGCTTACGTATCGCCCCGGGAAACGAATAAAAAATAACATTTATAACAAAGTTCGGCTTATTCGAATACTTAATAACAAATTTCGGCATAACCGGTATTTTAAGTTCGTTTTAGCATTATATTAATTATAACTTATTCGACCTTTTAAATAAATACGTTACAGCTTACTTTAATAACGTTTTTATTTATAACAAAAACAAAAAGAAATATAAAGGCTATATACGTAAAATATTTCGTCGTTTCGTAAATATAGGGTTAACGGTAAATATCCGCAAATACAAATTTAATATTACGAAAGTACGGTATTTAAGCTTAATAATCTTTACCGACGGCATCGCTATGGATTTTAAAAAAATAAAAGTTATTTAATAATAAAAATCTTCCAGAATATTACGTAAATTACAGCGCTTCGTCGGTTTCGCGAACTTCTACCGCCGATTTATTAAGGGCTTTTTGCAAATTACTAAGCCCTTTACTAACTTAATAAGCAAAACTAAGTAAACGGGCTTTTTAATAACTAACGTTAAAAAGGCGTTCCGGTAACTTAAAAATACTTTTTCGACAGCTTTAATATTATCTTATTACGACCCCTAATATCGTACAGTTTTAAAAATTAATATTTTTATTAATCTGGGAATCCGTTAATAAAAAAAGCCTTTAATAAAAAATGCTAAAGCTAATTAAAAAGTTTATTGCGTTAATTCCTTCCGAACCTTTTTAATAACGTATTTTAACCTAAAAGTTCCGTTAACGATTTGTTCGTTTACTTATTTTTTAATTTTAAAGTTTTCGGTCCACCTTTCGGGCTTAACTTTTAAGTAAATATAAAGGTATTCCTTAAAGGTATGGATTATACCGCAAAACCACTTTCGGTTAACATACAATAATGGATCAATTGGATCCGTGCGCGCGGACACCCCTTCTAATTCCGACCGATATTAACCTCTTCCAACTTCAAAATCCAATAACTTAACAACCACAATATGGAATTGGATAAGGTCGCTCGCGTTTTTGTCGCTGATCGTCGGCCTAACGAGGAATTTAATCCGGAAGCCCGGGTTTTTATGATTGGGGCCGTGGCTGCGGGTATAACCCAAACTCGGGTGGCCGAAGCGGTGGGAATAAAACGTTAGCGCGTCGGAGAACAAATTTAACGCTTTATAACTTACAGAACGGTCCATGACTTATTACGGGGACATCGTTAGCGGGTTATTCGAGGTCGCTTAGCTTTATATCTCTATCAGCTGGGCCGTTGTTACCTTCGCGATATATACCGTCAGCTTCGAAAAAGGGCAGGTACCTACACCAACCTTGTAATAAAGCTTATTAAGTTACTTCCAAAAAGATTAAAAGCCGTTCGTTGCGCTGGAAGACGGTATATACGGTTTTAAAGCCCTGAAACAGGGCTACAAAATGATATATGTAATATTTTAATTGGACATATTTCAATAAAGAAATAAATTGTTAAAGACATAGGGCTATTACGAAAAAGGGTCAATTGATAGGGTGCGCACGGATCCAATTGATCCATTAGTGTAACGATTACTATCCTAATTATTATTATTACGGCGATTATTGTTATTATTCGAAAAGCTTAAAAAAGAACTTATTTAACTTAAAATCTTTCCGTTAAAAGTAATATTAAACGCTTTTCGAAACAACTATTCGGCAGTAACGCTCTAAGCCTTCCATAATTTCATATAACTTCGGAAAAGCTTTACGAACTTTTGTAATGGAAACAGCTCGTTAACGTCTTTACCGTTAAATATAGCCACTTTAACAAAGGCAATCTGAATAACGGAATAATCGAGTAAAAAGGTATTTATAGTTTTAAGAAAATCAAGGTATTTATAATAACTTGCGATAGCTAGAATCTAAAACTTTTCGACTTTAATATATACTTTCCAGTACTTGGAAAGCCACGCATCTATTTGGATCCTGTTAATTTTTAACACTTCCTTATATCGAACTTCGACTTCGTAAATCCGTACGTTATTGCTAAGTTTAAATTCGCTTCTTAAAACGGCTAGCTTTTTTTTCGAAATATAGCCTTTTTCCAATATACCTAATAATAATCAAGATAAATTAATTGATTTAAGAACCCATTAACTTTTACGAACGCCTTTTTTTAAAGTTAAGAAAAAAATTTACTTTCGATTATATTTCTTTACAGCTTTCTAGAACTTCGTATTAATTTCCGACCAAAGCTTAAGTTTATTAAAAACAACTAAATCGAAATTTTTAAAATTAAGGAAACAAATCTTTTTAATAACGGCGGGGTGTAACGAACCTGTCATATATCCACCTGGAGGTATGAGCAGTATCCGAAAAAGGTCTTGATTTGCAGGTAACAATAAGGCGAGGAATGATTTAATGTGTTCGTTAAAAAGATTTAAGGTACTTTTCCTTCAATCAAAGAACGGTGCAGTTGCCTCTGGTTAAAAGCTTAGATTGATAACTACGGAGCAAACTATTTAAAGGCTATCTATATAGGAAACTGGTTCCTTATATATCCGTCTTTCCTTAAGTAAGTGTGTCGTGGATTTATATAATCTATATAATCTGCTCCCAGATCCCCCAAATCCTCCAGATCACCCCAAAAGCCAAGCCTTTAATCCGAAATTTAGCCATAGCGTATCCTGCGTTAGGTTTTAAGGGTAGGTTCTTAAGATTAGAACCCCTGGTCCGTAACATTATTTCCCTTTTCCAAGGATCTTTATCCCAAAGATAAAAACCGTAGGTGTTCTCCGAACCTTCGTTAAAGGAGTTTTTTGCAGTTTTTCAGCTGATTTTATTATGACAAGTCGTATTTAGAAAGAAAAGAGAAAAAGAAAACTACGCGTAAATTAACGCGATACCCGCGATATTCGTGCCGACGCAATCAAAACTTTTGGAATCAAAGCTTTCCTTTGTTCTAACTGTATTCGATTTGGTAAAACCGATTACTTTTTTTCCTTGGAGTATTCGAGCTGTGACTGCTATATCCGTTATTAACGTTTTTTTTGTAACGCAGCGACTATAAATTCGTTAAAAAAAAATAAACGAAACGTAAAACCGGTTGTAAAAGGAGTAACGAAAGGTTAAAGATAGTTTCCTAGAGTACCAGGAAGTCGCAAGAAAGGAATTGGATAAATTACGGCGTCGGTAGGAGGAAAAATAATAGGAATTTATTGGGAGATTGAAACGCTTACGTTTCCAGCAAAACCTTCTTAAAAAAAGGGTTTTAGAGATGTTAAAGGAAGGTTTGGAATTGGATTAATTGGAGGAACGGGAGAGGTTGGAAAAGGAATAACGTTGCGTAGAAGCAGAGCAAGCACAGTTTGTTTCTGAGATGAACGTTATGGCGGAGGTATCCTCCTTCGACTGGAGCGCTATAAACCTGGATTTGGGCGGGGGACCTTTATCGCTTGCGACTTTGGCTGCGCTGGAGACGGTCGGTTAGGGTTTTAGCGATAGAACGCCTTAATTAGGTTTTTTACGTTTGTTAGGTAATTAAGTGGTTTTTATATATTTTTTTTATGTAAGTATTTTTTTTATTTGATCAGATATTGGATTTTGTTTTTGACTATCCTGGAGTTTAGGATTTCTTCGATTTCGTATTCGTCGGTTTTGTCTTCCAGTTTTAGGTTTTTTTTTAGCGGGGTATCTTTTGGTGTTGGTTTAAGCAGGGAAATGTGAAAGACGGGGTGTATCTTTATTATTTTGGGTAGTGATAGTCGGTAGTTAGTTTTGAAAATAACTTCGTTAATTTTAAAGGGGCCGAGTTTTTTAAAATCGAGCTTGTTGCTGGGTTTTTTTGTTTTGATTTGTGAAATGTTCGAGGCCGTATTAGGCTTTTGCCGTAGCAAGTAGATCTTGTTTTTTTTCGACAGGATTAATCCCTTAATTTTTTTTTGTTGTAGTACTGGGTTATTTTTTGCTGGAAAAATTGTAATTTAGCCCGTAAGCGGGTCTGTATCGTTTTGATTTTTGTTATAATTGTTTTTATTCGTGGAATAATCGTGGCGATTTTAGGGGCCCTGTTTAGTGGTTGTTTTGGACGTTAGGTTTTTACCTTGTGTTTATATATTGCCGTATGAAAGGATACGCCTATGTTTTTATTAACGGAAGTATTGTAGGTTATCTGAGTAAGTGGTAGAAATTTTACTTAATTATTTTGCTGGTAATTAACATAGCTTCGTAAGTATTGTTTTAGTATTTGATTTAGTCGCTTTGTTTGTTTATTTGTTTATAGGTAATAGGTTGTAACAAACTTAAGTTTGGCGCCGATTTGTTTGAAGAAATTGGTGCTAAATTTGGAGGTAAATAGTTTGTTTTTATCGGAAATAATTTTTTTAAGTATTCCATGTTTGTCGACGTAATATCGTATAAAGACGTAGGCTAACTATTTTGCTGTTGTATTTCCTTTAAAAAATAGGAAGTACCTATATTTGGTAATTTTGTTAACGATTACCTATATTTTATTATATTCGACTCTAGTAACGGGGTTTTTCGATAAAGGTAAACCGATAATGAAATCTTAAACGATAATATTCCATGTTTTGTCGGGGATATTTGTAGGTTATAATAGGCCATAAGGCTTATGTCGGGCTGTTTTTGTTTTATTATAAATGTTGTAATTTTTAATAACTTGTTTAATTACCCGGTGAAATTCAGGGAAATCGTATTTTTTTTTTAGTCGCTTAGTAATTTTGAAAATTTCCTGATATCCATGTAAGGGGTTTTTGTGGAATTCCTTAACAAACTGCTTCTGTCGTTCCTTTGGTATGTAAACTTTGTTATGGTACATAAATTAGTTTTTAAATTGCCCTTTTAATTACTTTATTTCTTTCTGTTCGCTTAAATCGTAAAAATCTCTAAATTGTGCTAAAAGTTTCGGCGTAAGTTATTTTAGGATTACGTATAATTGTAAAATGTTATTTTCCGTAGCTTATAGCATCTATATATAGCGTTTTGGGATTTTGGAATCGTAATTACTTTTGCGACTTAGGATGTCCGTTTGGATATTTTCCTTATCTTTGATATGGTGGATTTTAAAGTTGAATTTTGACAAGAAAATTATCCAAGTCTTATATTGTTTGTTTAGTTTTTGTGCTTTTATAAATCGAGTAAGATTTTTGTGATTAAAGTAAATGTCGAAAGGTTTTTTCGTTCCGTTAAGGAAAGGTTCCCATTCTTTAAGGGCGTTAATGATTGTTAGTAATTTTTTATCATAAATCGGATATCTGAATTCTGCATTTCGAAATGCCTTAAAGTAATACGTTACTAGGTACCATTTATCGTTATCCTTTAGTTGTTCTAGAACGGCATCTAATACATAGTTTAAAGCGTCCGTTTTTAGGCGCTTCTTTTTATCTGGATTAGGCATCCTTATAACAGGTCCACTGGTAATCGCATTTTTTAATATTCGAAACGTTTTCTTGGTTTTTTTTAAAAACTTAAATTCCTTTTTAACGTACTTCTTAATAATAAGTTCCGTTAATGGTTTGATTATATTTTTATATCCCTTAATTAGGCCGCGTATATAACCCGTAAATCCTAAAATTTGTCGGATATTTGTAACGGTTGCTTTGTTAGGGATAGGCCAGTCTTTAACTACTTCTAACTTAAAGCGTTAAATCTGAATTTATCCGGGAGTAAATATAAATCCCAAAAAATCCAGCTTCTGTATGTGCTATATACTTTTAACTGGGTTGATTCGAATATTCGTTTTATCCAATATTTTAAGCATTTGGGTAACGTGTTTTTTATGCTTCTCTAATGTCTCGAAATAAATAAGAATGTCGTCGAGGTAGACAAATACAAACTTATCCAGGAATTATCTAAAAGTGGTTATAACCAGACGTTGGAAATTTACGGAAGCGTTGGTAAGTTCCATTAGCATAACTTTATATTTATAAAGTCCATATATTATTCTAAATGTTATCTTCTATTCTTTGCCTTTAGTTATTTTAATGCAATAATAGCTATTTCGAAAATCGAATGCAATAAACCATTTAGCTTTATTAACGTTTTTTCTTAAGGTATTTATAAAGGTTAAAGGGTAGCCGTTTTTAATTATAATGTTATTTAACTGTTTGTAATTGATTACTTTTCTGAAAACCGGGTTTCCGTTTTCGTTAATTTTTTGTTTACCGTCTTTCGTTTTTGGAACCATAAGGACGGGGTATCCGGCGGGGGAGTTGGAAGGTTAGATATATTCTTTTTTTAGGTCCAGCTGTATACTTTTTTACAAGGCTTTAAACTTTTCAAAGTTTATATAGTAAATTTTGTAAAGTTTAGAGTAATATCTTTCCTTGATAGGTATCCGATAGTCCCATTAACTATAAAGGGGTAGCTCGTAGTTCTCTTTATCCTTAAATAACTTTTTAAATCGTTTATATTACTGAGATACTGTAGCTTCTTAATTTGGAATTTATATTTCCTTAATAACATAATAAACCTTTTAATTTTTTTTATTTTCCCAGGAAAGTATTTGTTTTTTTCAGTTAATACGTAAATTATTAGAACGAAGCTATGGTATTTTTAAGATAATGTCGTGTTTTGAAATGTCGGCTATATTAAGGATAATCCTTTCTAAATATTCTTGTATTTCGACTGGAAATTCCTTTATTTCCCTAAAAACTCGACCGTTTTCGTAAATGGATAGGTTTCTATCAACGGTGCGTAGTTTGTAGGACTGTAATTTGTACTTCCAAGGGATCTGGTATTTTTCTGCCATAGTTAATAAGATGAAGTTGCTTTCCGCGCCTGAATTAATTATTACCTTAAACGTTTTGTTTTTATAATATAATAAAATCTTAATCTAACTCCTAAATCCTGTTCTGGCTTCGTATAAGGTTTTATATTAACGGGCTTTTCGATACCTTAATTTCGAAAACCTTTGAAGTTTTTTGATTAACAGGGTTGGAAGCGTCGCTATTCTCGGGCTTTTCTAACCGCATACTTAAAGCAATAATCGTTCATGCACTTAAACCAAGTTCGTTTGCCATATTAACACTAAGGTTTTGGTACTATATGGACTTGGATTAGTTCTTTTTTCTTAAACGAAGGGAAACTTGGCTGGACTGTATCCCCTTGTAGGTCCAATCCTGCTGCCAGGATCTTATGTATTATATACAGCATAGGTAAATAACATATACATCCTTATACTATGGCTTTTTGGCTTTGTTCTGATTCCGGGTATAGGTAGCAAAACTTAAGGTACTTTGGCTATTGGGGAGTTTCAGTGCATCTGCACTTATCATCTGGTTCAATAAATACCTTTTCGTTCCAACCTGGCCAATAATCGTTATCTTCTTTAATTCGTAAATGGGTTAAATAACCATAATCGTAACAGGCAAAGAAATTAAAAAGATGGTAATTATTTGTTTGTTATATTATAGTACTGTTAGGTTTTGGGTATACCGTGCATTCGGAAAGCTCACAGAACTCGGGGAATAACTGTCCGTAATTGTTAGGGTCTAGCCGCAACTGGCTGTTTTCGTTATAAATCTTGTATTTCTGCTTATTTAAATAACAGATATATCCTAGTTTTATAATTATTTTAAAAGCTGTTTGTCCGGGATGATATTTGCAGGTTTTAGCAATCCGATTTTGGCAGGTTAGGTAACGTTTATATTCTAGGTTGCCGTTCTGAATTTGACTTGTTATGGCAATAGTAAATTCTTGCTGAAAGGAGGCGGTGCTGATTTTTTTTCCTTCTTTTTTTTCTCGCTATCTGATTCATATTCTGCTATTCGTACTTTTTTTTAAGGTTTTCCTTAAAATTTCCTTTAAAATTGGGAAATTTCTCCTTTTTTGGTATCTTTTTTAGTTAGGGAACGACATTTGTTTTTGTAATGGTTTTTTTTGCTACAGTTGAAATATTTTATGTTAAACTTGTCTATTTTGGAATTTTTCGAAGTTAAGCTGGCTTCCTTTTAAGGTTTATCCTTTTTTTTCTGGATTTGGTTATTCGAACTTCTTTTGTTTTTTCGCTTGTTAGATTTTTTTTTTCAAAATACCTGTTAAAAGTGCGTCGATCGGCGATGATAGCCTGATCTGTGTATTCCTTAAAAGATCTTATTTTAGGTACTTTATATATCTTGTTTTTAACTTAAAATTTCAGGCCGTCGTAATATAGGTAAAACAGTACGTTTGCTGGCAGTTACGAAATAATAATTAAGCGATTAAATTCGGTCGTATATTTTGCTGCTAACTTGGTCTATCGTAACAAATGCAGTTATTTTATCGCATGCTATTCCTTATCGGTATTTCCGAATAAAGCTTGCATTTTATTTTTAAAATGTTTATAATTGCTGAAGATGTAATTTGTAACGTCCGATAAGCTTTTGGAGTAATTTTTCAGGTAATTTCTTAAAATTGGCTCAAACCATAAAAGGACTTTTCCTGTAAGCGCTTAGGAAATGGCCAGTACTTTCTGATAATTTTCCACTAGGGAACTCTGGTAGAATTTAAGATGGATCCTAACCTGGATTAGGAATCCTTTTATATCTGTAAATCCATCATAAAGTTTAAAAGCGGCTGGCTTATAACCTTTAACCTTTGGCATCCTATAGTATCCAGAAGGTGGAATGGTAGTTTCGCGATAAGGGTTAAAGGCAAATAAGGGTGGTACGGAGGCCTTTTCTTTTTCCTTTCGAGTTAGTCGGGCATTTTTTCTTTTTTTTCGGGCAAGTCTGGCATTCTCCTTTTTTAAGGCCTGGATCTCTGTCGCCAAGAAATCCAGTTTTTCGTTTGTTGTCCGTTTTTTTTCTTGCCTTTAGGTTCTGGCTTTTCGGTTGCGGGTTCCTCTTTTTTATAATCCTTTTTTTCTTCTAAGTCGCCTTGTACCTTAATAATTTCTTTGGGGGCTGGGGCAGGTTATTACTAAAAAAAAGAAAAGCCGGCTTAGGCTCGAGTTGTAAAAAGCGCTATGTTGTTGATAAGTTAAAGCACTTTTCCAATAAGGGGTAGGTTGTTAATTCTGGTTATTAATCCTTTATTAGCTAATAACGGGGATCGAGTATATTGTCTGTTTTCTAAACGTCGTTCTGTAATATCGTTTTTATTAAGTTTAGGAAAGCTTATACCTAACTGGGCCTTGAATTATTCGTTAACTATTAATTAAGGAGTTATTAAAATGTAACGAACCTGTTATATATCCATTTGGAGGTATAAGCAGTATCCGAAAAAGGTCTTAATTTGTAGGTAATAATAAGGCGAGAAATGATTTAATGTATTCGTTAAAGAAATTTAAAGTACTTTCCTCTTAATTTAAGAACGGTACAGTTACTTCTGGTTAAAAGCTTAGATTGATAGTTACGAAGCAAATTATTTAAAGGCTATCTACATAAGAAACTGGTCTTTTATATATCCGTCTTTCCTTAAATAAATATGTCGTGGATCTGTGTGATTTATATAATCTGCTCCCAGATCCCCCAGACCCTCCAGATCATTCCAAGAGCCAAGCCTCTGATCCGAAGTTTAGCCATAGCGCATCCCGCGCTAGGCCTTAAGGGTAGGTCCTTAAGACTAGAACCCCTGGTCCGTAACACGGGGCTTACGCGTTATTAAGATTAATATAATCCTATAAAAAGCCCGTTTTGGAATTAACGTGGAACTTTAAGGTATTATATTTCTTAAAGGTCCTTTTTTAAGGAAGAACGCCTTAAGACGCTTTAACGAAATTTCGTCAAAGTTTTTTGAAGGGATAACAATTATGGTTTTAAACGTAATGTAAGTAAAATAGGTATTAAAGTAACTGGAATATAACTAGAAATCCTTTTAAAAGGCGGTAGTAAGTTACAAAATTACTGCGGGAACGACAGCAAGGTCCGAAATAACTTTAAAAAACGAATATCTTTCAACGCAGCTAAAAAAAATATGGACCCGTGTAACGGCTGGGTTAGTTAACCAATTATTAAACTTAGTCGTGCGGGTTTATGTTGGCAATAGTACTATGGGAAACTAAGTAATAATGGGAATACTAGTTACGTTTGGTAATAGCAGATAATTAAGGGTAATTTGGGTAATTAAGTTGTATTACAAACTGGTGCTATTTAAAACTATGGGAAATAATAAGCCTATATATTTTATTTTTAGTTCAAGGCGTTTAAGGTGCTTAAACCCTTAAGTTCGTTAAACCTTTTGAACGTTATTATATAGCTTAAGGCGCTTAAGGTACCAAGACCGTTAAGCCTTTTAAGCCGGTTACGTAACTTGGGATTACCGTCGGATTTTACTTTTTTGAGATTCCGACTGTTTTTGGAAAAGCTAAATTTTGTTAGGTTATAATACGATTTCTTTTAAAAATCTTTTACCTTTAAAGATTAATTATTTGTTTGTCGATTTTAAGTAAGTAATTTTCTTTTTTTACTTTTACTTTTTAGTATTTTCTGGATTAATTATTATGTTTAATCGAATTAAAAAGTTCCGTTTCCGTTAACGTATTAACGTTTTTATTTTAGCTGAACGAATAATTCGAATTAGTTTTACGATGCTGTTTTGTTTTCGATATGAAAAAAAAAAGTATGGATTGTAAGGTTTTTCGTAATTCCGGGAAATGTGCGCGTTGTATTTGGTACGGGGTTTTTTGCGACGTATTCGGACCTTCGAAAGCGGAACATAAAAAACTGTTAAACGAAAAAGACCGTTTGGAGCGCGAAAAAAAACAGGTTCGAAAAATATTGCGTATTGCCGTTAATAAATTAAATCGTTTTCAAAAGTAACGGCGGTTATTTCGTAATCGTAAGTTAGAAATGTTCCGTTGTGGTATTAAGGGTACCGAAGTAATGGAAAAGTTTGTTTGTTTGGAGGAAAAGTAAAGGAAATTATTTACCGAAATTGTTACGTTTACGTAGGCCGCGGCCTCGATTAATTAGTTTGGTATTGGTGTTACCGATTGGTTTAATTCTAATAACGTGGATTAAGGGGCGTTTATGACAGGTTCCGGCGTCGTTGGTGAAAGTTCTTTAAAAGGCGTTAGGTGTTTATGAGATTTTTGGCGGGTTCCTAGATGTTTTCGGAGTTTGGGTAGTTTTTTTATTTAACTGAGTATTTAGTAAATCCGTCTTTTTTGCGTACGTTTAGGATTTTCTTTGTTTCGTATATTGGTATATTTCTTTCCGTTTTATCTTTTCGTTTTGTATTAATTTTGATAATGTCCGTTATTAATTTAAATAAGGAAATATAAAAAACTGGATGGAACTTGACTTTTGGGGGTAGCTTTAATTCGTAATTGTTTTTTGAAATTTTCTTAATAACTTCGTATAGGTTAATATATTTAAAGTCGAGTTTTTAATTTGGGCGTTTAGTTTTAATATTTTTGGTGGTTAGGTAGACTATATCCCTTTTTGAAAAGGTTAATCTTTTTAACCTTTTTTGGTTGTAATACTTCTTTATTTGGTTATGTATAAATTTAAGTTCTGTTTTTATTTTTGCGTGTAACTGCCTAAATTATTTTGATGTTCAAATAATTTTGACGTTAACTAGACCGTTATCGCGTGTTTTTCTATAAATTTCTGGTATAAAACCGAAATTAACGTTTATTGGGGTTGTTTTGATATTTTCTTAATAACTGGTATTATAAGCTAACTGGGTTACTGGTAACTTTTTAATTTAATCGTTTTATTTGTAGTTGATGTAATATTATAGGTAAGTTTTAAAAATTTAATTTAGCTGTTTTGTTTGTTTATTTGTTTGGGGTTTGAATATATTGGATAACTTGTAATTTAGGCCGATTTGTATTATAAGGCCCTGTTAAAATTTAAAGGTAAAGGTGGTATTTCTGTTTAAGATAATGTCCGTTAGTAATTTATATACGTTAAAGATGTATCGAAAAAGAATGTATGCTATTTATTTTGCGTCGGTATCTTTATTATAAGGTAGGAAATAAGAAAACTTCGTGAATCGATCGACGATTACGAATTTGCTATCGTAATATATTCCTATTGCTGGGTTTTCGGATAACGGAAATTTAATAATAAAATCTATAATGATTAAATCCCATGGTTGTTATGAAACTGGAAGTGGTTGCAGTTTTCCGTAAGGTTTATGCCTTGGAACTTTTGCTTTAGTGCAAACGTTGCATTTTCGTTTAACTTTTTGTATTGCTGTTTTTATTTTAAGGAAGTAATAGGTATATTGTAACCGTTTTAGGGTTTTATAGATCCTTGGGTATTTATAAAGTAGGTATTGATGTATATTTTATATTAGGTTTTGTTAATAATTTTCCGGTACCTGAATTTTGTTTGTTTTCTGATTGTCGGATAGGTTGTCGTTGTATTGCTGTATTTTCTAATGTAGGTCGGGGGGTACTGCCTTAATCGTTATAATTTGTCGTAATTTTAGGTATCCTTTTGGGGTAACGTTAAAAATTTTGTAGTTGACTTTGATTAGCTTTTTTTTTAGGTTAAGTCGTTTGTTAAGGGCATTTACCTTATTATTTTTAAAACCTTTTTAATAAATAATAACAAAGTTATATTCCGCTAGCTTTTTTGCGTAACGTAACTGTCGTTTTGTAAGTTTTTAGATAATGGTGAAATGGGTAAAATTTTTGTAATTAGTATAAACCTTAATTTAGTGGAGGTTTTTTTAAAGCATATACTTAAGTTTTCGAAAAGTTTTTACGATAGCTATGAATTTTTTATCGGGAATGGCATAATTTAGTTCTGTTTCTTTTAATTTGTAGAAATAAAAGGCAATCGGGTGAAATATTTTTTGATTATTTCGGTATCTAATTACTGCGTTTACTACATAATCCGAAAAATCGGGTTTTAATTTAATTAAACGTTTTAGATCGTGTATGATTAATATTAGCTTATTAGTAATTACGTCCTTAATTTGTTAAAAAGCTTTTTTTATTTTTATTATTTACTGAAATTCGTTTCCTTTTCGGATTAAATTCGATAATAGTGTTGTAATTTTATTAAAATAGTTAATAAATTTCGGTAATAATTAGCAAATTTAATAAATGCTTATACTTTTGTAATAGTAATAAGTATAGGCTATTTAGCAACTGTTGTAATTTTTTTGGGATTTATTTTAATATGTCTTAAGATAATGATATATCCTAAATATTCTATTTCTTGGGTGTAGAACTGACTTTTTTTTACGTTAATTAACAGATTGGCGTTTTGTAAAGTTTGAAAAACTTAATAAACGTATCCTGTATGTGCTTTTTTGACTTTAAAAAAATCAGGATGTCGTTTAAATAGCATATAACGAAAATATCCAGGTATTTTCGAAGTACGTAGTTAACTATTCGTTAAAAGGTTGCTGGTACATTCGTAAGTTTTATTAATGTAACCAAATATTCGTATAATCCGTATTTCGTTTTAAAAACCGTTTTTTATTTATATCTTGGCTTAATTCGAATTAAGTTATATCCGTTTTTTAGATTTAAAGCGGTAAATTATTTAGTTCCTTATAGGCGATTTTTCATTTCGGTAATTAAGGGTAAAAGTGTCTTATTTTTAATAGTGATACTGTTAAGGTGTCGATAGTTCATTATTAACCGTAGTTTGCCATTCTTTTTTGGGTACGAAAAACATAGGGTACCCGGCTGAAAATGTAGATCGTCGAATTCATCCTTTTTGAAATTTGTCTTCCAGGTATGTACGTAAAGTATGGAGTTTTGCTTCGTTTAAGTTGTAGATGGGATAAAACTTAGGTAAGATATCTTCCTTAAGCATTATTTCATAATCCTATTTGCCGTATTTTGGTAACTTAATACTAAGTTTTTTCTGAAATAATCGTTTGTACTCGCGATACTGTGGTAGTACATTAACTATGTTGTCTTCTTTTTCTGGCTTTTCGGGCTGGTGTTCTAGGATTTCGTTTATGTCGCAAAGCTGTGCTCTGATAGTGGCTATGATACGTCGAATGCGTCTGCTATACTCTTTTTTTTTTATTTTGTTCCTTTAGATGGTAAGGTTTCTGTCGTATCTTTATGTCTATATTTGTCGCTTTCCTTTTTTCTGCAAATCGAATGTGGAGATTTCGTTCGTTTTTCTTGCTTGTTGATGGGGTATAAAACGAACTTTACCTAGCCAGTATTTTAATTGATTAAAGGGTTGTACTGATATAACTATGGCCTTTTTAAGATTATGTCGTAATTCTTTAACGGAACGATATCGAAGTTAATTATTTAAATTCGTCCTTAAATAAAAATCTCGAAGTAATTAATTTCGCGTACGATTTTTCCATTATCGTAGGCAAATACTTAACTTTTTGCGTTTTCGGCGATGTAAGCGTTTTTCTTATCTTTCCATAATAATTTAAGCTAATTTATTAACTTCGGGATAATGTAATTAACACCTAAAGCTTTGCAGTTTACCATTACGGTATACCAATATATTCTAATTCGTATTTTTAAGGTAACAGGGTTGTTATTAATTTCTGTTGTTATATATAAAGTTATTCTGAGGAGTTTTTGTTATCGCTCCCGGCTTTCGCGATCCTGAAGCTTTTTTATAAGTGGTGTTCTTTTTTTAAAGATTTTATAAACTGTTAAACTTGCTTTGTAAGTCGCTCGCATATTTCCGGTATTTGCTTTATCTGGCCTTTTTAACGACGCAGCTAAATTTCAAGCTAAAAAATCTTTTTTTTGCTGGTGTAGTTAATCTGAAACTTCGCAAATATCGTCTTTTAGCCCTTTAATAGCTTTCCATCCCACTTGGGGGGTTAGCTAATTCGGACTGAAAAATTCTGCTAATTTTTCTTGCAATGCTTTTCGTTTCTAAAGTTCTATTTCGAATACTAACTAAAAGCCGATATCGGTAATGGCTTTTTGACAGTACTTGTTAACCGTTCTTTAAATTAGTTTTTTTTGGGTCTGGTAATCGCATTATCCGAAATAGCACGTAAGGTCCTTTTAGGGGCACTTTTCGCCTTCCGGCCATGTCAAAACTAGTGCTGCGTTTTCGATTTTCGCTTACGTAATGAAAATTCGCAAGTTTCGGTATTATTATTAATCTTCTTAATTATATCCCGTTCGGATATAAATGTCGAAACCTTTTTCTTATATACGGGTAATTCGTTTATAAATCCGTTATTTTTCGTTTACGTAAACAGGATATTAGGATTAGTCGCAGTTAATGGGGTGGAGGTCCGTATGCCGTATCTCCTGGACCTGTCTTTCCACTGCTACCTATAAGAGGGCCTTGGCCGCTTTTAGTCCTTATCGTAATTCTTTTTGCTCGTCGTCGTGGCGGACGCGGATTATGTTGATTTGTCTGTTGCCGTTTTGGCCTCTAGGTGGTCCCTCGGGTATTAGGGCCTAATGTACCTTTTTGTCGGGTTTTTACGGCGCTTTATATCGTTTGATAACATGTCTTATTTTGCCACAATTATAACATTATACCTGGCTTATATCTCGTCGTTAAGTAATGCCAAGTTCTATAAATCCTGAAATTATTTTATAAAAAATAAGAAATATCTCGCGTTTTTTTCCCTAATTAACCTTAAAATATTTAACCATTAGAATAAAATGTTTTCGTCGTTTTTGTCGTTTTTCGAATTGTCGGTTGTCGATTTTTATTACTTCTATAATATACTTGTCGAATATTATAAGTCGTAGAAATTTAATAATCTCATCCTTAACGTTTTTCTTTAAACTTTTGTAAAACATATCGATTAAAGTGTTACCATTATTATCCGTTTATTCTGTTTTTACTATAAAGTTTCTAAACTTTACAGCGTATTTAAAAGCTGGTTTTTTCTGGCATAGTTGGAAAATTTGTTAAGCCGCAATTTGTTTTTTATCCGGGTTTTCGAAATTGCTTTTAAGTTTATCTTCGAAACTGACATAGTTAGAAAAAATCTCTTTAGTACTCTTTTTCTAGTCGTTTTCTACATTTTCCAGGTAGTTTCTCATGATAGGTTTAAACAAATCGAAGGTATCTCCTTCTAAACAAGCTACGACAGCAAGAATTTAATTTACCAGATCAGTAAGTCCCTTAAAACGAAGGTAAACCCGGGCCTAGGTTAGGAAACTTTAAACGATCTCTTTCCCGTTATAAAGCTGAGATTTCTTAGCCTTTATCTTGCAAGTATTAACCGGTATTAACTAGGCTGCCACCACCTAATTAATAAGTTGCTAAATGGTCGCTTCAAGCTCCTGGATCTTATTTTGGAGTTATTAAGCCGTAAACTTAGGGGTAGCTGTTGTTCGTGCGTTAGTTGATATACTAGCGGTTCGAGTATTGCTTAAAATCTAACTATAATATTAAATAAAAGCTTATAACGTATAATAGCTAGGTTAGTTAACCAACTATTAAACCTAATCGTACGGGTTTATATTGGTAATAGTATTATGGGAAATTAAGTAATAATAGGAATATTAGCTATATCTGGTAATAGCAAATAACTAAAAGTAATTTAAGTAACCAAGTTATATTATAAGCTAGTGCTATCTAAAACTATGGGAATTAATAAACGTATATATTTTATTCTTAGCTTAAAACGTTTAAAACGTTTAAACCTTTAAGCCCGTTAAGCCCTTTAAGCGCTGCCATACAGCTTAAAGCGTTTAAGGTGCCAAAACCGTTAAGCCCTTTAAGCCGGTTACGTAACCTGGGGTTACCGTCAGATCTTACTTTCCTGAAATTCCGACCGTTCTTAAAGAAGCCAAGCCTTATTGGGTTATAACAACCGGGCTTATAACTATAAAACCCTGTTATTACATACTAAAGCATATATAGTTAAAAAAGAAAATATTATCAGGTTAACTTTTAAAAAAGTCCTGTTTAAAAAAAGAGATTACGAGACCTTTTTAAATATACATAAAATAGCTATATCGGAAAGGGAACGATACTAGGGCTTTAAACAGTGGAAGCGTGCAGCCTAAAGGCGTCTATTAGTTGCAACGCTAGCTAAGCCATTTAGCAAGCAATAGCCCTAGCCTTTAGTAGGGTCTGACACCCGGACTGGTACCGAAATCTGCCGATAAGGAAGGCTGTGTAATTTCTACGGCGGAAAGACAGTAGAGTTTTCTCAAGTAGTTATGTGCTAACGCAAATCTTGCTAAAAGTGCTGATTAGGTAATGGACGCCACAAAAATATTTCCCTTCCGATATCCTGTCCGAAGGTTTTAGGCCTATAAAACTCGCGTAAAGCCGGTTAGTACGCCTTCCTCCCTTACTATGCGCATTATATTACATCCCCAGTACCATATAAAAACTTACCGTTACGAACTACAATGTCCGGGGTAATAGCACCACGGATCCGGGCCCTTCAAAGACCTTTTTATAACCGCCGTACTGCCCATGAATGGTATGTTTTTCGCTTTGATAACTCGGCCTAACTATGTAAACTGATACGATATAATTGGACATATCTCGAAGCTAACATGTTCTACCTTTTAAAAAGCGATTTCGAAAGATATAAATCCAATTCTGCGGTATATTTTATCCTCCGCCTTTAATTTTACCATGAAACTAACGAGCATCGGCGGGATAGTTAAAACGCGATTACCGGTATGCCTATAAAATATCCGAATCCAGGCTTAAATTTTCCTATTAATACATTGCGTTAACTGGAATATTCAGTACGGTTTACCGTTTATGTTAACGGTTATCCGGAATCGCTCCTGGCATATTGTACGAAAAATTGGAAAATTTTGTAAAAGAATCCCTACAAAACATTATCTTACAACTAAAATATCGCAACACCGATTAATTTTTAACCTTTATGATTTAATATTTGGATTATATTACAATAACAACAAGGTGTATCCCTGATATCTTTATGTATTTAAATAGGGTTAATAATACCGATACTATTAACACGATGTTAATCCTTTGCCACCAGGAAAACTCCTTCGTTTAGAAGATCGAAATTAAGATACGGATTACGGTAATACAAGCAACATGGATAATGGTGGTACAGGAAAAGAAAAAGGCGATTAAGCACCTAACCGTTAAAATAATAGTTATAAACGCTTTCGGTATTTCAAAACATATTACATTACCTCGTCCAATATTCCTTTACATACGCCCGTTAGATTACGTCGAACGTCGATTGTTCCCTAAGATATATCTCAAAAGGTAACTCCAGATATGGCCAGGAGTTTGCTACTGGGTTATTAACGTGGAAAGCGGTCGTTCGTATAAATTTAAAAAGTATCAAAAAAACGTATTAAGCCAATATCGAAAAATAATTTTCTGGCTTAAGGGTAAACTCGGCGCAAAATCGGTTATACGTTCCTTACCGATTATCAAATCGAAACGTACGGTATGTAAGTTTTATAACTAATATATATTCTAAAGCTAATATAATTAACTTTTTATGCTAACCTAATAACAAACGCAAATTATTTTCCGGTTTTTAATAATTGCCAATATCACGTTATCAAGCTTTTCGAATATATTCGGGAATTTAATACTATAAACGACCTATTCAGAAATATCGAAAGCTTTTTAAACATTTTTAGCGATGATATATTACGCCGACGATTCCAAGAATATCTGCGATCATTACTATTGCCTTTTGTAAACTTACCGGGCTCCGCAAAAAAGATTCTTACCGGCGTTAAAAAGGAATATATTAAAATGACGCTTAAGGTTTGTTCTGCAATTCTTGGGGCAATATCGAAAATATAATTCAGCTTATGGTTTTTTATCTGTTTTATTTCAATTGTCTGTTTTTATACTTAAGTCGCCAAATCCGCCTTCCTTCGGGTTAATCGTAGGGCTGAAAGTAACGCCCTCGATTCTACGTTTTATAAACTCTATATAAAAACTACAGGAGGCATTTCCGGCCGGGGGGACCATCTGGCAAACGGTTTACCCTCCTTGGGTTGGACCACTCCTTAAAGTAAAATAACACCCCAACAACGGGCCACCCTCTCAACGGGCTGCCACTTCCCTAAACAAATCGCCGAAACCACTATGTTTTTAAGAAGTCTTTAAATTTCCAAAAGAAATCGGAGAAATACATGGTTTTAAGGATAATCATAAACTTAAAAGCTTTTACTTAAGATATTTATTTCACAAATATGATGATTGCATAATCCGTTTTTTATTCTTTGATATTAGGAAACCCTTCTTGCTTTGCATTTTTTATATATCTCGACTTGTAAACAAAACTTTCATAACGGTTTAAATAATCAAAATATAAATAGGCATTTTTAAATATAAATATTTCAATACAAGCATTTATGCGTACAGTTAAGCTTTTTAAATTCTATTATTATATAAAAATTATTGATATTAAAAAAGAATAAAGTAAATGCTATATAGGAAAAACTATACTACTTTTTAAAATATGAATAGTATTACGATAATTGATAATATATATGTAAAAATACATAAAACAAAACTAGAAAAGCAAATTTACGTTTACTATTTAGTCTAATTTTTTAGCAGTTTTAATAATATAATTGTTTAAAATGAATTAAAGCGTTTGTTCTTAGCCGATTTCTATACAGTTTATATGGAAAACTGTTAATATCTTATATTCGTAACTTGAAATTTTAAATTATTTAGCAAAAATATTAATATTTCTGAATTATATTCTATTCACTGCTTGTTTTATATTTTAAATTCTAATTCTATCGCTTGTTTTATAATTTACTATTGTTAAATATGTACAAATATGCATTTTTATTAATCGTATATAAGAAATAACGACGCGGTCATAAGGTGGCTCGTTAAGAAAAAAAAGTGATTTTACGCTTTATTTATTGCGATTTTACGTTATAACTGTTACGGTTCTAGTATAGATAGCTCGCGCGCCTTACCTTATTTGTATTCGTTTTGAAAAATAACTTTATAAAACTTTTTTTCCCCCTATTTTAATATATTGAGCCTTTTCTTAGTAATTAGTATATGCGCCGCTTTTCCGTTCCTGTGCTATAATATTATATTAAAATCCTTCGCCGAAAGCTTAGCGCTTTCGCCGTTGTATTTCCGATTTTTCCGATTTTCCGAATAGCTTAAAGGTTTGTAGCTGTTACGAATTTATCAATACTTACGGCAAAGACTTGATAAGCGTGTTGATTCTTTAGCGAAAGGACGAAATTAACGTTTACCTTTCCGTTTCCGTTTCCGTTCCGTTTCCAATCTTCCCGATTTTCCGAAGAGCTTTCCGACATACCTTTCCGTTTCCGTTTCCGTTTCCGTTTCCGTTTCCGATCTTCCCGTTTCCGAGATAATATGGCCTTAATTAGTGCCTAAAAGGTCCAAGTAGCTATATAAGCTGCGGTACAAGGCGTTTCTAATAAGCTAATAACTTATTTTAACGCCGTTTTTTAAAAACGAAACGCCGAAGCCAAATTTTTACAAAATTAACTTGCTTTATATTACGGTATTAGCGTTACGGCTTAGTTAAGCTACTGTAACGCTATATATACGCCGACGTTTCGCGTTTATTGGCTAGTTTTCTTTTTTTCTTTATGTAATAATAAAATATTTTATCTAAACTATAAAAATAATTAATGCGATGATAATTTGTTATACTTTTAAAAACAAACTTTTACGGTAACCTATATCTCTTTGCTCGAACCGCAATTTTGAAAAATCCCAGTCCGTTATTAATACGTTATCTTTTTGCCATAATTTTACCTAATAACTAAATTTTATAAATTAATATAACTTTATTAACTATTTTAATTTCCAAAAAAAAAACATTATAAATATTAACATTTCCGTTTTTAATTAAGTATAAAACGGTAATATAACGTTACTATATCGGTTTACGGATTTCCAATTTTTTTTTAAATAAATTTCCTTACTTAATTTTTATTACTGTATAAATTATATACAACTTTATGTTATTAAGCCGGCTTTTCGAAATAAACAAATAACTTCAAAAATTCTTTAACGATATTTTTATAAATTTCGAAAATAATTATAAAAACGTTTTATAACCATAAAGCAGTTATTTTAAAAAACGGAATAATTATTATATAAAAACTATCAACTTTGCAAATAATTAACTACTGCCGAAAAATCGTTATAATAGGCCCGAAACGGAATTACCCAAAATACTTTACTCCAGAAACGTTTAGTAATCGCAAAACGGTTAATGCGCTAAGCCGTAGTTTTTTATAACGTATCAATAAGGCCTTTTTTAACGGTTTTCCAGCTTATTTTTTAAAGTTACCTTTTATAAACAGCATAATCTGTTATTAATATATCGGAAAATTAACGTTTCCGTAACTCCGAACTTCCGATATATAAAAGAAACGTTAAAAACCTAATAATCCGTTAAAAAGAATATACTAATTAACGGTTTTTAATACGTTTAAAATTTACGATAAACCGGAACGCCTACCTTTTATTAAGTAACCGCATTATATACGCTATATAAAAACTTTAAAGAAACGTTCACTTACGCGTATACGATAAAATAAATAAAATAGTAACATTATTATTAAACCCTGAAATATAATTGTATAATTAACGTAACGTAAGCAATGTGCTATTATTTCTAGATTAAGTTTATATTACAATCGACGTATTAACGTAAGGCTATAAAAACTTCCAAATTTTAAAATACAAATTAACTGCGTTTACCGATTTTATCGGTACTTTTATACGATTAATTAATTAAAGCCGGTAACCGTTAACCTTACACGTTATTATATTATACCAAAAAGTTAATAAGATGTTGCAAAAAACTGTCCTATTATAAATATAACGCCCGGGTTCCAAAAACGACGTACTTTAAATACGCTTATTTAAAAACTTTTTTAATAATATAACGGACCGAACCTTCCGTAAGCATATAATAAAAATACTTAAGTAACTATATTTTAATATTATAACGATAAAGAAACGTTTTCGTAACGCTCAAATTAGAACTTAGATAATTAAACGTTATAACAATTAAAAAAAAACGGGTTATACGGCCTTTTAAAAAAATAACGCCGGCGTAAAATAAACCTTTATATATATTACGGAAAAAAAGAACATTATTTTTTTATCTGCCCGAATTAACAATTACGGCCGGTTACAAAAATTTCGCCGTTTACGCCTTATAATCGTAATAATACGCCTTAAAAAAATTAACCTTTAAAATAAGCCATAACTAAAAGTTTCCGTTAAATTATTAAAATAATAATAAATCCAACTTATATATATATATCATAAATTCTAATATATCTTTTTCGTTTTCGTTTTATTTATAATTCCTTAAAAACGCTTTATTATCGGCGTAAGTTATAATTATTTACGGTTATTTACTTATAAAATTTATTAATAATAACTTTATCTATTAAATTTCTTTTTTTACCTTATCCTTCAATTTTACCGACTTTAGCTAATAAATAATACCGTAACTAACTTCGTTATTTCCGCGTATACATTACAGTTCCGTATAGGTTTTATTACGGAAAAGATTACCTTATATCGGTAATTTTTAAACGGTCTTTATATTATCTTAAAACTGTCTTAATTTCGAAAATATAATCCAAATATCGACTAAACGGCGGAAACTATACGTATTAACTACGAAACGATATCGGAACTTTCGCTAAACCTTATACTAACAAATCTAACTTCCGCTTTTATTAACTTTTTTTTTCCAAAATCATAATAACCCGGTTTAGATACAGTTTTTCCGCACCATTAACTTTTTAACGTTCTGCTGTTTATAAAATATTATAGTTAGTTTTATACTTTTAACGAAATTTTTCGCTTTTACGCATATTTTACGGAAAACAACGATTTTGCTTTTTTAATTACTTTTAATTAACGAAATAACGTTATTAATACTTAATAAAATCTTTCATAATATCCTTATTTAAAACGATAACGTTAACGCGGATATTATACCTTTTAAACTACGGGCTTTTTATAACTAAATAACTGAAATGCCCTAGTTATATCGTCTTATCGAAAACAATATACAGAAATACCTCAATAAAAAGTTACTTATAACGATAATTAAAATTCTAAAAGAATTATTACCCGAATACCACGATTTAATAAAAACGTTTATCTTTAATAACGTTAACAAACTACCGCTATATCGACTTTTTAATTATAAAATCGAATTATTTCCAAACTAAACACCTTTATATAATTACGTAAAAACCCTTATTAGCGTAGGAATTATTAACGGTACGGAAATATACCGATAACTATATAAAAAAAGCTTTATTCGTTTTAATAAATTTTCTGTAATAACCTTTATTTTGTTTATTAAAAAACTAAAAAGTAACATACGTATTTACGTTAACTACCGGGGCTTTAATAACGTTATGGTAAAAAACCGTTACTTAATTTTTTAATTTACGAAACGTTAGATACCTTTCATTCGGTACGTATATATACCAAGCTTGATATCGTAACAATTTCTAACTATTTACGTATCGCCCCAGAAAATAAATAAAAAACAATTTTTATAGCAAAATTCGGCTTATTCGAATATTTAATAATAAATTTCGATATAACCAATGTTCCGAATTCGTTTTAACATTATATTAACCGCACTTTATTTAACGTTTTAAATAAATACGTTACAATTTATTTTAATAACGTCCTTATTTATAGCAAAAAACAAAGAAAATATAGAAATTACGTACGTAAGATACTTCGTTACCTTATAAACGTATAATTAACGATAAATATCCGTAAATACAGATTTAACATTACAAAAATACGGTATTTAAATTTAATAATTTTTATTAACGGTATTACTATAAACCCAAAAAAATAAAGATTATTTAATAAATGTTTTTATAAAGCTTTACGTAAATTATAACGTTTTATCGGTTTTGCAACTTTTTACCGTTAGTTTATTAAAAGTTTTTTATAAATTACCAAATCCGTTATTAACTTAATAAACAAAACAAAATAAACGGGCTTTTTAATAAACGACGGTAAAAAACGTTTTGATAACTTAAAGAATACCTTTTCGATAACCTTAATATTATTCTATTACGATCTTTAATACCGTATAGTTTTAAAACCCGAAAATTTTAATTAAGCATTAAAAGAAATTCTTTTTTAATACGATACCTAAAGTATTTTATAACTTATTACCTTTTTCTAGATTAAATATAATCCAGCTAAATATAATTGCGAAATTTACGATAAAAGATTATTAATTATTATTATAACTTTTAAAAAATAACGTCCGGAATATGGAAAAACCAAAAACCCTGTCGAAGTTATTATCGATTATAAAAACCTTTAATATTGTATTATTACGAAGTTTTCAAATTAATGCTAAATCCGGTAATTTAAATTTTTTAATAATTTCGGGTTTAAATAACCTATAAACCCAGAAAAACAGTTATAATTTTAAACGCGTTATTGCGTTAACCCGGCGTAAAACCGGCGCATCGTAATAATAAAGCTAAGGAAAAAAATAATCTAACAATATAAAATAGCGCTTTTATTAAATTAATTATTTGTTTATAAACATATATTATAAACGTTCATGAACCGATGAATATATTTATTAATAATCTTTATAAATCGTTTTAATTTATTAAAAACATTTTAATTACGTTATTAAAGCCCGGATATAAACGTTTTAGATAAAATATTTATAAAGAATTTAAAGTTATAAAAATTAATTATAAAATAATATAAAAACCTATTTATATCCGGAATAGATTATTTATTTTAAACCATAACGTATTTAAAATTTAGATTTTATACCGTAATTATAACGTAATACCGGTTAATTATCCGAACCGTTATAAAACGTATAACTTATTAAGGTAAAATTATTATTACTTATGTTTCTTTAAAATATGACTATATTTATATTAAATTATTACTTTTATTATTATATTAAAACAAAAAAAGTGTTTCTTATTAAAATTTTAATTTTTTATTACTACCGTTTCGTGCGTAAAATAATATATTAATAAATTATCTTAACTTATTATTACCTTACAAAAAATTCGAATATATTTCTAAAAACGTTTTTAAACTAGTTAATCGTTTTACGAAAATGCGTTATTTCGTTTTCATAACGGATATATTCGTAAAAACTTTCGTTACGTTTTTTTTTCTGACGTATACCGTTTATATAGTATACCGGCCACGATAATATCTAACCGAAATACATAATTTGTTTTTACTTTTTTAAAAGAAATTAAACTAACGTTTAAATATTACGTTATACGTTTTCATTACGTATTATCCGTAAATTAACAGCTAAACGGAAAAAATAAACGTTATTATTTCTTTTATTAAAATAATTAAATAAATTAAATAATTTTAATTAAATTCGCTAATAGAAATTATGTATTAAAAATTATTAATATTTCGCCATTCTTTATCAATTATAAATTCTATCTCAGTATCAAACCGGAACCGTTTTATAATTTAAATATTGTTAAAACGAAAACGTAATAACAAAAATATAACAATATCTTATATTACGTAAATAAATTAAAACAGGTTTTCGAACGTGTTAAAAAGTTAATAACGGATTTTCAAACCCGTTATATAAAAGAAACAAATTAATACCGTTCCGACGCCGGTACGTTTAATAAAAGGAAACGTATATAAATTAATACGTAATATATAAAATCTAGTAAACTTAACGATAAATTTAAGAATAAATAAATCTGCCTTTTCATTATTATTAACATATATTTTATACCGTTATTGTATAATTACTTATTTATAATAAATCTTTCTTATTCTTTTATATTTCTTTTTATTTTAACCTTGTAAACCAGATTTATTAACTTAAAATAGTATTTACGTAAAATAAAATGCGCGCGTAAAAAGCGTTATCATTACTAATATTAATAATTAAAAAGAAATTAAATAATATTTTAAAAAGGTTCTAAATTTTAAAAGTATTAAATAAAACCTTTAATATAAAGTTAAGTAATTATATTTATACCACTTTACCTCAAAAACGGCTAAAAACCTTTAACGTTACAATTTTAATATAACAAATTCCATAAAAATAACTTTAATAAACCTAGGCCACTTAATTAATTTAAGCTCTTATAAAATAAATACGGCCATAACCGGGATTTAAAAACAATTAAAGATGCCTAAAGTAATAAATGGGCATAATATAAAATATTATTAAAAAAAGTAACGTAAAGAAACCAAAAAGGAAAGAAAGAATTTAATTAAGCCGGTGCCGCGGCTGTATTACGACAAACAGCAATTATATTATATTAATAAAAAAAAAGAAATTTCACAAGTACAAATTCCACTAACGCCAAAGATACCAGAACCTCAAAACCGGCGGCCAGATAGCGGCGTACCAACACAAAAACCACATAACGATAACGGAACGTAACGAGAAATAGAAACGTAACGGTACGAAAATTTAGCAGCGGTTAAATATTATCGATATATACCGGAAACGTCGCTATATTAACGGCAGATTAAATAAAACCTAAAATAAAAATAACTATAACGGTTATTTTATTACGGAAAATACGTTTAATTAAAGTTTACAGTTAATACATATCGTTACCGGGTACCAAACGGTAATTTAAACGTTAATTTAATAACGTTTCGTTAACGGAATAATAATTATACGTATACGTGATAATATTTTTACGGCGTTAGCGGCAAAACGGAAATATTATACGTATATTAAAATATAGCAAATGGTTACCTAATTAGGATAAATAGCCGGGTTTTTTTAAAGATTATATTAATAATATAATTATAATTACGTAAAAATATTAACTTTTTTAACACTCGTTATAATAAGGCTGGAACAGTAGCTTTTTTTAATATTTCGAAAACGATATATAAACGTAATACCGCTTTATAAATCTCCGTACGAAAATTATCGTCGTGTTCGTAAACTTCGTCGTTATTTGCATCAAAAACGGGATTACCGTTAATATCGCAAGCTACGTTAAAAAAAATACCCTAATTAAAACAGACTCTAAAATTTAAAACGTTACTTTATATTTTTTTCTGTTAATTAAACGTTACAAAATTAACATAACGACAATAACGCGTTTACGAGAAATTAATAAAATAACGTGTTGAAATTTACAAGTTCGTAAATTTTGTAATATTTAAAGTAAAAAATACAGTGGGGGAGCAAAAGTCACGGAGTTTCGCGATTTTGCATCAAAACTTATCGTTTTCAACATAAGATATCTTAAGAACTTTCTATATAAATAAAAAAGGAAAAATAGGTTCTATATATATAATTACTCCCCATATAACATATATGAAGTGGAGATCATTTAAAGTGGAGATGCTTACGTAATGTCTATTTTAAAAAAATGTCGATTTTTGTAAAAAACTTTTTTGTTAATATCTTTCCTTTTACGTAATTCATTACGTTTAACCAGTTTGATTTATATGTACTGAAATGGGACAGTGTGCTAGGACTTAGGTCCTGGCTCGGATAATCAATGGCTCCATATTACGCATATATTTCTAGAGGTTCATTTTCGCTGGGCGTAACCCCATTACCAGACTTCATTATGATCTTAATATTATATAATACAGACTACGTTTAAACTTACTATTAAACATACATACGAAAACACTTTTTGCGATTCGGTACTAATTAAGGCTGAGTTATCCCGTTCCAATTTATTTGGTATCCTCGGTAAGGAAACTGGCTTTAATTAGCTGCCGAAAAAGTTCCGGTTTCCGGAATTAGTAAACGGAAAGAATAAAGTCCTAATCAAAAGCCGATAATACCACGATTGCAATTATGGCAACTTAAAATATTTACGAACTTACGACTGACCGAATATAAACGACAGCGCTTCCGACTCTCTTTATAGTTAATTAAAAGGAAAGTTATTAAATTAAAACAATACGATATTTTATAACAAAATAAAGCTTTACCTGTATAACGGCAAATAAATAAAAAAGCGAAAGTATCGGTTCCAAAATCTGGCTTAATTAATTAGTTTTAAACCGATTGCGTAATTTAAATAATAAATTTTATCATGCCAAAAATTACGAAATAACGATACGAAACGAATAATTATTAATAAGGGCTAAAAAAACCAAAACCGCGTCGTTAGCGACGTAGTTATTCGGAATTAAAAGATTAGAATTATAAAGCGACGATAAGATTAACGATATAAAGCGAATTGCGAATATTAGCAGAAAAAAAAAATAAGGCTGTAAAATTACGCATTTCAGTTACGAAGCGAAAATTATAAAAAAAAGAATATTCCTTAACGTAATAAAAGAAATACGACAGAGTTATTCTATAGTCCCATCTGGACCTGCCTTTTATTAATCGGACAGCATTTAATATAAAAACTGTTAAGTAATCTTTTTTAAAATTTATTATTTATAATTAGCCTAAGCGTTAAGGCGGTTAAGTTGATGATAAAGGCATTGGTTTTTTTAATTAAAAACAGCTTAGTTTAGCTCGGAAAAACGGCACCGTAATAATCGGAAGAAATCGGCTTATTTAGATTATAAAAAAGGAAGGTTTTCCGTTTTTTCGTAATAACGGAATTACGGATTATAATTAAAAAAATCGATACGTATAATTATTTACCTTATACCTAAGCATTTAACAATAGAAAAGGAGGTTTTAAATTACGATAACGTTAAATTACCGGTTTTTAATTAAACTTCCGAACCGGATTTTAATCGGTTTACCAAAAAGCTATTAAAGCTTTCAGAAATTATTACCTAGGCCGAACGATACGGTTTGTTACTGACACCCGAGTTTCCTATTTTTATAAAAGAAACTATAATTTAACGTTAGATATTATTGTCTAGTACCGATTAGTAAATATATAAGAAAAAACTGAAGTTGGCAAAATAAAGCTTTTAAATAACCCGATTAGACCTTTAAAAATTGTCAAGACTTAAGAGGTTTTTAAGATTATTATTAAGATACCTAAAAAACGAAAAACTTCCCCAGCTTAGGTTTTTTCGGAGTTATTTACTGGATTGGTATAGCTTATACCGGATGTTATACTATACGGACCTATTAATTAGACGTATTACGGTTTTCTAGTAAATATTATAAATACGATTGTACCTTTTACGGTTTTCTTAAATTTGTCAAGCTATCCGGACCTTCGTTTTTTAAGTACTGGAATTATTAATTAAATTAAGGGCGTTTATTAATTATTTAAGAAATTTAAGCTTAAAAAAACTGCAATAATTACCGAGTTACTTTATTAAACGGATAGCTTTAGTATAAAAAATCGAATAAAAGCCGTTATTAACAGTATTATTAATTAGGATACCGCTGTCGATATTATCTTAAAAACCTTTAAGTTATAGGATTTTAAGCAAATTTAAATTATTAAGGATTAATTAAGAACTTTAACGAAGCAAACTTAGCGTTTTATACTTAATTACGTTTATAAGTATTACTTAGAACATGTTGTTAAAATCCGTGACATCTTGGAAAAAGTTAGATAAAAAGGCAAAACGGTTACTAAAAACGAATATATTAAAAGCCTGTTAAAAAGATTTTCTGCTAGTTATTTAAAAGAGGTTTTTAATAACTTTTTTATGAAGCTTAAGGATTTGTACGCGATATTTTATAACAATACCTACATATTAATTAAGAACTAGGCCTTTAATAAAATAGGCCTAATACGATATGAAGGCCGAGGTAGATAAAAAAAAATCCGTTTCGATATTAACCAGATTGAGAAAAGCCGTCCGTATTTAATATCGCAATAAAGAAGCCCTAAATTAAGATATACGGCATCGAGCTAGCTTGATTAAGAATCCGAAATTACGAATATATTACAAAAGTTAAAGATTATATAAGCCCGATAAATTTAAATAAAGGCTTTTAAGAAAAAAATAAAACATAAGGACGTAGCTGCTAAAGCTTCTTAATATTATGTTCCGTTAAGATAAAAGTTTTTGTAAGTTCGCGATTATAATGCTAACTTATTGATTAATATTGTAAACTTTTAACCGGATAAGTTTAAACGAGATAATTATTACTAAAGCCGAAATAATTATCGGAGTAATTACTGTGATAATTAAAGCGGTTATAGAGGCCGTAAAGACCGATTAAATAATTTTAACGCCGGTATTTATTAGTTTTGCTTAAAGTTTAGATATTCGATATATAAATATAAGTTGTTTCTTAATATAGAAAATATTAAATTGATTTATTTCGATAATAATAATATAATTATTTACCTTAAAAACCTTAATAATCGAATTAAATTAAGCATAATACAGTTTCCGATAGTCTTTAAATACTAGACGATTAATAAGCAAATATTAATTTGAAAAAAGATGTTTAAATGAATCTATAGTTTTCCAAACTTTCCTAAGCAATATAAAGATAAGATATAATACTTTGATCGCCCACAGAGCCTTTTCGAAAATACCGCTAATAAGAGAGCCGGTACCGAATCCAGTAATATATAAAGAAATGCCCCAAATTCGTTTTATCTTATCAAAATCCTAAAGCAACCGGAAGTTAGTATTAATTAAAGCCGCGTTACCGAAGTTAACATAACCCACTTTATTATAAAAAACGAAATACCTTTTTATAAAAGGCGTTTTTACGTAACTGGTTATAAAGTAATTTTATAAAAGTTAAAAAAGCCCGATACTTAAGGGAAATCCGTATTTTAAAAGTTAATAATTCCGATTAACCCAATATTTTTACTAGCGTTATAATGGCTAAATATATTAGCAAAAAAGAAAAAGTTGATAAAACCATTAAAAGGACGAAGGTTAATAACGATAATGTTATGCATAAAGGTTCTTTGTTTATGAATATGGAGGCTGGTGTCTAGACCGATAATAAGCTGCATTATGGCGGTTTAATTAATAAACGTATCGTTAAGTTTTGGGAAAGGAAAATTAAAAAGAACGTTAGAAAGAAATTTAAGATTATTTAATCCGAATTAATTAAGATCTGCCTAGATTTTAATAAAGCTTTTAAGAATTTCATAACTACCAAATTTCTGGAAGCATTTAGTTATGTTAGTAAAAAGATAATTAAGATAACCAAAGCCGAGGTTCGAGGCTTTAAGCCGCTAATAGTAACGAATGGTCACAGAATTCTAATAATAGACATTAGGTATAAAATTAAGAGCCAGGAGAAAGCTAGCGTTCTATCCGTACAGCATTGTAATCCGACCGAATATATTATTCCGTTATTTAAACTTGCAGTTAAAGTAAGTTATAGAGGCGGCGAAGACTTAATTAATAGTGTGATCGATACTGGGACAGAATCGAACGTTATTATCGCATTTTATATTAAGAAACACAGATTAGTTATGCGATAAATACGAATATTGTTTATAAGTTTTAACTTTTAAAAACGAATAGGATTCGAAAGCATCGTTAAGGCACCTATTTGGCTAGCTGGCCGATTAATTATTATTCTATTATTTGTCGTCGATAACAGCTATATTGCGCAATTATTAATACTTAGATTGAATTTTATAACCAAATTAAAAATAACCTTAAATATAAACCTTGAAATTATGGAAAGAATTTTAGAATTCGACCTTACAAAAATCATCATTTTATTAATGCTTACAAAAAGAATTAATCGCAATATTTGTATTAATAAAAAACCAGAAAAAAAGCAGCCGGTAAAATCCTAAACCGCTTTATTAGCGTAAATAAGCCTATGAAGGAAAAAACCGATAAGCCCGTTACGAATCCTTACGTTTTCTTAATTAGTAATACCTATCTTAATTAGAATTACTTTAGTATTTAAAACGCAATTAAAGATAAGTTAAAGCCCGGCGATATTATCTTAAAACAGTTTACCGCCGAAAAGTTAGCGTATACCTTTCATAGCATTTTTTAGAAGAAAATACGTAATTATATTAATAAAAAGTAAGCCGTTCAGAATAATACTATATATAAGCCCAAATGGAAAAAAATCGTCCTTATTAATAGTATACCACTTAACGGATTTATCCCTTTAGAAAACCCAGATTAAAAAGCTAAAGAACTTAAACGGGCATAGGAAGTTATTAATTAAAAGGAAAAAAGCTTCGATAAACCCGGCACGTTATTAACAGCTTTATTTTCCAAGTTCTCCGACATATTTCGAAGTACTCGGCTTACCGAAAAAAAAGCCGAGGTTTTCCTTAATTATATAAGCGATAAGTTTACCCGCGTAAAAAAGGCCTTTTTTAAAGAGATGTTATTTCAAAAAAAGTAGCCCTAGCGTAAAATTAAAAGGAATACGGAAGGATTAAAGAATATATCATACTTACCTACAAAATTCGTATAGTTTCTTATAAAGCCTGGCAAGCCAAAGGTATTAAAATACCGGCTAACATAAAAGACAAACTAATCGACGTATTACGAATATGGATTTAAAAAAAATATTTAAATAGTTTTATGCCGCGTATAAAAATATTTGGTTCATTATAAAAAAAATAATAACCTGCAATTAATTAATTTCGTAATAAAATTAAACGTTATTACGTTGCGAAATACGTAAATGCTAAAGAATTGTAACGAGTTCTTAATTAATTTTGCCGTATACTTTTTGGTTAGCTTAATAAATTTCTTTTCCGGTTACGATCAGGTTACGCTAGCTCCGGTTAATAAAAATTATACGACGTTTTCGATACCTTTAGAACCTTTTAGGTATATTATTATACCTATGGGATTTACTAATTTTATGGTTTATTTTTATCGCCTAATCGGGAAAATTCTGGATAATCTGATACTTAACGTAACGTAGTTATTCGTTAATAACATTAGCATTAAAGGACTAAAAATTAAATACGATAAGGCAAAAATCTTTCTTAAGATTTAACGATTCGTTTATAAGCATATAATAAACATAGACAAAACCTTTTTAAACTGTAAGCTCGCTAATGCCACGATTAACATATCAAAATCTTAATAATATCAAGAAATTATTATTATAATTAATTTTCTTTACTGATGGAATAGCCGTTAACCTAATAATGCTAAAGTAATTAAAATCCTAGAAATTAAGCCGTATAAAAACGTTACGGAAATTAAAACTTTTTTAAGCATCATTATTTATTACCGGATATTTATTATATATTATGCTTTAAAAGCTAAATCTTTAATCCGGTTATTCCGCAAAACCCGACCTTTTAAATAAGGTTCTAATTAAAACCGGGCGATAAAAACTTTAAATTTTTTTTCATAACGGCCCCGACTTTAATTACTTTAAATTATAGCCTATTAGAGGAAAAATTATTATAAAAACTGACGTAAACGGAAAAGGCTATGAAAGTACTTTAGGCTAACTCATTAACGGCGTTAAGTACTTTGCGCGTTATAAAAGCAGTACTTAAAAAAGTATTAAGTTAAATTACGATATTAATAAATTAAAATATTAAGCGGTTTTCAAGATTTTCAAGCGATTCCGGAATTATATTTACGGTATTCAATTTATTTTGGCAACTGACGTTAAGATATTAGTAATATAAATTAATAACCTTTTGAACTTTTTACCGTAAATCTTATTAACTAGATGGATTGCTTAGATAAAAATATATAACTTCGAAATTAAGCATATCCCGGGTAAAAAGAATTTAATTACGGATAATTTGTTTAGGAAACCAGCAAGGCCTTCCGACGCGCTGGACGATTAATAAAAAGAAGAAATCGATAACTTTATTAATATCCAGCTAAATGCTATCAGGCTTAACCTGATTATAACGGGTATAACTTATATTACCTTCGGATCGGGAAATAGACAGGGACTTTTTATTGGTAATTAATTTAAAAAATCGCAAAAATACGTTAGGTTTTTAACATTTCTCAAGTTTCCTAATCGTCTTCGCGGTACCACGATACACAAAAAAACTGCTTTTAAAATAAAAACTTTAAAAACATTTTATCCAAAACGGTATCTTATAACGCAAAACCGACAAGCGTTATAATAATCGAAAAGTTATTAATATAAAACAAAAGTGTAATGTGGTAATTAAATAGTATTACGAAGATTTTGGTTATAAAGGAAAATATTCGACTTATTGACGCATAGCAGCTTCCTATTTTTAGAAAGGCATATATAGATAGATTTAAAAGACGGTATTTACGTACTTTAAATATTAAAAAGCCGCTAATTGGCGTTTTAAGGAAAATTACGGCTTTTTATAACTTATCGACATAACAGTTATTTAGGTAATCGATATATAATTTATACCCGACGACAATGGATATAAAATTACGGTTAAAGTAAAATACGAATTGCCGAATTATTTAGAGGTTATAACCTTACGATTTGTTACATTAGCAGTAATTAAGAGGTTTTTGGAAAAATATATCTTTTTTCGATACGGTATTCCGATTAAAATTAAGATTAATGATGGTTTAAAGAATAAAGGCGAGGTTATCGAAACGTATACAGCGTTAGGTGTTAAACGGAAAGTTCGCGTTACGTATATTGCTTAACAACAAGGATTAATTGAAAAAGGCCATCTACCGTTTGTTAAAGCTTTAATAAAAGCAATAAATAAAACTGGCAAAAAATAAGTTAAACTTCTGCCTAAAATGATTTTTGTGGATAATACCATTATTAAAAGTTATGGACTTAACTTTTATAAACTGTTATATAGGCAGAAAACTTTGCAGTTAATTAAGATAGTAATTTCAATTTAGAGGATTATAAACTAGAACCCGAATACCTTAAGGGAAAATTTAATTTTGCAGCGGATCCGACTATTAAAACGAAAAGCAAAAAACGTGGTTAAAACCGCGTAAATAATTAGTAAGTAGCGCCGTAAGGCTGTCAGACTTGCTAACTAGAAAGACCGGAATAAGATAAGAATTAGACCTTTAAAAGTAGATAATCTAATATTATTATATAATATATTAAGACATATAGATATATTTAAGAATATAAAGCTTAAGTATTAATATATAGGACTATATCTGATTAGTAAGACCATTAGTTAAGGTATTTACTAGTTAAAGAAAATTAATAGGACGTAATTACAAAAAAGCTTTCCTGTTAACCGATTAAAACAATTTATAAAAAATGAAAAAGAATATTAGAAGCCGATTAATTTATAAAAAGATAATTAGACGAGACCGTTATTTAATTAACCCGACGGTACGATAACCGAAAGCTTAAGTAATGTTAATATCGAGTTACTAAAAAACTGGTAACTTATAATTTCAGAATTAGTAAGAATTAATATTAAGGTACAAATACCGAACGATCGGCTTAAAAGTTACGTAGTTATAAACGATAGTAACATTTTAAAAACGGTCTAATTTAAGCAGAAAAAGAAATTAACGCGATTAATTATAAGGAATTAAACTATTAGAAAACGTATTTCGTTTCCTTTTCAACACCGACTATAATTATTTTATAATATAATTACGACTTATTTTTAAGTATTAGATTACATTATATAAACCTTAGATCGGAGCCTAAGGTCGGATATGCAATTAGTAACCATAACCTAAAGCTTAAAACTTTCGAAATAAAGATACTGGACCATTGGACAGGTATTTTCGCGAAGACTTTTTTCGATTTGTGGTAACCGGATATACTTAGCCCTAAATTATCGAAAGGCGTTATTCCGGAATATACAATTATGCCCTTTAATAACCCTAACGTAATTACCACAAGATTTTTTATGAAAACCTGGAAAGAACCAATATTTAAAAAATAAATACATGCCGTATTAATTAGGATATTCTAAAAACACGAATTGTTTTTTGCATAATTTACAAAATACAAGGTTGGAAATACCGAATACTTAAATAAATAACCCGGAAATATATTAAAAATCCCGGGCGAATTTGACTATAAGTTAACTTATTAAACCGTTTCGAAATAGCTTAACGTAAACTAATCGAAATTAAAATCTTCCCGGTACGGCTAATTTAATTTTTATATCGGACTGGAAATCGGCAGTTAACTAAAAACCCGCGTTAATAATTCCCCATCGAAAATATCGATTTTAGGCAACCCCGCTTACGATATTAATAAATATGTTTTTAAATATCTGGTAACGATCTGTAACAAACCCATAATTAAGTTATAACAATTAAAATATTTATTTCGGAATATTTAAAGGTAACGTAAAACGTAAAGTCCGTATCGTTCCAAGGCCTTATTAAATTTTCTTTCCGATTAAGAATAATGCAAGGAAGCCGTAATACCCTAACGTTAGTAAATAGCCCTAGGATTTAATTCGTAATTCGAAAAAACGTTATAATTATTAAAGCCGTTAATAAAGATCCTTTCGAAAAAAAGCCGCTTAAAAATACTATGTTATTCGATATTGGAATAACCGAAACTAATCGGCGACTACCTATTATTTGCTTAACAGTACTTAAAATCTAGCTAACGGTTAGATTTTATCTAGGTTTAACTAATAGATAAGATCTGGGAAATATTAAATTAGGCATTATAAAAGTTTAAGTCGGCATAGGATTAAGAGAATCGTTATTAAGGAATCGGTATTGAAATACAGGAACCATCGATTACATTTAAAAATAACGATATATCGGATTTTAAAGTTTACGTTTATTTAAAGGATTAAAAGAAAGCTTTAACTTCCGATTAAAAGTTAAGGCTTAAACGTATCGGCGCGTGGAAAGTTTAAAGAATATTTTATTGTTCGACGTTATTAAGACCCGATCACGATAGTTAGTAACCCGTTCAAACTAACGCTTATTCTTTTTAACCTTAAAACTGATCGGATTTACGTTACCGGAACCTGCTTGCATATTGCTTGGTTTTATTTGCTTTTTAAAAAAGAACTTTTTTTTATTAAGGGAACTAGTTTTTTGGGATCCCCGCTTACGTAATAACCACGGGAATTACGTGATTTTAATAACTGACAAAAACTTATAATGGATGATTAATATGGAAGTGTATATAGGTATGAAAAAATAAAGGCTTTGATAATAAGAATGTGTTATGGAAAAATTGTAGGAAAAGGAAAAGTTTCGGAATATGTAAGTGCAAAAAAAAAAAAAAAACATATATATAACTGATCAAAGAACGCAACAAGCAACTGTACCTTTCTGACGACTTTAGATAAAATTTTCTAGAATTTCCTCGGCGCATACGTTTTACGGTTAAAAATTCGTTTGCTATAATCAAAAGCATTTAATCAGTTAAGCGCACAATTTGCTGTTACTTCTTAACGTTTTCCTGTACCTATATAACTTATAAAGCAACGTATCCACAATGGTATCTATCTAAGTACATTTATATACCTGTACCTACTTAAATATACATCCCGCATATTATCCCTATCTATTACGGCTATCCCAAATTACCAGGCACCGTTTAAAGCATTCCTATTTGTCCCGATTAATTCTAAATCAATTATTATATTATTATCCAGGAAACGTACTATACAAAGTAAAGATAAGGACTTTAAAAAGTTAAATACTTCGCATTTTGGAAAACTTGGCCAAAAAGCAAACGTTAATATATGGGATAACAAAGATATGAATCGCCTTTTAATTAGGATGTATAATAATAATTCAGTACCCCGTTTTATAAAAAAGCCACTTTTTAAATTTGTTTCGATTAAGTTATACCGATTATACCTTATAATGTTAATAAATAACGCCCGTAAAAAAATGTTACTCTACCGTCCGGTTGGAACCGAAAATATTAAGATAATGCGGTTACGGCGCCGTTTTACCGCGCGTTTATAATAATATAAAACCGAAAACATTTACAGTTTAATCATATTACGGGTTTTATATTAATAATTACGGCCTACCTGCTCTAACATAACTTAATATATATTCCAAAAACCGGTCGAATAATCTCAAAAAAGGAGCCATTTCTTATGCCTAATAAAACTACTAAGAAAATTAGACCGAAAAACCCCTATTATATTTAAAACATCGCTTAAATTAAAATCCTAATTAAAAAAAGAAAAACGGATTATTAGGTTAGCATGTTATATATTAAAGAAATTCGAATCGTTTTAACGTTCGATATTTTCCTTAACCCAAACCGTACCCGATTATTCCTTGAAATATATAGCCGCGTATAAGCGGAAAGCGGGCTTAACAACCCATTTATCCGTATAACGATCGTTAAAATACTTTCTTAATTCAAGTTTTATATATGTAAATTATAGCTTGCATACGTATATTACATTATTATACGAAATTTATTACAGGAAAAAATAAGACCGATAATTAAAAAACGGGATTTAATAAAAACCAAATAAAATTCGTATTTACCGAAATAATTAAAAAATACCTAAGTTTAAAACCAAAACAAATTAATGCAAATTATAATTCCGGAATATAACTTAAAAAACACCTATTTCTTAATAGCGAACTTCTATACGAAAAAAGACCAGTCGATTAATTAGTTGCTAAATCACTAAGTATTCGGCCTACCAAAGAAAATAGAGTACCTAACTTTAAAACATCCAAAGCCTCCGTGCCTCGATTAATTTACTTTATTAAACGATTTCCCGAATTATCCTTATATCCGACAATACTTCCTTTTTCTTCCAAACAGCCTCGACCGATTAAAGCTTTTACCTCTAAGCTTAAATCGTTATTTTCAAAATTCCCGTTAAACCTGGGATATATACCGCGTTTAGAACTTAATAATTAATAAGCATACGCGATAATACGCGGCGAATACATTATACCATACCGCTAGGTAAGAAATACATATAAAAATACAAAAATACGGCCTAAGCCGTATTTCCCTTAAGAATAGCCTGGTTGGATAAAATATAAACAGTTGATTAATACGGAAACGCCGGAAGATAAGGTTTAAAAAAAACGAAAAAAAAGGAAATAACGGAAGAACTTGGTTAAACGTCGAAAACAAAGTCCTAAGTTAAGAAAGCTGGAAAATAAACCGCGTAAACGTTAACTAAATTAATTACTAGGTTATTAATATATTAAATTTCTTATAACATTAAGATTACTTACATTAAGTTTTAGTTATTTCTTACGATAGCTCGAGGATAATATCTATTGTTAAAAAAAGGATTAAAATAAGATAATATACCGGGATTTAAATCCGGACTTGGATAATTAATAACTTTACATTGCGCATATATTTCTAAAGGTTTATTTTCGTTAGGCGTAACCTTATTACCAGATTTTATTATGGTCTTAATATTATATAATACAAATTACGTTTAAACTTACTACTGAGCATATATACGAAAACATTCTTTACGATTCGGTATTAATTAGGGTTAAGTTACCCCGTCCCAATTTATTACTATATTCGATACAACTAATATTTAAGTTTAGGTAATTAATTTACGACGTAAGCTAAAAGATATTAAAGAAAAACCTTTTTTGTAAAAATCGACCTTTTTTTTAAAATTGATATTACGTAAGTATCTCCACTTTAAATGATCTCCATTTCATATATGTTATATAGGGAGTGATTATATATATAGAACCTATTTTTCTTTTTCATATATATAGAACGTTTTTAAGATATTTTATATTAAAAACGTTGAGTTTAAGTGCAAATTGCGAAACGCTGTAACTTTTACTTCCCAACTGTATATTTACCCATGAAGGCGACGGCAAAGCAATAACGGAATATAAATAAATTAATATTAATTAAATCGTAATTTAAAATTATATACCGAAAATATATCATATAACAACGTTTGGCCCGGATAAACGTAAAGTAAGTAATAAAAAATCAAAATATAATAGTTTCGTAAACGTTAAAAAAGTAAAGAAAATAATTTTCAAAAGGCTGCGATAAAATAACGGAAAGAAAGACAAAAACGGGCGCAACAGTAACAATATAGTAGTAATATAACGGTTTTGAAAAGAAAAATACAAAAGCCAATAAAGTACGGATATTTATTTTATAAAAATAATAAGGAAATTAACAAAACCTAACGGCGTAACGACATTATCGTATTTGCCGCCGGTTCCGGTATGATGCTCGCCTTACCCGGGATAACGCCTTTTAAACGGCCTTATTTCGGTATTACGCCGCCGTTTCTGCATTACCTTCATACCGTATCGCAATACCTAATATATTATATAAAGTTTAATGTTCAAACCCGGGATATATTACTTACTTTAAGTTTTTCTTTTAAATAGTTAAAAATAATTACTTTAAAAAAAGAAGTTATTGTTACGGTATTAACGTTACGGCTTAGGTAAGCTATCGTAATGTTATATATACGCTACCGTTTCGTGCTTACTAGTTAGTTTTCCTTTTCCTTCTTTATATAATAACAAAATATTTTACGCGGATCATAGAAACGATTAGCGCCGTAATATTTTGCTAATGTTAATTATTACCAAACCCTTACTTTTAACCTACCCGAAACTTGAATTTTTCAACGTTACGAAGCTAAATAAATTTTCTATATATAATATATAGCTTTTCGAAATGAAAAGTAAGTTATGCGTTAACAGCGAGGCTATCGGCGACGATTACGTAAAGGTTTATTATATATATAACCAGTTCGAATTGAAGGTTAAAAACTTTGTTATATAATAAATTCGATACGTTAAACGTATTATTAATTAAAATAACGGCTGAAATTTTGTTTTTTTTTAAGTTTTTAACTATATGTATAACAACTTTAACAAAATATCTTTCGTTAAAGTAGGTTCTAAAAAATAAAAATAAAAATAACGATTTATTCCGTTAATTCTTTATTAATAAAAACGTACGTTATATTAAGCCCGTAACGAAAACGCTATAAAAAATACTTAACGGATTTAAAAGCTTTTTTAGGTTTTTTTAAATAAGTTCCAGGGTAAATTAACTAACCGCAAATCCATTTTTACTATCTAGGGCTTATTTGTTAAGTTTTTTTATTATCTTTCCCATTTCCGTAACGGAAATTATTATTAACAACGCTTTAAAGTTATGTATACGTTTATAAGAATAGTTGATAACGTTAACGTTCCTAAATCCAACCTGGCAAAACTATTGGCTTTATTATTATCAGATATAGGGGATGTCAGTTGCGTTATTATATTCAGCTAATTGTGCCATTTCTTAGTATGCGTACAGCTTTTATGTAGCCTAGCAACGGAACAATTATCCTCCGATCAGAGCGTAACCATTTTCATTTAGGGCGTTTCAGCGTACCTGGCTAGCTAACACATCTTTTTAACGATTTGAAGAATTCGGAACGTTAATCGCCACATTTTCGTTACTTTTTAAAGCTACAGCTTGCTATTCAGCTTTTCTTCCAGTGATTATATCTTCCTAATTAGTTAATTTCTTATTAGAAATTACTTTTAGCGTTTTTTTTCAATAATCCAAGGCTTTTGTAATATCTAGCAATTTTAATTATTTTTTAAAGTACCTAAAAGCTTTTTATAACAAAGCTTTAATTAATCTATTAATTAATATATAGTTTATAAACGTATAATCCACTGTAATCAGATTCTTTTCTGCTGCTTTTCGCAATTAATAGTTATATATATTTACGTACCGCAGCTTTATTTTTAATAAGGCGACGTCGGCGCTAACAAACTGTATGATTTGCTAATTGTCGCATTATAAATTTAACGGTCCTATATCCAGGCTAACTTTCAGCTTTTTAATCAGTTTAAAGGTAAATAAGGGTTTTTTAACAACTTGCGTAAAAAATAACAATTCCGCTTCGGTTATAAAAGTAATTACTATATTTTGCTTATTCGCACGCTATTTTATAATTCCTCCAAATAACTTTATAACGTAAGCTTAGAAGCTATTTTAATCGAATGTATTATTTGCAAAAAAATATTACTTTAAGTATTTAAAAAGTCCTCGTTATCTAATTATAACGCTAGCGTTTTAATGCCAACTAGGTACCGTATAACGCGATTAATTGCTTTATAATATACGTTATTAAGGTTTTGGTTAAATCGGGTAAATCTAAATACTGCAAAAAATATATTAAGTTATATATAAACCGTAATATAAAAAATAAAACCGATTTTTTTAATATCTATTAATAAAGCTTAAATGGGTTAAATTAAAATTCGGCAATAACTTACCGGTCGTTATAAACGTTTTTAAAAGGTTATTTAAACTTTTTTAAAAAATTAAATTAACCAGCTTATCTATAAAATCGGATTGGGATAACCAGATTTTTCGGTTAAATCTATTTCTAGTTACTTCGATACCCAGGAACCACTATAGGTTCCCACCCTCTATAAAAGTGTACTGTTCCTATATTTGCTAGATTAACCGATTAACGAAAGCTTGGTTTTTCTTATTATACGCGGTGATAATATCGTTAACGTAGAAAAAAAGTAGTACCTTTTAACGAATAAAATAATAAAGTTTATAAGAAACGTGGTTAAGTTTTAAATCTCTAAACGTACTAATAAAGTTTTTCTACTAAAGCAACGGCCATTTTTTTAAGCCGTATAGCGCCTTTTTAATTAAGAATATCCTGCTACGTTAAGGGTATTTCGGAAATATTTTTATAAAAATTTTATAAAGTAAATTCACGTTAACGAAAGCGTTTATAACGTTATATTACTTAAATTTTAAGTCGAACCTAATTGTAATAATTATTAAAGCTTTAAAATATCTTCCGGTTAAGGTAGATACGTAAATATTATTATAGGCGTTCTTAAATTATCAATCGTCTTATACAATAAAACGGGCCTTATATTTCTATAACTAGCTATAAGTCAAACACCCCCTTCACGCACCACCCCCTTCACGCCCCACTCTTTCCCATACAAAATCCACAAACCCGACTATTTATAACTAATTAAGAAAAATAGATATTAATAAGCAATAAGCAGTATCATTATTAACAGAATAAAGGAATTTTATAATAAAAGGGAAAAAAGAAAAATGTAATTAATAAAATGATAAAATAGGTAAAAAGATATATATAAATAAGTAAAATCCGAGTAAATATATTTAAAGTTAAATTTGCTTTAACTAATAAAGTTATAAAATTAATAATGATATATTATAATACGAACGTCGTCGTTGAGTATAAGGATATTATATTTTATTATATAAGTATTTTGGTTATTTTATTCTTTCATGGTAAAAAAATATGGGGAATTTATATATATAACATAAATATTTTATAAATAATTAACAAAATAAAGTATTTTAAGAAAAAGCTATATCTTATCAATATTAAAAATCAAATATGTATATAAGTATATATTGCTTTTTAACTTAATTCTTTAATTGAACTAATAAAAGGTAGTTTAATATAAATATATATACTTTACTTTTTTAAACTTTTATTATATTACTAACATGTTTATATATATAATATAATGATATATAACCATAAATATAGCATTAAACAAAATATTAACTTCGATAATATTAAATTATATAATATTTAATTTTATAATAAATTTGTTTATTATTTTAATTAAAGTTGAATATATAATATGCTAAATAATCTTTTAGATATATTACGATAACGCAAAAGTTTATTTTAAATTTATATAAATTTAAGAAAAATCGTATTATATATAAATGCTATATATATATACATGTTACCTTAAATAAATTATTATATTATAATTTATATCCTAAATTACGCGATTGACCTAAAAATATTATTATTGAAATTAACTTTATTATATTTACTAAAATAAAATAAAATTTCGAATATATTATTCCCTAAATTATATGTTATATTAATGTTAATTTAATAATAAAGATGATAAAGTTTTATATAATGTTGTTTTTTATTATATATTATTACGTATAAGCTTTTTAACTTGAAGAATTTGACTATATCTATATGTATATACAATAATATATATTTTTTATTATTATATGTAACAGTTATAACAAGTTCTAATTGTATAACACAATTTATAAAATGAAAAGAATTACTTAGTATTTAAAATCTATTAATATCTACTATTATTTATAACGTAATTTGTATATTTCAAAGGATTTTTTAAATTATATATAAATATAAAAATATATCGTATATTACGTAAGATTTAGCTTATAAACCTCTGCGATAAATTCTTTAAGCAAACTGGATTACAGCGTATTTATATTTATTTAATACTTATTCTTGTTAATTAAATATTGATATATAACCTTTCGGGAAAAGGTGGGGCGTGAAGGGGGTGGTGCGTGAATGGGGTGTTTGACTTATTTATTAAATTTATAAACGTATACCTATATATATCCTAGGACTTATTTCCTTTTAATAACGAACTAATTAACGATTTCCTATGATTACATATCCCTATAACTTTATCGGTAAGCCTTCTTAGCTTTTAACAATAACTTTTCTAACGGGTATATATTTAGTTTTTTATAGCTTTTCGGAAGTAACGGTAGGTTTCGTTTATATACCCGGCCCTACGACTTAAATAACATTTTTACTTTTAATTTTGTTTTTGGTATATTAAAGTTTTTCCAATTAAAATAACGCGTATTTCGGGTTTTTATTAGCTTTAAATTTCCGCAGTTTACCAGCTAATGATTAATCGTATTTATAAAGTAAACTAGCCGTTTTGTATTAAAAGCAGCTTTTTATACCTTATAATTATATTTAATAATATTACCTCGGTACGGAATATACGGGAAGCTTACGTTTACAACCCGTAAAATATTTTCGTTTTTTATCGTTATATTAAGTTAAATAACTTAATAAAAGCTTAAGGCCGCTTTTATTTTTTCCGTCGATATAATAATCGTAATAATTATTAAAGTAAACGTTAACGGCGGTAATAATCTAAAAAACGGAAATAGTTCGAATATAACGGTCGTATAAAAATTATTAATTTTTTGCGAACAAATTTTTTTATCCCGTACGTCTTTATAAACGTCTGTATTACTCTGAAGCTACTCCTTTTGCCCAGCCGGTAATTAAATTATTTTATTTAAGTTTTTTTTTTAATATATAAGGTGGCCATGGGCCTAATTAAGTACGTGGACCTATCAAAATAGGTTTTGTAACTTGTTTTCGGTAACGTAAAAAAAGTTATTTTTTAAGTTTTTAATATTATTTTAAAAAGTAACCTTTTCGTTAAATTGTACGTTTTAAATAGCAATAACTTTTTTTATTAACAAGTTGTATATTTCGCAAATATTACTCAATTAATAATCGACAAAACAACTTATTTACGCTCTGGAATTTAGTTTTTAAAGCCTTTATTTTTTCTTTATAACAACGGTTATTATAACGTAAGCCATATAGCCGTAAGCTCGTAAATAAGCCTGTTAAAACTTGTGATTAAGCATTAAAACGCCATTTTTGTATATTAAATAAATATACTAAATTTCGTATAGGATCCGCTAAAAAAAAGCGTATTTGCAGGTATGGTTATATAGATATACTGCTATTTTAAAGATATATATGATTATAAACATAAGTAATTTAACGCCATTTCGTATAATAATCGTTTTCCTTTTAATTACACCTTTTAAATGCTTCGTACCCCCATTTTGGAATTAGGTATATAATATTAAAAGCTTAAGCCTAATATTAAAAGAAGGCGATTAGAAGATATTTCGAAACAAATAATCTTTTAAAATTTCGTTATCGCATTCGATTATTTATAAAAAAAACCTTATCTTAATTCTTCAAAACGCCTAGCAAATATCGGAACGCAATAATTAATATATCTTACTCTCGGTTTTTAAAGTAAATATCTCAAATAAAACCTAAGTCTTTGTTAGTAACGAATATAACGTATTTATACCTTTTAAGGTTTTTTTCGAAATTAATAAAATTCATAATTATTTTTTATTTTAATCGGAAAGCTTTTTTTTAAGCTTACGGCATATTTACCTTTTAATTTTCGCTTTGCTATATATTTAACATTCGACAATTATAATACCTTTTAATTTAATTTCCTTAATATAAAACTAAAACTAGGCTTTTATTTTAAAGTCTAAATAACTTAATTGCAAATGCCACAGGGTATCGTTACCTATACGTAACGGTCTCGTTATTTAAAAGTTAACATTTCGCTTATAAGTAACCAGGGCTACAGAAACGTTATTATATTAATATCCTTAATAACAAACTAATTAAATTTATCTGTTAAAATAATCATAACTTGGTTATACTTATCTCGAATACAGTTATTAATCCTTCGGTTATCTTATTAACAGCTTTTTTTTCGGAACTATCGAAATAACATCAAATTGCAGGCGAATTACTTGCAATAGACCACGTTATATAACCGCAACGCTTTCGTACCGCTGGGGTTTCGTAGTAATATATCAACCTTTCTATACTTTTTAATCGAAACAAAAGTATTACCTGCGTATACCCCGTCGCCTTATACGATTAATCTGAAATTCAAGAACCTGTTAATAAAGTTAAAAACGTATATTATAAACCCTAAATCTAAAATGGACGAATTCCGTAAGGGGTAAAACGAAACGCTTATAACACCTTTTTAATTAATAATTAAAAAGCCCGCCAGGACTCGTTTTATTTCTTTTAGCAATTAATCGGTTTGTATAATTACTTTATTTATAGATTTCGACAAATGTTTAATTTCTTTTTTCAGGAACTACTTAAAGCTAATTCGTTACTAAATTAACTTTACTGTATCAATATTAAGGCGGAAACTAATTAAAACCTTATTAAAGAACGCATAATAACATTTAAGCAATTTATAAAACGGCTTTAAATAAGCTTTGCAACGTATATTTTAAGTATTTAACTTTTCGCGCTTTCGCTTATTAATGTTTTTGTTTATATTAAAGCTTCTACGGCTATCTTGCTTTAATTTTCCGGGGTTTTTATCTTACGGTTAACAGTTAATAAGTTTGCTTTTTTCTTGATCGGGTTATTTTGATTAGCAGAATTTGTAGAATCCCCGTAAAGGGTCGGAAACGATACTTTTATATTTCGGGATATAAAGAAAGATAGGTTATGGTCCAGTAATCCTGAAAGTAAGCCGTTACCTTTTAGTAACTAATCGTTCCATTATTAATTTCGGTTTTTTTACCATCTAAAAGGTAGTTATTTAAATTTCCATAATGGAAACTAAAACTTTACATAAATCGTTAATTTATATAACTGTTGTTCTTATTTTTGGGATGCCATGTTGCTATTTTTAAGCTATTATCTTTTGTTATTTTATAATTTATTCGTTTAGCGTTTTGCCGGATTTCGCGGTTTGCTTTAGTTTTTTTCGGTATTTTTGTTAGATATTGATTAGAAGTTTGTTGTTGTACACCTTGCTGGATTCGGCTAACTTAACATATTATTTCCGTAGGTTCTTTCTTAGAAAAAAACTTATTTCTTTAATTGCTAAAAATACAGATTCTAAAACCTATTTCGTAAAGTCGTTAATATTCTTTCGGAAGGTATCGTACTTGCGGGTTTTATAGGTATACGCCGTAAAGTCCTAATTATAAGCTTATTTACTTTTTGTAATTATCTTAAAGGTATTTATTGGGTGCCTTATAGGGTTAATTCTTTCGGTAATTCCTTCTGAAAATGAGAAAAAAGATAAGGTATTGGTCCGCGTTATATAGTAAATTCGACTTTTCGGATAAGAGGTTATATCGGGTTCTATAGGTTTAATAAGCCATTAAAATAACTAATTAAAATCGATAAAGTCCCAAATATTAAGAGCGTACGTTTTAAATTAAAATTCGCTTTTAAAGCGGTTCCAGTCCTTGGATTCTTTGTAAATAACAAAAAATATAAACGGTACGGTCGCTATTATTGTTATAAAAATATATTAAAATAATTATTATTAATATACAGCCTATATCTTTTAGTAACAGCTAATTAATTGATAATTACTTAAATTAAATAAATAAGATTCTTAATTATCAGATATAGGGGATGTCAGTTACGTTATTATATTCAGCTAATTATGCCACTTCTTAATACGCGTACAGCTTTTATGTAGCCTAGCAACGGAACAATTATCCTCCGATCAGAGCGTAGCCTTCTTCAGTTAGGGCGCTTCAGCGCACCTGGCTAGCTGACAATCATCAACCCAAGCCCAACGCGATAAATGACAGCGTTCTAACCGTTGTCGCCGCTATGGTAGCTCTGATCACTTCGCCCGCAACTGCAACATGCTTTCGGCCATTCCCATATCCGCGAAGTGGTCCATAATCGTTCTGATATAGAAGATATGTCCAATTCGGATAAGAGTGACCTTGGGAATGGATATATGGTCTCGGCGATGGCTAGCCTAGGGCTGACGCCGAAGAAGATCCTTCAAAGATTAGGATAATTGGCTGCAAAGCTTCGGAACAAAGCATTTTGCAAAGGGGGTGTGATGTTACGGTCCTGGTGTGGGTGGCTCGTGCGCCCTACCTTATTTGTATTCGTTCCTGGAGATGGCTCCATAGGACTTCTTTTCTCTTCCCTATCTTAATAAATTAAGCCTTTCCCTAGTGATTGATATGTGCGCCGCGTTTCCGTTCCTGTGCCATAACAATAACCTAATATATAAAGACCTAGAAAGTTACCTCACTTAAGTTAGGCGCTATTTGTGAGGTTAAAGCTGCGCTTGCAGCGTAGCTGTAGCAAGAGCTTTAAAAAAGCACGGTAGCTTCAAGTACCGGGCTAACGTAATTGGAAAAGTACCTAGAACAACAACAAAGCTTCAAAAATAAGGCCTAACCTTAAGTTGTAATATTTTGGCTCCGTTTAGCTCGTTAATATATAAAGTATCGAAACTTTTTTAATAAATTTCTATTAAAGTTTGATACCTTGATATGCTATAAGGTGGATAGTCGGTATTTAGATTATTTTAATACGTTTGCGGAATCATGTGCACTTTGCATAATGTATTAACTTATAAATAGGAAATTTGTCTTATTTTAAAAGATAATTTAGTAATATATATTACTATACTAATAGTTACCAGAACGCTTTTTGTTATAACTTAACAAAGCTTGGCTTTTTTAAATACGGTTAGAATTTTAAGAAAACAAGGTCCGAAAGTAACTAAAAATTACGTAACCGGCTTAAGCTAAAATAACGCTTAAAAGGCTTAACAAGCTTAAAGGTTTAAACTATTTAAATATCTTAATATATTTATTATTTCTATAAACCTAAATATACTGGTTTATAATATAACTTAATTACTTAAATTACTTTTAATTATTAGTTATTATTAAATGTAGTTATGTTTTCGTTATTATTTAATTTTTATAATATTACTTGTTGAGATAGGTGTGGCAAAAGGAATTGTTGATGGGGGGGGGGGTCACTAGAGCAACGGCGGGGTGGGCGCGTCCGGCCCATTATTTGTATGTATGTAGCCTAGAGCTTCTGCCTCCCACCTTCAGAAGCAACAGATCAATCAGAGAACAACAACGGTACCCCGAATTGCGAGACCGCATCTTCACATGGTAGCATCTTCGGGCCCGTCTCTTGGCAATTTGACCGTCAATTGACACCCAGAAACACTCATTTTGTACGCAAATGGAAGTACCGTTTGGGGGGGTCGTCGGCGCGGAAGGCGCGCGAGTTGGAGGTACCGAGGAGGTTCCGTAAAGAGTTAATCGGCAGGGAGCCACGAGATCGACGCCGTATCGGTACTGACAGAATCGGAGTGACGCGTTTAAGGCGTATGAGGGACATACGTCGTCGTCCTCGATTCGGCGAGTCAACGAAGTACCAACGAGATACACTAGCGTGAGTCGGCGCTGACAGAATTGGAGTGACGCGCGAGGCGTGTGAGAGATACACGTCGTCGTCCTTAATTCGGCGAGTCACGAAGCACCGGCGAAAGGTCGTCAGCATGGCAAAATCACTTGAGGAACAGCTGAAGGAGCTACAGAAGGAACTGGCAGACCTGAAGCATATCGGCAACAACAACAACAAATCGGCGAAGTCGTCGCTGTCGACGGCCACCTACCTGAATTGGGATGCCTTCGACCTGAAGCTGTCGAAAGAAAATCGCCTCGACGGCAGAGGCAATTGGGCAATGTGGAAAACAACGTTTTGGGTGGCACTCAGCGCCATCGGCTATACCGGCGGTGATTCGGACCGCTTCACGTCGGTCGACGAAGCCCGAATGGCCACGAACGTCATCACCAACGTCAAGGAAGGTCCCATGGCCGTCATTTCCGGTCTCACAAAAGGTACCGTAATGCTTCGGGCCTTGGAGAAGGCGTACGGCAGCAAGGGAATCGACGAGCAATTTAACCTTTGAACTTAGCTCCAGTTCCTCCAATGGAACGCCAAGAAAAATTCGGCTCTTGATCACGTCGTCGAGTTTCAGCGTCTTGTTCGACGTACCGGCGAAGTGACCTTACCGACGACCGAGGCCCAGCAAATCATCATGTTCATTAACTCGCTTCGCGATAATAAGGATACCGAGGCGTAGGCGTCGCGTATTCGAGGAACGCTCCGGCTTCAGCCAATTCGGCTCGCCAACGTCTTCGACGATTTTGTCACCGAATTTCGAAGTAAGGATGGCAAGGATGGCAAGGAAAGCAAGGGCAAGAAGTCGGAAAAACAAAGTCACGCAGCCAACGAAAACCGGAATGGAAAGCCGGCTTGGAACAAAAAGGGTAAACCCCTCTGTTACAAATGTTAAGAATACGGTCACATGGCGAAGGACTGCCCCAAGAAAAAAAGCAACGGAAAGAATGGCAACCAGGTTCATCAGAATGAAACCTGTCAGATATAGGGGATGTCAGTTACGTTGTTGTATTCAGCTAATTCCGCAGTTTCTCAGTACGCGTACAGCTTTTATGTAGCCTAGCAACGGAACAATTATCCTCCGATCAGAACGTAACCTTCTGTAGCTAGGGTACTAAAGCACCCTAGCTAGCTGACATACCCTCTTAACGCCTTAAAGAATTCGGGGCGTTAATCGCCACACTTTCATCACTCTCTAAAGCCACAGTTTTCCATTCAACCTTTCCACCAGTGATTATATCCTCCTAATCAGCCAATTCCTCATCAAAAATCGCCCTCAAAATCTTCCTTCGCAGGTTTAAGGCTTCTGTAATATCCACCAATCCTAGCTGCTTTTTGAAATGCCTAAAAGGTTCTTAGGGCAGGGCTTTAATTAATCCATTAACCAACATATTTCCTATAAGCGTATAATCTATTTTAATTAAACGTTTCTTTGTTACCTTTTACAGCTAGTAATTATATATATCTACGTGCCATAGTTTTATCCGTAAAAAGGCGACGTTAGCGTTAATAAACCGTATAGTTTGCTAATTATCGCACTATATATTTAAAATTTTTACATTTAGGGTAATTTCCAGCTTTTTAATTAATCGAAAAGCGAATAAGGCTTTTTTAATAACCTGCGTAAAGGATAATAATTCCGTTTCGGTTATGAAAGTAATTATTATATCTTGCTTATTCGCTCGCTATCTTATTACTTTTCCAAATAATTTTATAACATAAACTTAAGAACTTTTTCAATTAATTGTATTATCTACGAAAAAGGCGTTACTTCAAGTATTTATTAAGTTCTCGTTACCGAGCTCTAACATTAGCATTTTAATACCGACTAAGTATCGTATAACGCAATTAACTGCCTTATAATATAACGCCTCAGACAAGCGAGCTGTATAGACAAGCGAGCTGTATACTTTTTTTACCATTCTTACTGTTCAACTTTAATCACTTATTTCTTAACAACCACAATATGGAACGGCTTATAAAAGAAACGAGAATGAACCTAGCCGTTCAAGCTAAAAAGAAAAACCCAACGCTTAGTTATAGAAAGCTCAGTTCTATTTATGACGTTCCATTTACTACCTTAGGAACGCGAATTAACGGCAAACGCGCCCGATTCGATACCGTTCCTAATTCGCGAAAATTAACGCCGACCGAAGAAAAATCGATTATCGACCGAATCCTTGATTTAGATACGCGAGCGTTTCCTGTTCGGCTTTAGCACGTTGAAGATATGGCCAATATATTGCTTGCCTAACGCGTTACAGGACGCGTTGGAATTAAATGGGCGTCGAATTTTGTTAAACGGCAAGAAAAACTCCAAACGCGTTTAAATCGAAAGATCGATTATTAACGAGTTTTATGCGAAAATCCAGAAACGTTTCGTAAGTGGTTCGAGCTTGTTCGGGCCATAATCGCGAAATACGGTATTACAAAAGAGGATATTTACAATTTCGACGAAACTGGATTTTTGATAGGGCTTTTTATGGCAACGGGCATGGTAATTACCAGTGCCGAAAGACGTGGAAAACCTAGATAAGCGTAATAAGGAAATAAAAAATAGGTTACAGTTATTTAAGTTGTTAATTCCTAAGGTTGGGCTGTACTGTTATTTATTATCATGGCGGGGAAAAATTACCTTAGAACCTGGTACCGCGATAACCCATTACCAGCAGCCGATTGGGGAATTGCATTAAGTAATAATAGCTGGATAATAAATAAATTGGGTTTAAAATGGATCCAGCATTTTGATAAACATACTCGGACGCGTACGAAAGGTTCGAAACGTTTCCTTATTTTTAACGGCCACGAAAGCCACCATTCGATAAAATTCGAAGAATACTGTACTAACCACGACATTATTACGTTTTGTATGCCTGCGTATTTTTCGCATCGGCTCCAACCTTTTGACGTATCTTGTTTTTCTGTTTTAAAACGCGCTTATTCGCGGTACATCGAAGACCTAATGTAACGTTATCATACCCATATTGCTAAAGAAGATTTCCTCGCCGGCTTTTACGACGCGTTCCAAGCTGCCATGACGTCCGACAATATCAAATCTGGATTCGCAAAAGCTGGGCTTGTTCCATTCGATTCCAATAATGTTCTTTCCGAATTGGAGGTTCCTTTAGTTGTACTTACGCCGACCGTCTCCCCGCTAACCTCTGCCGGTTCCATTCGTTCCCCGCCCGCGAAAACCCCTAGGAATATTAAAGAAGTAACGAGGCAAGGACGTTACTTGCAAAGAAAGATTGGAAATTAAGATGGTTCGTTAAGGGTTGTTAAATCGGCTGGTTTTTTAATAAAAAGTAACTTGTTATTTTTGCACGAAGTTGCTTTTTTTCGGGAAGAAAACGCCCAATTGCGCGAAACGAACCATACCTTAAGTAAACGTCGGAAAACCAAAAACAAACGTTTTTAAGAAGGAGGAATATTTATTATACAAAAAAGACAAGCTTTTCTGGCCTAAAAAGAAGGGGGTGGTAAAAAAAATACAGCTAACAGCAGTTGGAGGGGGTCGTCGTAAGAGGGTTGAAACCAAGGAACGGAAGTGTGGCGTTTGCGGCAAGCCCGGATATAATGCGCGTACTTGTGAAGAGGTTGTAGATACGTCTAGCGAAAAAGAATCCGATTAATTTAAATTGATTTGATGTGTTGTGGTTAATTAATTTGAATTTGTTGTCGTAGAATGCCAAAAAGTGTACAGCTCGCTTATCTGTACAGCTCGCTTGTCTGGTACGTTACGTTATTAAAGTTTTAATTAAATCGGGCAAGCCTAAATATTAAAAAGGATATATCAGGTCGCGTATAAACTGCGACGTATAAGATGAAACCAATTTTTTTGGTATCTATTAACAGAACCTGGATAAGCTAGATTAAAATTCGGTAGTAACTTTTCTTTTGCTATTAGCGTTTCTGGAAAGTTTTTTTTTTTAAGGATTAAGTTAACTAGCTTATTTATAAAGTTGAATTAAAATAGCTAGATTTTTTTATTAAATTTATCTTTAATTACTTCTATTTTAAGGAATTATTAGAGGTTTTTACCTTTTGTAAAAGTATACCGTTCCTATATTTGCTGTATTAACCGATCGACGAGGGCTTGGTTTTTTTTTGTTATACGCGGCGACAATGTCGTTGACGAAAAAAAAAGCACCCCTTAACGAATAAAGCAATAGAGTTTATAAAAAACGGGGCTAAATCCCAAATTTTTAAACGTACTAATAAAGTTTTTCTATTAAAATACCTGTAATTCTCTCAGGTCATATAAAAACTTTCTTAATTAGGAATATCCTATTACGTTAAAGGTATTTTAAAAGCGTCTTTATATATATTTCGTAAAATAAATTCGCGTTAACGAAAACGTTTACAACGTTATATTGCTTAAGTTTTAGGTCGAACCTAGCCGTAATAACTATTAAGGTTTTAAAGGACCTTCCGGCTAAGATAAACGCGTATGTATCGCCATAAGCAATAAATTATTAATTACTTCGTATAACGAAACGTACTTTGCATTTTTAGAACTAGTTATATTTATCAAATTTATAAACGTATATCCATATATACTCTAGGACCTGTTTTTCTTTAATAACGGATTAATCGACGATCTCCCAAAACTGCATGTCCTTATAACTTTGCAAATAGGCCTTTTCGGCTTCCAGGAATAACTTTCCTAACGGGTGTATATTTAGCTTTTTATAGCTTTTTGGTAATAACAGTAGGTTTCGCTTATATACCCGGCCTTATAACCTAAGTAACACCTTTATTTTTAATTTTGTTCTTAATATATTAAAGCTTTTCCGATTAAAGTAACGCAAATTTTGTGTTTTTTTTTCTTAAGTTTCCGTAACTTACCGGCCAATTATCGATCGTATTAACAAAATAAGTTAATCGTTTAACATTAAACGCAACCTTTTATACCTTATAATCGTACCAATAACCATTTTTTTAATACGGAACGTACGGGAAACTTACATCTACAATCCGTAAAGTACTTTCGTTTTTTACCATTACTTTAGGTTAAACAACGTAACAGGAACTTAAGGGTACCTTTATTTTTTCCGTCGGCGCAATAATCGTAACAGTTATTAAAGCGAACGCTGACAAAAGTAACGGTTTAAGGAACGGTAATAACTTAAATATAACTGTTATATAAAAATAATTAGTCCTTTACGTACAGTCTGGTTTTACCCCTTTCCGTACGTCTTTGACGTTAATGCCACTTTAAAACCATCCTTTTTATCCAGCCGTTAACTAAATTATTCCACTTAAATTTTTATTTTCCTTATATATATATAAAGTAACCGTAAGCCTAATCAAATACGTAAACCTGTCAAAATAAGTTCTGTAGCTCGTTTTCGGGAATGTAAAAAAGGTCGTTTTTTAAGTTTTTGATATTACCTAAAAAAATAACCTTCTCGTTAAACTATACGTTTCGAATAGCAATAACCTTATTTGTTAAAAGGTTCCAAATTTCGTAAATATTCGTTAATTGGTAACCGACGAGGAAGTCTATTTATGCTTTGGAATTTAACTTTTGGAACCTTTGTTCTTTCTTTATGGCAATAAACGTCATGGCGTAAGCTATTTAGCTGTAAGCTTTTAAATAGGCCTGTTAAGGCTTGCAATTAAGCATCATAACGCCGTTTTTATACGCCAAGTAAATATAATAGACCTCGTATAAGGTCTGCCAAAAAAAAAGCGTATTTGGGGGTACGGTTATATAGATATACTGCAGCTTTAAAAATATATACAATTAAAAACGCAGGTAACTTAACGCCATTTCGCATAACAGTTGCTTTCTTCTTAATTACACCCTTTAAGCGTTCCGTACCCCCGTTTTGGACCTGGGTATACGGTATTAAAAGCTTAAGTTTAATGTTAAAAAAAGCGACTAAAAAATATTTCGAAACAGGTAATTTTTTAAAATTTCGTTATCGCATTCGATTTCCTATGGGAAAACCATATTTTAATTTTTCAAAACGCGTAATAAATATCGGAACGCAATAATTAATATATCCTGTTTTCGGTTTTTAAGGTAAATATCCCAAATAAAACCTAAAGATTTATCGGCTGCAAATATAACGTATTTATATTTTTTAAGGTTTTTTTCGAAATCTGTAAAGTCGACGGCGATTCTCTGTCTTAATCGGGTAGCTTCTTTTCTAAGCTTACGGCATATTTACTTTTTAGTTTTCGCCTTATTACATACTTAGCATTCGAGAGTTATAAAACCTTTTAAGCGAATTCCCTTAATATAAAACTATAATTAAGTAATTACTTCAAAACCTAAATAACCTAATTAGAAGTACTACAAAATACCGTTATTTATACGTAATAATCTCGACGTTTTTAAGTTAATATTTCGTTTATAAGCAACTAAAGTTACGCGAAACGTTATTACGTTAATATCTTCGATAACAAATTAATTAAATTTATCTATTAAAATAACTACAATTTGATCATATTTATCTCGAATATAGTTATTAATCTTTCGGTTATCTTACTAAAAACTTTTTTTTCGAAGCTATCAAAACGATACTAAATTACAAGCGAATTTTTCGCAATAAGTTAAGTCGTACAAACGTAACGCTTTCGTACTGTTAAAGCTTTAAAATAACATATTAACCTTTCCGTAACCTTTAATTAAAACAAAACTGTTACTTACATACATCCCGTTATCTTATATAATTGGCCTAAAATTTAAGAAGTTATTAAAAAAGTTAAAGATATATATCATAAACCTTAAGTTCAAAATAAACGAATTTTTTAAAGGGTAAAACGAAACGCTTATAGTAGCCTGTTAATTAATAATTAAGAAATACGCTAAAACTCGCCTTATTCCCTTTAGAAATTAATCCATCTTTTAAATAATCATTTTATTTATGGATTTAGATATACAGTTAATTTCTTCCTTTAAAAACTAATCAAAAGCAATTCGATTTTTAACTAATAATACCATTAGGCCCGTAAATCGGAAATTTACTAGAACTTTTTTAAAAAAAAAGCATAAAAATATTAAGGTAACTTATGGGTAATACTAAAACACGCTTTATAACGGATACCTTATACGTCTAATTCCTTACGTTTTCGTTTATTAAAATTTCGGTCCGCATAAAAACCTTTACGGCTGCCTTATTTCGAACCTGATAACCTACTTTTCGGTTTATTATCTTCTTAATTAAAACCTTCCTAATTAAAAGAATTTATAAAAGTCCTTTAAAACGTTGGAAACGTTACTTTAATATTTCGTAATATAGACGGTAACTAGGTTATAACCTAATAATCTAGAAAGTTAGCAGTTACTTTTTAATAACTAATCGTACCGTTTTTAATTTTAACTTTCCGTACTATTTAAAAAGTAATTATCCAATTCTCTATAAAAAAAGCCACAGTTATACATAAATCGTTAACCCATATAACTGTTAATTTTATTTCTGAAATGCCGTATCGTTATCCTTAAGCTATTATTTCTTGTTATTTTACGACTTATTTGTTTAACTTTTTACTTAGCTTCGAAACTTACTTTAACCTTTCGCGGTATTTTCGTTAGGTATTAATTAAAAGCCTGTCGTTATATACTTTGCCGGAATTAATTAACGTAACGTACCATTTCCGTAAATTCTTTTCTAGACAAAATTCGTCTTTTTAATCGTTAAAAATACCGTTTCCAGAACTTAATTTATAAGGATATTTACATTTTTCCGGAATGTATTATATTTCCGATCCATATAAATAAATTCGGTAAAGTCCTAATTATAAGCTTGTCGGTTTTCAATAGTTATTTTAAAAGTATTTGTTAAATAACTCGTATAATCGATTCTTTCGAAAACTTTTCTTAAAAATAAGGATAAAGTTATTCGGATATTAATCCGCGTTATATAACGAATTCGTCTTTTCGGATAAAAGGTTATATCGGGTTTCGTAAATTTAGTAAGCCATTAAAGCTCTCAATTAGAATTAATATAATCCCAGAAATCAAAACGCGTGCTTTAAATTGAAATTCGCTTTTAAAACGGTCCCAGTCTTTAGGTCCCTTATAGGTAACGGAGGTCGACGATACGGTTGCCATTGTTATTATTACAGTATGTAAAAATAATTGCTACTGAAATATAACTTATATCGTTTCAGCAACAGCTAATTAATTAATAAATTATTCGAAATTAAGCGAATAAAACTCTTAATTATTAGATATAGGGAATATCAGTTGCATTATTGTATTCAGCTAATTACGCAGTTTCTCAGTACGCGTACAGCTTTTATATAGCCTAGCAACGGAACAATTATCCTCTGATCAGAACGTAACCTTCTGTAGCTAAGGTGCTAAAGCACCCTAGCTAGCTGACAAAACCCACTTCATTCCGGACGGCTTGGAAAACCTGTACGATCAGCCTCCCAAAAGACACCAGGCAGGCTATTAATAAAGGAAAACGTTAGGACGGAAAGCCCAAGGCATAAGGGCGTTGTAATGGAATTTTTGGACGGCTAGAGGGTACCGGCGAGGTCTGAATAACCTCGATGGCGGAGCAAAAATCCCTTTAGCCATAAAAGCGTGTTAAGATAGGTGTGGCAAAAGGAATTATTAATGGGGGGGGTCACTAAAGCAACGGCGAGGTGGGCGCGTCAGGCCCATTATTTGTATGTACGTAGCCTAGAGCTTCTGCCTCCCACCTTTAGAAGCAACAAATCAATCAAAGAACAACAACGGTACCCCGAATTGCGAAACCGCATCTTCACATTACTATTAATATAAACCCGTACGATTAAATTTATCAATTAATTAATTAATCCAGCCGTTATATGTTATAAACTTTGATTTAATAATACAATTAAACTTTAAATAATATTAGAAGCTTTAATATATCGATTAATATTTACGCAAGCGTTCTTCCAGAACTTACGGCCCAGTAATTTTAAAACAGAATTAAGAAATTTGAAATTACCGTTTAGCAGCTTGCTGATCAAATAATGGCAGCCTAGTTAGCGCCGGTTAGCACTCGTAAAACAAAGCCTAAAAAACTTCAGCTTTGTAATAAAAAAATAACGTTTAAAGTTTTTTAACCTAAGTTCGGGTTTACCTTCGTTCCGAAAGGTTAACCGACCCAGCAAATTAGATTGTTGCTATTACAGCTTATTTAAAAATCAACGCTTTTAATTAATTTAAATCTACTATAAAAAACTTTCTAGAAAAAAGGAAATATAACTAGGAGAAAACCACTAAGGAGATTTAATTTATTAGATTATTTATATTTTTACGGAAGATATCGTATTTCCGGTCCATTTAAATAAATTTCGTAAAGTCTTAATTATAAGCTTATTTATTTTCGGTTGTTATTTTAAAAGTATTTATTAAATTACCTGTAAAATCGAGTTTTTTGGGCAGTTTTTCTTAAAAACGAAAATGAAAATAAGGTATTAATTCGTACCGGATAACGAATTTATTTTTTAGAGTAAAACGTTATATTGGGTTTCGTAAATTTAATAAGCTATTAAAGTTTTTAATTAAAATTATTAAAATTCTAAAGATCAAAAACTGGGATTTTAAATTAAAGTTTGCTTTTAAAGCGGTTCCGGATTTTAAATTCCTTGTAAGTAACGGAGGACGTCGACAGTTTAGTCGTTATTATTATTATTAAAATATATAAAAATAGTTACTAGTGAAATATCGCTTATATTATTCTAATGAAAGCTAATTAATTAATAGTTAATAGTATTAAGCGAATAAGATTCTTAATTATTAAATATAAGAGATTTCAGTTACGTTATTATATTCGGCTAATTACGCAGCTTCTTAGTATACGTACTGCTTTTGTGTAGCGTAATAACGAAACAATTATCCTCCGATTAAAGCGTAGCTTTCTATAGTTAGTATGCTATAGCACACCTAGCTAGCTAACAAAATCCTCTATATCTAACAATTATCCTCCAATCAGAGCGTAGCCTTTTTTAATTAGGGTGCTTTAGCGCACCTGGCTAGCTAACAGGTCCACCTCTCTAAGTAATTCCGTTAAATTATACCGGCAACGTATTGTACTGTTGTTTCGAATCAAAGTGTCGAGGCCCCACTTAGCTGCTGAATCAAATATCTCTTTTTACAACGCAACCGCTAACTTTGGATATAGTGAGGGGCCAAATTAATCCGGCCCAAGCTTCCCAGCTATCCGATTTTTAAAACCACCTTTTTTTGATACTTATATTTCAGAAAATTATAATTCCTTTAAATCATAGACAATTATGAAGCTTTTTGCGCCGAATTAATCGCCGATTGTCAGAAACGCCAGGAATTTACTCCCAGAAAAAAAGCTTGCATAATTACTGCAAATAAGCTTAGGATATTATAACGTCGCTTAACGAACTTATTTGAAACCTTAAAATCCGTTATTATTTTCATTATTAAAAATTCGAAAAACAATTATACTTTCCTTTTTAAAAAAAGGTCGTACGGGTTTTATAAAGCGTTAAAAAAGTGGATTCTTTTGCTTTATACGAAAAACCAAAAGGCCGCATACAAAGATATCCGGAAAACAGCTGGGTTTAAAATTAACACCTGTTCGGTTAAGCGTATTATAAAAAAGCACAATTTCCGTACATAAAGGTTTTAAAAAGAATTATTTTTTAAAAAAAGGGCGAAAACTAAATATGTTTTTACAAGTTACTAGCTTAATTACCTTAACAATTTGTTCAGGGTATGTAACGTTAAAATTAATATAACTTTTAGTTTATTATTCCAAATTACCTTTTTTGATAAGTCTTCTTGTTAGAATTCTTTTAACAACCTAACGGCTTAAATATTTCGTTTTCCATTCGAAAAATGAAATAAAAAATTCGTAAACCTTAAAAACTACGTTAAAACGAATATTTCTATAATGGTTTAGGGTAGGATTTGAATCGGGAAAAATAAAAAAAGGTACCGCACACCTTTTATCGTTATGTAACGCGATGTAACCCCAAAACCGGACGGTTCCTAACGAAAAATTAACAATTAATATTATCGGAAATTTTTTAAAAAATTATTACCGATTTAAAAACCTTGGCGATTTTTCAAACAAAATAACGTTATGATATACGTTTACGAAAAATCCTTAAACTAATTAATAAATAATGTTATAAGGTCTTTCCGGACTGACTACTATATAACCTTAATCTTAACCTTATTAAGCATTTATAAGTTACACTAAAAGAAAACCGAAAAAAATATTTCCGAAACTTTAGAAACTTAAAAAAGAACAAGTTAGATATTACCCATTTATTGAGTATTTGCATAAAACGTAAGAAGTTATTCCAAAGGCTTTTATAATAAAGGTTATCCAGTTTATGAGGAAACGGCTGCGTACAGTTAAGAAAGCTAAGGGTTAATATACACAGTTTTGAAGCTTAAAAGCAGACAAATACAATCCTATAGCCCGTTTATTTTTACGATTGTATTTAATTAAAATACGTATAAATGAAGTTATTGTTAAATATTGGTATTGAGAAAAGTTGTGGGATTGGGCCGGATTAATTTGGCCTCTCACTGTATATCGGGCTTCAAGCCATATATCTTAACAACTAAAAGGCTAGGAATGCGCATCCAGATATAGTTATGCAGCCCTCCCCGAGGGCTACACAATGGTATATAGCTGCCAATTGGGAGCCTTCTTGTTGCTAAGTATATTGCTTAAAGTATATATTCGAAGTTGAACGTTTGCTTTGAAAAAAAGAGACGTGTGATTCGGCAGCTAAGTGGGGCCCGGACACTTTGATTAGAAACAACAGTAGTGAGCGTAATACACGCCCCGTTTTTTCTAGATGGTAATGTACCAGGCTTATCGCTGCCTTGTATATTGCCATACAATTGACAAGGAATTGATACATAAAATGCGACATCCGCAGTATAAGGTTGGGCCGAGCTCGAAATGGTTAAGGGTCAAGGTTCATGGGATTCCGGTTACGTAGCATTCCAGCCGCATTGCCAGCTGGCCCTGGGAATACTCATTTGCGAATACCGCGATGTTATTATAATATAACCATAAGCCGCTGATTTCCCTCGAAGGATTCGCCGGTTTCATTAAATGGTTTCGCGCAACGTTACTGACTGCAAGCCCAAAGACGCATTCAGGCTGTAACGATGCACCTCGGTTTTTGTTAGACATGGGGAATCATATACGGGATATAAAATCGGCCATATCAGTCGCAGTCTATTCAAAAGCCATGGTACCAAGCCCGTTGATTCAATCATTTGTATAACTCACCTTTGACACGCTCCTTCTTCCAGCTCCGTTAGGCTTCAGCATTTTCGGCATGAAATACTGCAGGATTTGACTTATACTGTTCGCTCGCTGACATACCTGCTGAAGGTGGCAACGGCACTCGAGACCGCACCGCTTTGTACGGGGCCTTTGATCGGTAGCGATGCTTGCTCTCGGTCCTCGTCGCGTCTTTATGGCGGCTCTGGCATTTACATGCCAAGTCTCAGGGACGGACTTCCTGCCTCAGCGCCAGCTTCTTGGCGAATTGGAAGACCCTGGCTGGTTCGAGCAGAACATCCCTTTCCTCGATGTTCCTAACCAACAAATCCAAGCCGTCTACTACTACCGATGGCAGGTCTACAAGCAACATCTCGTCTATACCGGTGCCCAGTATGGCTACCTGTCCAGCGAGTTCCTAAAACCGGTCTCCTACGGCGGACCCTATGGAGGCATCGTGGCCGCTGCGGGACACCACATCAACGAAGGTCGCTGGCTGCGTGACCAGAGGTACGGCAATGATATCGTCAATTACTGGCTTGCTGGGCCTGGCCAGTCCAGCAAGCCGGCTGAGGATGGAGTAAATCCCGACACTTTCGACTGGGCACACGAATACAGCTTCTGGGCAGCCAGTTCGGTCTGGCGACAATACCTCGCGACGCGGGATCGAGAGTTCGTCATCGGGCAACTTGACAATCTCGTCAAGCAGTACCGTGGCTGGGATAACCACTTCAACCCGGACCTCGGCCTTTATTGGCAGGCTCCGGTCTGGGATGCCACCGAGAACACTGCCGCTTCGTACGAGTCGAGCGACCCATATCATGGCGGCCACGGATACAGGCCCACCATCAATGCCTACCAGTACGGAGACGCCCGGGCAATTGCCGCCATCGCTGCTTTGAAAGGTGACAGTAACCTTGCCGCCGAGTACTCGAGTCGAGCCGACGCTCTAAGGAACGCGATGCGGAGATACCTTTGGGATAGCGGACGTCAGTTCTTCATGCACCGGGCTCGAGACGACAACCCATCAGGACAGCTGCTCACCACGCGTGAGATCATGGGCTATGTACCGTGGATGTTCAACATGCCGCAAGAATCTGACGTTGTCGCTTTCACGCAGCTGAAGGACTCTCAGGGATTCGCAGCCAACTACGGGCCCACCACCGCCGAACGACGAAGCAGGTGGTTCATGTATGAAGCAGAAATTGATTGCTGTCGTTGGGACGGCCCATCCTGGCCCTTCGCCACTTCCCAGACCCTTACCGCGGTCGAGAACGTGCTAAATGACTACCCGGCGCAGTCCTACATCTCCGCGGCGGATTATTTTAACCTTCTCTTCCGATATGCCGCTACCCAGTATAAGGACGGCAAGCCTTATGTCGCTGAGGCACATTACCCAGATGCGGACCAATGGATCTACGACGGGCACGACCACAGTGAGGATTATAACCACTCCACCTTCATTGACAACATCATTTCCGGACTCATCGGCCTGCGAGCGCAACCGGACGATAGCTTGGTGGTCAACCCTCTCGCTCCGTCGTCCTGGGAATATTTCGCCTTGGAGAACGCTCCATATCACGGCCACCTCGTGACTATCCTGTGGGACAGCACGGGCAACCGCTACGGTCAGGGCCGGGGACTGAGGGTCTACGTCGACGGCAACCTCGCTGTGACCCGTGATAGCCTCGGCCGACTCACGGTCCAAGTTGGGGCGGTGCGGAGCCAGGTCATCAACACACAGGTCAACATCGCTGCCAACGGTCAGCAATTCGGTTCGGGAACGAAACCGTTCGCTTCCTTCACCTCCCAATACGACGACGTCTGGCGGGCCATCGACGGAATCATTTGGCGCAACGGAATTCCCCAGAACAGCCGCTGGACTTCGTGGGCCAGCCCCAACCCCCAGGACTTCTTCGGCGTAGACCTTCGCCGTCCACAGGCGGTCTCCGACGTCCGCCTGTACTTTTATGACGACGGTGACGGCGTCCGGCGACCCTCCACTTACGACCTCCAGTACTGGACCGGAAGCGCCTGGGCGACGGTTCCTAGTCAAAGCCGCAGCTTTACGTCGTCCACGTCGAACGCTCAGACTCGCATCACCTTCCCGCAGATCAAAACCTCCCAGCTGCGGGTTGTTGCGCCGAATCCTGGCCCAGGGAAGGGCTGGGGTCTGTCCGAGTTTGAGATCTGGACCCCTGCCATCTTCCAGCTGCAAAATTGGAATAGCGGCAAACTCATGGGCATCGAGAACGAGTCCCACTCTAACAGTGCCAACGTACAGCAATACGAGGATAACGGAACCAGGGATCATCTCTGGCAGTTCATTAGCACCCCTGGCGGCTGGTTCAAGATTAAGAATCTGAACAGCGGTCTTCTGCTTGCTATTGAGAATACGTCCACATCGAACGGTGCACGGCTCCAGCAGTATGAGGACAACGGGTCAGACGATCACCTTTGGCGGGTAGAATTCAAGGGCGATGGGATGTTCCTATTACGGAATAAGCATAGCAACCTCGTCGCTGGCGTGGACGGCATGTCGATGGAAAACAGCGCTGAGGTAGTGCAGTTCGAGGACAACGGGACACGTGACCATCTGTGGAGCATGCTTCCGGCTGTTCCTGTCAGCTGACATTGGCCGTAAGAGACTCAGATAGTGAGGATTCTATTTTCCTTCTAGTTAACACGGGAACGTAGTTAGGATATCATCCTCCAGGTTTGGTTGTCATTATCAGTCTTCGTACCACTGCTTCCTTTGAAATTGTTAGATTGCGCCCTTCAGGTGTCGGAGCCATAGTGGAATATGGTGCTTGGAATCATGAAACTCCGTAACGTATAATACAAGCTCGCGAGTTAAATAAGTTCGCAACTCGTTTTTATCAATATTTGTCAAATACAGGGAACATCAGTTATGCCCTCGTTTTAACGTACTGAGCTTCGAAAGGAATGGAACGGAGGGTTACGATGCCGACTTCCGTTTTTTTTAAAATCGATTTCCGAGATCGGAATTTTAACGGTCCTCATTAGGAAAATACAAACAAACAACTTACTGAACAAGTTCGACGATTCGAAAAGTTCCCAAAAAATGAACGTTACCCATAAAAAGCTTTAAAATAGCGAAAGCCAGAAGCGGCAATAAGAACTTCTTAAAATAGGTTTAAATATAACGATAGGGACTAATAACTAATTACCTCAGCTAGCTCAGGCCTCGCTGGCTCGTATCAAAGTTTCTCTCAATACTGCGCCAATCAGCTAAAAATTAACCAATCAAATGCCGTATCCCCTTCAAGAGCCAGCGAGGCCTAAGATCATGTTGTGCGGAGAGGGGTCTTGGCATCGCTACTAAAATTATCAACTTCTCTTTCATTTTTTTAAATCTAAAGGTTCAAATAAAAAGAATTTGTTACCCAACTAAATTAAGCCCGTTAAGTATGCTTATATACTCGTCGAATATAAGCTGATATATATATAGGAAATTTTCTATTTTTTAAAAATAGAAATTGTAGTTCATAGGGCTAAATTTGGATCTAGGAAATAGGCGGCCGTAACGCCCTTATGGCTACGACAGCATAATTATCGGTCGCTTACCTTAGCTAACATAACCTCGCTGGCTCGCTTTTCAAATGTTCTGCTATATCATGCTAAAATTTAACTAATTAAATGCCGTATTCCCGTACCAAGCTAGCGAGATCAGAGGTTATTTGTGCGGACAGGGGTTTCGTTTTGGATATCGCTATTAAAATTATCAACATTTCTCCCCATGTTTTCGAATTTAAAGATTTAAATAAAAAGGAATAATTCCACAATTTAAAATAAGCCCGAAAGATAAAAAACATTATATACATATCGAATATAAGCTAATATATAGATAAGGATTATTATATATTTTTTAACGAAAATTATAGTTAATAGGGTTTAATAAAAGTTTGGGAAATAGCCGACCGTAATGCTTTTAGGGTTGCGTATTATAACCTAACAAGGCTTAGCTTCTCCAAGAACGGTCGGAGTTTCAGGAGAATAAAACCCGACAGTAACCCAAAATCACGTAACCGGCTTAAAAGGCTTAAAAGTCTTAATACCTTAAGCAGCTTAAGTTATAATAACGCTTAAAAAGCTTACAGGCTTAAAAGTTTAAGCACCTTAAACAACTTAAGCATATTAAGCCAAAAATAAAATATATACGCTTATTATTTCCTATAATCCTAAATAACACCAGCTTATAATGCAACTTAATTACTTAAATTACCCTTAATTATCTATTATTACCAAACGTAACTAATTTATCGCTTATTACTTAATTTCCTATAATACTACTATTAATATAAACCGGCGTAACTAAATTTAATAATTAATTAATTAACGTAGCTGTTACATGTTATAAGTTCTTATTTAGTAGTATAATCAGATTTTAAACAATACTTAAACCGTTAATATATTAACCAGTACTTCAGTAATAACTGCTTTAGAACCTACAGCTCAGTAACTTTAAAGCAAGGTTCGGAAACTCGAAACTACCATCTAGTAACTTATCAATTAGGTAATAACAACCCAATTAACACCGGTTGGCACTTACAAAATACAGCGTAAAAAACCTTAACCTTAAGATGGCACCCCTATCAACGCTCCACCCCATCAACGCGCCACCCTACAACCGCGTTACGCGACGATCCATTTACTGATTTCTTTCCTTATAAAAAGCATCTTAACAACGTTTTAGAAAATAGAAAAAATTATCTTCTTATTTATCAGAATCTACGCTTTCGAACGATATGCAGCTTTTAGCTTAATTCCGTGCGGCGCAAGCGATTGAAAAGGTAACGCATGGAAAATCCCTGCGTTCAGCCTCCAAAAGCAAGCAGGTCGATAGACGATATATATTACGCCGTATTCAAGGTATCCCGACGAAAGAAAAGTTCGATAAGAATCGCTAGAAACTATCACGAGTCCAGGAAAAAGCTTTAACTAATTGGGTTATCGTACAGGGTTAATTAGGCTATGCACTACCCTATTCCCGATTTTGCTTATACGCATAACGTATCCTAATTAACAACGGCAACCTTTAACGATTAGGAAAAGGTTGGGTAGCCCGATTTCTGCGCCGTCATCCTGAAATTAGGACTTTCAAAAGCAGGACGATCGATTATAAGCGTCTGAATGGCGCTTCCCCGGCTTCCACCAACGTCCTATTCGATCGTTTCGTCCTACCGGAAATTAAGGTTATTAAGTAAAAAAACCGATTTAACGCGGACGAGATCGGGGTAATGGAAGGTATGGGGAAAAACTCTCTTGTTCTTGGCGAAACCTTTAGGAAATGTATTTATTTAAAAAACGTTTTTAAAAGGGTATGGATTATTATAATCACATGCGTTAATGCTAACGGGCGCTCGTTGTCACCCTTCGTAATTTTTAGCGGCGTTAACGTATAATAACAATAATTTCCCGACTCGGATAATAAGGTAAGTCAAACACCCCCTTCACGCACCACCCCCTTCACGCCCCACTTTTTCCCATACAAAATCCACAAACCCGACTATTTATAACTAATTAAGA
>QJOB01000128.1:86969-186845 GCA_004155035.1 Monosporascus sp. 5C6A | reverse complement strand
CCACGCCGACGTGCCGGCTCGTCGCCGACGCCAGCTGCTTGCTTAGCTCCGCCGTTTCCCAGCGGCCCTTCCGCCCGTCTTTCCAAAGCCATTCGTCCAGCGACGCCGACGCCGACGCGCCGCGCGCCCCTGCCCGCGCCGCTAGCATCCTTTCGAACGGCAGCAGCCAGGCGACGTACGCGATCATTATTTTGCCCACGTGCTCCGGCAGGAACCGCGCCACCTTGCGGCCGATACCGCGGATCGCCCTATTTTTATCGCGGTCCGTTACCAGCAGCACCTGCCCGTCGAAGACGAATACGTTCCGGAGCAACTGCTACGTATCGCAGTGCCGTACCGTCATGATTTCCGGCCCGCGCCCCGGCTGGCCCCCTTAGACGTACGTATTAACCAGGTGCGCCCTTTTAAAGTCCTGCAGCTGCGCCAGGTATTTCGCCACGTAATCCCGGCGCCAGCGGCCGGCCCCGTCGTCCCATAACGCGCCGCGCGCCAGCTCGGCGACCCGTCGGTAGCCCGGCCGCAGCCATTCGTTCCGGCCGTTTGTCGCGAACGACCGCCCCGGGCCCTCGTAGACCATGCTGTCGACGACCCGCGCCGCGTCGATCGACGCCCGCGCGTCGGCCCAGCCGCCGAAGAACAGCCCGTCGAGCAGCTCCTCCGCCTCCCGTACGCCGGCCCGTACGGCGCCCCGGAATTCCCGCAGCTCGATCCGCTGCCCTAGGTACCGCAGCGCCTCGCCGTCCTCCTCCCACATAATCCGCGCCGTGCCGCCCTCCCTACGGCGGTACCCCTTGCCGTACGACATCCAGCGGATTATCGTGCTAAACGGCGTATTCGACCCGTCCGCCAGCCACCGCCGGTATTCGTCCTTGAACTGCTCGACGACGTCGACGTCCATATCATCCAGGTCGTCCGGGTCGTCCGGCTGGCCCTCGAAAATGTGCTCGAGCATCAAAAGCCGGCCGCACCACATAACGCCCGCAAGCTGAACCGTATAATCCTTCGCCAGCTTCCACGAACGCCGGGCCCCGTCGATCCCCAGTACGGCGGCGAAATGCAATAGCGGGTTGTTATATATCCGGTAAGCCACTTTTTGCTTTAACGAACAAATGCAAAATTGGAAAACCGACCTATCGAACGTTTCCGTACGTACGGATTCGTCGGCATCCTCGTCCCCGTCCCCGTCCTCGTCCCCGTCCTCGTCCCCGTCCTCGTCCCCGTCCTCGTCCCCGTCCTCGTCCCCGTCGGCGCCCCCGTCGTCGAGCAGCCGCGCCACGTCGTCCAGCGCCGCCCACTGCGCGTCGGAAAACCGCACGCCGTACCGTGCTTCGGCCGCGTCCCGGCCCAGCCGCCAGGCCCGTACGCAATAGCACAGGTACCGCTTCCAGTACGTCCGGTACCGGTCCATCGAGCTGGCGTGGTCCTTCGTACCGAACGGCCGCCCCGCCGGCTTATTCGGGTCGATGCTTGCCAGCCACCGTAACGTTTCGTGCGGCACCGCCTCGAGCCGCCTGGCGCACCTTGCTATTTCGCGGTCGAAGCTCTCGCCCAGCCGCGCGAACCGCTGCTGCTCCTCCCTCGCCGCCGCGTCCCGCAGCCTCGCCCGCGCCGCGCTGGATATCGGGCCCGCGCTGGCCTCGTACAGCTCGACGAGGTCCTTGCCTCCTAGGTGCTTCGCCCAGCCCATCTCCTTAACCCAGGTCGATTCGACGTCGACGCCGCCGGCGCCGTCGGCCGTCCGCCGCCGCCCTTCCTCATCCGCCGCCAGATTACCGCCGTACGTCGCCAATATCGATTCCCACCCGTTATCGTCGCCGGTATCCGCGTCCGCTTCCGCGCCGCCGTCGTTATTGGCGGGCCGCCGCCCCCGTTCGACCTCGAACCAGCCGCTTGCCACGCGGGCGCGGAAGAACCTCTGGCACCGCACGCCCTCGCGCCACGGCAGGTCCGCCGCCGCCGCCTCTTTTCCCTGCCCTTCCCGCCGCCGCCGCCCCTTCGCCAACGGGTTAACCCAGCCGTGGGCCGTACGGCAGTGCTTCTGGATTTTCTACAACGCCCGGCTGATATACGGGCAGCGCCGGCAGCCCAGCCCGTCGTCCGCCGGGCGCTGCAGAAAAGGGACGGCGGCGCATACCGGGTCGGGGAACTGGAAAGATACGCCCAGCTGGGCTTGGTTCGCGAGGATTTCGGGAATCTGCCGGACCTTCTGGGCAATGGCCCGGCGTTCGCCGGCCGACCTCGTCGCGTAATCGGCCCCGCCGTCGAGGTGGCTCTCGATTTCGCCCGCAACGCATGCAAAACGGCATTCTTTATAAATAACAAGCTTATATACGGCCAAGTAAACGAACGGTTCGATTTCGGACGTTATATTAAAAACGCGTATTAAAACAACAACGTAAGTTATATATATATATATAAATAAATTAATAAATTACCAGGTTAAAATTTTGCGCGTACGTTAAAGTCGCAAACGTAACGCAACATTTACGCCCCAAAAACGCGTTTTACGTATTAAGATAACCGCTTAACCCGTCTTAAACCGCTTACTTAAAAGCTATTTAATACATCTAACCGCCGGGCCATCTTAATTGCCGGTACCCTCGTCGTCTTTTTTAAAAAAAGACTAGCGCCGTTTGGTGCCGCTTGGCGCCGACTAACCCCAGCTTCCTTTACCTTTTAATTCCCCCATCAAAAATTCTAATCTAATTACAACGGCAACTTTTGCGGCGTAAAACGACGACCTTCGCGGGCGTTATCGCGCAAACTAATGCGACCGTCCGATACGCCGCGTCGTTTTATTAATGCATCGAATTAAAACGGCGCGATTAAGGCGCCGCGCGCAAAAGAACCCTATGGTTTGTCTTTGCAAATCAACCCTACCCCGTGGTCCGTGCACGCCGCCCGCCAAACGCAAATCAACCCTTTAAGGGTTGGTTTGCGAATAGCGCCTAGGCGAGCTTCGCACTTCCACGGTTATTTAATAAATTCTTTAAAAATAATAACAGAAAGTAAATGCATTTATAATTAGGATTTTACGACATATATTTATAAGAAACGTAAGTACGATATTTTTCGAAAGAATATTAACGAAAATACCGAAAACAGCTAAAGTACGCCGCGAAGTAAAGTAAGAAATTAAACGAATAAATTATGAAATACTATAAGATAATAATTTAAAAATAACGATACGACGTTTTAAAAACGAAAATAAATTATATAGCTTAACGATTTATATACAGTTTTAGCTTTTATTGTAAAGATTTAGATTATTATTTTTTAAATGGTAGAAAAGGCCGAAATTACTAATAAAAGGATTAATTATTAAAAACTAACAGTTAATCTTCTGAAATATTAGATTATGATATATTTTTTTAATATTACGAAATATAAAAGTATTGTTTCCGATTTGTTACGGAGATCTTGTAGATTTTGTTACTTCGGATGGTTTTAATTAAAAACATTAAATTTATTAACTGTTAACCATAAAATGAAACTTCTAGAAAATTAAAGTAAGGTAACCGTAAAGGTTTTAATATAGATAGAAACGTTAATAAACGAAAACTCGAAAAGTTAAATGTTTAAGGTATACGTTATAAAGCGTATTTAAAAAAATTTTATAGATTGCCTAAATGTTATTATGCGTTTCCGAATAAGGTTTTAATTAGTTTGCATTTTAATAACAATATAGTAAAGTTAATTTATTAACGAATTGATTTTAATTAATTCTTAAAAAATGAAATTAATCGTTTGTCGAAATTTATAAATAAAGTAATTACAAAAATCGCTTAATTCCTAAAAGAAGTATAACGAGTTTTGGCGTACATTTTAATTATCGATTAAAAAGGTATTATAAACGTTTCGATTTATTTTTTACGGAATTTGTTTATTTTAGATATAAAATTTATGATATACTTTTTTAATTTTATTAACAAATTTTTAAATTTTAGATTAACCGTAAAAAAAAAGGGATGTACGTAATTAATAGTTTTGTTCCGATTAAAAAGTACGGAAAGGTTAATATATTATTTCGATCTTTTAACAATATGAAAACGTTACGGTTATATAACGTAATTTATTACGAGTAATTCGTTTATAATTTGATATTATTCCGGTAATGTCGAAAAAAAACTTATTAATATAATAATCGAAGGTTTAATAATTCTATTCGAAATAAATATAATTAAGTTATGGTTATTTTAATAGATAAATTTAATAATTTATTATGAAAGATATTAACGCAGTTATATCATATATAGCCTTGGTTATTTATAAGCGAAACGTCAACTTATAGATAACGAAACCTCCGCGTATAGGTAACGGTACTTTATAGCATTTATAATAAGGTTACCTAGGCCTTAAAGTAATCGTATAGTTGCAATTTTATATTAAAAAAGTTAAGTTTAAAAAGCTTTATAAGTGTTAAATGCTAGGTATGTAATAAAGCGAAAGTTAAAAGGTAAATACGCCGCGTGCCTTAAGAAAAAGCATTCCGATTAAGATAAAAAATAGTTAATAACTTTATTAATTTCAAAGAAAACCCTAAAAAGGTATATATATATTATATTCGTTACCGATAAATACTTAAGCGTTTTAAAGCATCTAAATAAAGCTTTTTTACAGGTAATCGAATACGATAAAGAAATTTTAAAAAATTATTTATTTCCAGATATATTTTAGGTGCTTTTTTTTAATATTAGGTTTAAGCTTTTAATACCGTATACCCAGGCCTAGAACGGGGGTGCGAAGCGTTTAAGTGGTGTAATTAAAAAAAAGCGATTATTATACGAAATAGCGTTAAGTGACTTACGTTTTTAATCGTACATATCTTTAAAACGACAATATATTTGTATAACCGTACCTTTAAATAGGTTTTTTTTGGCAGATTTTATACGAAGTTTATTATATTTATTTGGTATGTAAAAACGGCGTTCTAGTACTTGATCGTAAGCCTTAACGTCGAACCCCATCTAATGATTAACCCTAGCAATGAATAGCGATTTCTACCAAAACGCGTAATATTCATATACGAATAATAAATTTACAAAAATACATATAATAAAATGGAAAGCTATATAATAATTAACCTTACGTAATGTTAAACAAAAAATGTTAATATTAGTTAATTTACTAGTAACGTACCATATAAGCTCGCGGGACACACAAGCTTGCGAGACATTTTTTGACACCTCGTAACAATTAATCCAAATAACTTAACAATAACATATTTAATTAATTCAAACCAACTGTATTCCCTTTTGCTAACCGTATTTACAGCTTTTTAACACGTGTACGTATTATATCAAAGCTTATTACGGTCGCCATATTACTATTTCTTCCTTTTAACCTTTATGTAACCAACTATTTTTTGACGTGTTTAGGCTAATATTACCCGCATTTCGAAAGTTTTAAAGCCGATTAATAAGAAAACGATTACCGACCGAATTCTTAACTTATATACGCAAGCGTTTTTTGTCCGGCTTTAATACGTGGAAGATATTCGCAAAATACGTCGTATCGAGAGGTTATAAGGCTTCGTTATAGGGCGCGTTATAAGGCTGTGGGACAAGGCTGTAAGGCTTGTTATAGGGTACGTTCCGGAACGCGTTACGGGGTGCGTCGTAAGGCCTGTCGCGGTATTACAGGATTTGTCGGAATAACAAATCGATCCTACGTAATTAAATAATTAAAATAAACGTTTCCAATAAAGAAAAATACTTATTATACGGGATAAACAAGTTTTTTTAGCCGGCAGAAAAGATAAAAGCAAAAAAATGCTGTTAATAGCTACTGGAAGTAGCTGTTGCCAGAAGGCTAAAAGGGAGGAATGTAATATGGCGTTTGCAGCAAGCCTTGATATAATACGTGCACTTGTCCGAAAGCTGTAAATGCGGCCAGCGAAAGGGAATATAGTTGATTTGAATTAATTGGATATGTTGTGGTTGAGTTAGTTGGATTAATTATTGCGAGGTGCCAAAAAGTGTTCCGCGAGCTAGTGTGTCCCGCGAGCTTGTGTGGTACGTTATTTGTATACAAACAATAAATTAAAATTACAAAATTTTGCAATAAATGAAAGAATTTATATAAAATTGAAATAAATCAAACTATGCAAAAAGATCTTTCTTAATATATTATCTTATCCATAAAGATAAAATTGCACAAAAGATTAGTTTGTTATATATTCTGTTTAATACTTAATATAATTTAAAACATCAATCACTTTATATCACGGTTTTATTCTTTAAATTAAATTTATATTAATATATATCGAAAATACAGTTGTTTCAAAAGCGTTTAATAACGTTTTTTATATACGATAAGTTTCGAATATATCTTTTTAAAATGTTATAGTTTTATATCAGTTTTAATTAAATTATATATTCTATAGTTTTAAATATTAAACAATAAAATTTTAACTTTATATCGTATCTAGGAACCGGATATATCAAACCAAACCTTTAATAATATATTATTAGCGTTAAATTAATAAAATATAAACCTTATAATTTATCGTAATAAATTTTATTATAAAAAATATAGATTTCTTATTATAATATTAAAAAAGAATTATAAAAGCGCTGAAAATATAATATATTACTGTATTTAAACTTTCTTTGTAATAATTTATAAGTTATAAATATAACTGTTTTTAAAAAGAATCATAATATATTAACGTACTACACCATTAAACGGTCCAAACCAGTAAACGGACCAATTTTGCAAACATTCCAATTACTTATTTTTAATTGCCTATTTTTTAACACTAACAATATAGAACGACTTACTAAATAAAGGAAAATAAACCTAGCTATTCAGGTTAAAAAACGAAACCCGAAACTTAATTATGCGAAATTTAATTTTATATATAAAGTTGCTTTAACGACTTTAAAGGCCCGATATTACGGTAAATGCGCGTAAGCCGATATTATCCTTTTTTTACAGAAATTAACGGTAACCGAAGAAAAATCGATTATCGACCGAATCCTCGACCTAGATACGCAAGCGTTTCCTGTACGGCTTCAGCATGTTGAAGATATGGCAAATTTATTACTTGCTTAACGCGTTACAGAACGTATTGGAATTAACTGGACGTCGAGATTTGTTAAACGGCAAAAAAAACTGCAAGCGCGTCTAAATCGGAAAATCGATTATTAACGGGTCCTATCCGAAAATCCAGAAACATTTCGTAAATAGTTCGAACTTATTCGGACTATTATCGCAAAATACGGCATCGCAAAAAAGGATATTTACAATTTCGACGGGACGGGATTTTTAATAGGGTTTTTTATAGTAACAGGTATAGTAATTACAAGTACCGAAAAACGTAGAAAACTTAAACAAACGCAACAAGAAAATAAAAAATAAGTTATAATTATCCAGGCTGTTAATTTCCAAAGTTAAGCTTTGCCGCTATTTATTATTATAACGGGAAAAAATTATTTTAGGTTTTAATATCGCGACAGCAAATTACCAACCGATTAAAGGCTTGGTATAAGCCATAATAACTGGATAACAAACCAATTAAGTTTAAAATAAATTCAATATTTCGACAAACATACTCGGACGCATACGAAAAGTTCGAAACGTTTCTTTATCCTCGACGGCCACGAAAGCCACCATTCGATAAAATTCGAAAAATACTGCGCCAACCACGACATTATTACTCTTTATATACCCGCATATTCCTCCCATCGGCTTCAACCTCTTAACGTATCTTGTTTTTCTGTTTTGAAACGCACTTATTCGCGCTATATCGAAAACCTAATGCAACGCCATCATACCCATATTACCAAAAAAGATTTTCTCGCCGGCTTCTACGACGCGTTCCAAGCTGCCATAACGTCCGATAACATCAAATCTGGATTTGCGAAAGCTGGTCTTATTCCATTCGATCCCAATAACGTTCTTTCCGAATTAAAGGTTCCTCTAGTTATGCCTACGCCGACCGTCTCCCCGCTAACCTCCGCCGGTTCCATTCGCTTTCTGCCTGCAAAAACCCCTAAAAATATTAAGAAAATAACGCGGCAATCGCGTTATTTGCAAAAAAAATTAGAAACTAACAGGGTGGCTCGTTAACTAAAATAGCTAAATCGATTTATCTTTTAACTAAAAGTCACTTATTAATTCTGCACGAAAATCTTCTTTTTCGAAAAAAAGCTGCCCAATTACGCGAAACGAACCACATCTTAAGCAAACGTTACAGGACCAAAAACAAACGTTTTTAAAAAGAAAAAACACTTATTATACAAAAAAAACAAGCTCTTCTAGCTCAAAAAAAGGGGGTGGTAAAAAAATACAGCCAACAGCAGCTGGAGGGGGTCGTCGTAAGAAAATTAAGACCAAAAAACGGAAATGTGGCGTTTACGGCAAGCCTGGACATAATGCGCATACTTATGTAAAAGTTGTAAATACGTCTAACGAAAAAAAATCCGATTAATTTAAATCAATGCGATATGTTATTGTTAAGTTATTTGAATTTGTTGCTGCGAAATGCTATAAAACGGTCCGCTCACTGGTTTGGACCGTTTAATGGTATGGTACGTTATAGTATAAAAGATTTTTTATTATTTATAACGAAAATTAACTTTGATAAAAAAATGAACTTTTATTATAAACTTTAAACTTATTAAATGTTTATATTATATATATGTTTTTAAAATTACATTTATTTAAAAAATCAAAATAATTAAAATATTTTTTTTGTTAAATATAATTAAATATTAATAAATTTATTAAGCTTTTAACAAATTTTTGTTTCGTATTAAGTAATCCTTGAACTATAGGTATTTAATTTCTACCTCAAATAAATCCATTATTATTATATTATATAATTCTTTTATTTTATTTGTTTATTTTTTATTATATGGTATATTAACTTTTACGTTATATTCTTAATATACGGTTATGTAATATATAAGCAGTTTACACATAATTCCAAAGCTTTATTTTTAAAGTATCCGAAAATTGTTAGATAATATGTATTTTTGTTAATTTATTATTCAATTTCGGATATTACGCGTTTTGGTGGAAATCGCTATTCATTGCTAGGGTCATTTATTAGGCGGGGTCCGAGGTTATGGTGTCAGGTCAATTTTTTAAAACACTGTTATATACGTGTAGGTCGCGCTAGTAGCCACGCTACCCAGACCAAGTCTAGCTCTTACACGGATCAACCGGTGGTATATGAGAAAAAGTGTAGCCCTTTCGCAACCTCTAATCCAAAGTCGGCTAATTCTAAGTGAGTCTCCTAGCTAGAATACCCGACATTGTTTGTACTCACCGCCAATTAGTGAGAACTGTCTCACTCTCCTTTAAGCTGGTCAACTTTACTGTCTCCTTCCACACCAACTCCCTCTTTTTCGGATCCCTCGACTCCTCGCTTGTCTCGAATGGGGACCTCCCGTCAAAGTACTGGTCCTTGGGAAGCTCGCCTCCCTCTGTCCCAAATGCCGCCTCCAAGACATCGGCCGCCGAGCGGCTCGTTGGCCTCGCTGGTCCATTATTCGGGTTCAGCCACAACAAGGCCGTATAAATTATCTTGAATATAAGCACGCGGATTACCCACGGCGCAAGCCGCTGCATACCGCTAACCATGGTGCCCGGATCGACGCCGAGAATGCAGATGTTGCTAAGGGTGGGGTCCGCATTCAGTCGTGCCTGCAACTCGTGCTGCATCATGATCAGGAAGAGCTTGGAAGCGCCGTACCGCCGGAACCCGCCTTGGAAGGAAGGGTCTTCGGTTGCGGGGCTCCATGTTCCCTTCGAGATAGCCTCGAATCTAGCGGCGTCGGTGACAATGGTCTGGTACTTAGGATCCATGAAGGCTCTGCCCATCGCGTTTCGCGGGTCCTTGGGACTAGGCAGGAACAATGTGAATTAGCCTCGGTTTCATTGGTCACAGGGCTCGCGTCGAAGAACGGGAAGAAAAGGAAGGAAAAGAAACGAAAATCAAAAAGAAAGACAGCACTTACTCGTGAGCCTGACTTCCAATCACTACGATGCGGCCGGCCTGCTTATCCATACTTTTGAGTAAAAGAAGGGTGAGCAGCCAGTGTCCGAGGTAGTTTGCCGCAAAGGTATAATCGAGTCCATCGGCCGTCCATGTCTGCTTACCAAAGTCCTGGAAGCCGGCGTTGAGAATGAGGGCGCGGATCGGTGGGATTTGGCCTGCGGAAACACGCGCCTGTGGTATAGACCGTCAGCGTCAGGCACTTGGAACATGTGCCCAGTGACAAAAAGGTACACAAGGGCGATTATGATTAGCAGACTTACGTTAATCCCCGCGGCCACCACGCGGACATTGTCGAGCCTCGTCAGATCGAGGGCCACGACATCATACGGGTGCGTCGCGCCATGTGTCAGGGCTGAGGTGAAAGCTGGCGCGTGCGACGGGTCGCGGACGGTGTAGAGCACGTGGTAAGCGGAAAGCTCAGGTTTTGAAGCGCATTGGTATGCGATTGCGCTACCGAGCCCGCCGTTGGCTCCGGTGACAAGAATTGTCCCTTTGATAGCGACGGCCATTTTAACAGACTCTTTCAGCACCTGTTTTAACTGTTTCACTAGTGTACGGGGTGTGGGAATGAACCGATTAAAATAGGAAAGAATAGTAACGGGCACCTGGTTATGGCCTACTCTCACGCCATGTTTTAGTTGGCCACAATAATTAACACGATTTGAGTGTTATGCCATTTTATATGTCTTATCGGCCCTACGGAGTGAACATTTGCAGGTGAAGTATGTCGGATGGCCAACAATGTGACGCCGCACTGTGTGCAGTGTGATCGACATACACCCCGTTAGCTTTGTACACGTTGTAGCTAGGGAAGCAGTCTCTTAGTAAAAGATTGCTATATATTAAATCTTCCATCGCAGAGCAGTATTACAAGATTTTAGCGACTTCTATTGCTTTTCTATTTGCGCATGCAGTTACAAATATTAGATCCGTCCAGGGTTGTAAAATTAATCCTTAGTTTTGAGTCTTAGTAGACTAAAACTAAACTAACAAATTAAATTACGTTAAAAACTAACTAAATTAAGTAAAAAAGTAACTTTTATTATTTTTAATTAATGTTAGATAACGCTTTAACTAACTAACCTTATCAAGAAAACTAAGAAAAGTACTTCATATTAAATTTTATTTAAAAAAAGCTCAAAGTGAATAGTAAACAATATAAAAAAGAAATTTTATATTAAAAAGAAAAAAACATATAATCCGTTTCAAAATATTTAACTAGTTCGTACTACCGTTATAAAAACCCTTGTTTTAGTTTTTAGTTAGTTTTAATTCGATTAGTTTTATATATATATATTTTAAATTAGTTTTATATAACGGCTGGGCTAGTTAACCAACTATTAAACCTAGTTGTACGGGTTTATGTTAGCAGTGGTATTGTAGGAAACTGAGCAATAAAGAATAAACTAGTTACGTCTAGTAATAACAAATAACCAAAAGTAATCTGGGTAACCAAGTTGTATTATAAACTGGTGCTATCTAGAATTATGAAAGATAAATAAGCGTATCTATATACTAAGTCCATCCTGCTATAAATTCGTGGATCGCTAGACTCGCCAGCAATCCCAATAATCCGTAGGACCATTGCACGTAACCATACGTGCTCCACTTTTGAAGAATCCCTGTTATCTGGTCGTTTCTGGAGGCCAAGATACGTTGGGTTATAACATCTTAGTTAAAGTACTAACTAAATTAACTAAACTAACTAATTATATTTACAACCTTGGATCCGTTTAATAAGCTATTGTAAGATGTGTACTTTAACTGTTAACCGGACAATTTGCTAAGTTTTTTAAAGGCTAGGAACTTAAAAAAGGGTTTGTATTACAGACCCACTTACATTAAAATTTTCACTTGTAGGTATTTGTAAAAGGCAGATTAATAAGTGGATAGTAAAAATCAATAACTAAAAGGATAATGCTAATAAACTACTTGTTTATAAGTGTTTAAAATATTATATAATACGTAGCTAAATATTAGACTTTTATTATATTGCTGTATATATATAATATTTTAAAATAATAGAAATTATATAAATTTTATTGAATTTTATTTTATTAATATATTAATATAATAACATTCTGCACCCGCTCCTCGCTTACATTTCTTCGACGCTCGTTTTTATTATCATTTTAATTACGCAGCTTTAATTACTTATTTTTTAATCCGAATAATATAAAACGAATTATAAAAAAATTAAAAATAAACTTAGCCGTTTAGGCTAAAAGATAAAACTTGAAAGCTAGTTATAAACGGTTATATATAATATATAACGTTTCCGAATCTACTTTAAGGAATTGATATAACGATATAGCTTCCCAAACCGACACTATTTCTAATTTGCGAAAATTAACCCGGTCGAAAAAAAAAATCGATTATCGACCGTATCCTTAACCTAGATACGAAGCGTTTTCTATACGGCTTTAGCATATTAAAGATATAGCGAATTTATTACTCGCCTAGCGCGTTACAAATCGCGTCGGAGTTAATTGGGCGTCGAAATTAATTTAACGGCAAAAAAAGTTCTAAATACATTTAAATTGGAAAATTGATTATTGAAAAGTATGATACGAAATTTCAGAAATATATCGCAAATAATTTAAGTTAATGCGGGTTACAATTACAAAATACGGTATTGCAAAAGAAAATATTAATAACTTCGACAAAACGGACTTTTAATAAACCTTTTGTTAAGATAGGTATGGCAAAAGGAATTATTGATAGGGGAGGGGGAGGGGTTACTAGAGCAACGGCGGGGTGGGCGCGTCAAGCCCACATTTGTATATACATAGCCTAGAGCTTCTGCCCCTCACCTTCAAAAGCAACAACTTTAGGAACGGAACAGAGATCAATCACAGAACAACAACGGTATCCCGAATTGCGAGACCGCATCTTCACACCTTTTAATAATATACGGCATAATAATTATAAATACCGAAAAATGTAAAAGATTGAAAGAAACGTAATAAGATAATCGAGAATAGGTTATAATTATATAGATTATTAATTTGTAAAATTAAGTTATACCCTTATTTATTATTTGTATAGGAAAACCCCGTTTTAAATTTTAAAATTGCGATCATTTGTTATTAGTTAATTACACATCTGTATTAATCATAATAATTAAATAATAAACGAATTAAGTTTAAAACAAATTTAATATTGCGATAAATATATTTAAATATATACGAAAAAACAAAATACATTTCTATCTTTAACAGTTACGAAAGTTTTTATTCGATAAAACTCAAAAAGTATTGCGTAAATAACGATATTATTACCTTTTTCATATTCTTTTTATTTGTTATTAACTTTAACCTTTTATTTTTAAAGTTTAATGTCCAAAGCTATTTTTTGCCTTTAAGGACCCTGCTGAACCGTAGCCAGCGAGCATAAGGTTCACCAGGGCCGAAGCTTGTCAGCAACTACGTATTAGTCGAAATCGGAGTAAGGTACGGGATTAAGGTGTGCAATCTATCCAAACCGTAAAAACCCATTTGAAGAGTTATCGTATTCGAAAATACTGGATATAGTATCTATCGTAGAAATTAATCGTGGAATAAGTTTTATGTATTGGCTTAGTTTTATTTTCTAGGCGTGGACCTATATATTTACTTTGCATGTACAAGTAATTCGTTTACAGATTCTTTTTTTAGCATAAACAGAGTATTAAAAGTAACTGCAGTTAACGGAATAAAAGTTTGCATGCCGGGTTTCCTAAACCTATCGTTTCATTATTGCCTATAAAAAAACCTTGGCCGCTTTTAATCCCTATCGCATTTTTTCCTGTTTGTTGTTATTGCAAATATGATTATATTAATTTGTTTGCTGCCGTTTTAACCTCTCGGTAATCTCTCAGGTACTGGGGCTTAATGTATCTTTTTATCGGTTTTTTATAACGCCTTATATCGTCGGGTAATATATTCCGTTTTACTGCAATTATAACACTATACCTGGCTTATATCCTGTTGTTAAATAATACCAAATTACATAAATCCTAAAGGTGTTTCGTATCTTCTTCCTTAATTAACCTTAAAATATCCAACCTGTAAAATAAAATATCTTTTTTTTATCGTTTTTCGAATTATCAATTGTCGATTTTTGCTACTTTTATATTGTATTTATCGAATGTCGTAAATCGTGGAAGTTTACTAATCTTATTTTGAACGTTTTCTTTTAACTTATTATAAAACACGTTAATTACAATATTTTCTTTATTATCTTCCTATCCTGCTTTCACTATAAGATTTCTGAATTTCACAGCATACTTGGAAGCTGGTTCTTCTAATATAATTAAAGAATCTATTAAGCTACTAAACCTTTTTCGTCAAAGTTTTCGAAGTTACTTTTAAGCTTATCTTGAAAGTTAACATAACTAAAAAAATCTCCTTAACGGTTTTCTCCTAATCAAACTTCTCTTTTTCTGAGAAGTTTTTCATAATAAGTTCGAACCAGTCAAAACGTTCTTTTTCAAACAGGCCGCAATAACAAAAATCTAATCTGCCAAGTCCGTAAGTCCTTCGAAACGAAGATAAACTCAAGCCTAAATTAGAAAATACTAAACGATTTCTTTTCCGTTATATAGCTAAGGTTTCTTAAGTTTTATCTTGCAAATACTAACCGGCGTTAACTAAGCTACTATTACTTCATTAATAAATTATTTAACGGTAACCTCGAATTTTTTTATTTTATTTTACAGTTATTAAGATATAAATTCCAAAGTAATTATTACTTAAATATTCATCGAGATGTAAACGGTTCGACTATTACATAAAGTTTCATTATATTATTAAATATAAGCTTATAACATATAAGGTCTAAATTAACTAAGTAACTATTAAACTTAATCACGCGGGTTTATAAAATAATAATATTATAAAAAACTGAATAATAACGATAAAATTAATTCCGTTACTAATAACAAATAACTAAAAGTAATTTCGATAATTAAGTTATATCACAAATTAATACCATTTAAAATTATAAAAATAACCAACGTATATATCTATATCTTGGCTTAAGGCGCTTAAAACGCTTAAACGCTTAAACCTGTTAAGTCTTCTAAGAGTTACTTTAATTTAAGCCGCTTAAGGTGTTAAAACCTTTAAGCCTTTTAAGCCGGTTACGTAATCTTAGGTTATTATCGGCTCTTTTTTTTTAAAAAAACTTCGACTGTTTTTAAAAAAGCTAATCCTTGTTAAGTTATAACATCCGTATTAGAACGTTAACGTTATATTTCGATAATAAAAGTTTAATAAATACATAAACCGATTTTTTTTATAAATAATATAATTAATCGGAAAAACTCCTAAGTCAAACACCCCCTTCACGCACCACTCCCTTTACGTCCCACCGAAGCTTCGAGACATTCTAAACCCTGACCCCATTTTCAACCATTATTTAAACTAATTAAATAACGTCTCCTTAAAAAAATCTTTTATTTTAATCCTCAAATTCTGGCGATTTTAACGATATAGGTATTGTTGCTTAATTACATACTATTAAGGCGATTAACGAGGTTGTAGACGGAAGGTCTATTCGGGCTACCTTTAAGCTGTACCAAATTGAACTTACTTATTTGCGCCGCAGAATTAAAGGTATATAAACCCGGAAGAAATATAATAAGGACCGCTAAAAGGTATCCGAAATCCTTAAAAACCGTTTAGCTAAATGGATCGTAATTTAGGGCCAGTTTGGGTACGTTTTTCCTTATGCTTAATTTCGTACATATGCGTAATAGTTTTTCGTTAACTTTAACAAACGCGAACGCTTAAGAAGGAAGTAAATAACGCGATTTTTTTAACGTTATTAAGAAATTAGAACTTTTAAAAGTTGGGTTATTAATTATAGGCGTTTAAACGGAGTACGAAGGTTATTTGTAACGTATTATTCGATCGCTTAACCTTGCCGAAGGTACGGAAGATATATTCCCGGAATAAAGATAACGCCGATAAGTTCGGAATGATAAAAGGTATGGAAAATAACTTTTTCGTATTCGGTAAAGCCTTAAAAAGTTCGTTTTTTTAAAAGATACCTTTAATTATATATAAATATCCGTTATAGCCTGTATTAACGTAAACGGTCGCGTTTTTCTTTTTGTTGATAATATTTAACGGCGTTAACGTATAATAACAGTAGTTTCCTAATATAAAGGATTAATTATATAAAAACTAGTATTTTACAACGTTTTTAAATGGTTAGATTAATACGGATATTAGATTGAAATAGTTATAAAAGGTGTTTATTTCTTATACGAAACCTGCTAATTTTCGGAAATAGAGGTTTTTTATTATCGACGGCCATAATAGCCATATTACTGAAAAATTCATATGGATCTGCCTAATTAATAAAATCTACATCGTTTTTTTACCTTTATATTTATCGTACGTCTGGCAACCGTTTAACGTAAGCGTTTTTTCTATTTTAAAACGCGGGTTCCGTTATTAATTTCGAAAACGCTGTTATGGAAGGTTTTCGGAAGTAACAGATAAAACGGACTTTTTATGAGCGTTTATTACGGCTTGGAAAAAGGTTATAGGAGTTTTACGATATATTAAATAAGGCTTTAAAGCTACGGAGATATAGCCTATTAATCGGAAAAGGGCTTTGAAAAACCCATATGTAAAAAAAAGTAATGGTAGGGGAAATGCACCGGTTGCCGGGTTATCTATTATCCCGTAACAACCCGATTTTCTCGAGCCAATCGCTTCCATGGGTCTTAACATATCTAAATCATCAAAGGATATAAAGGCCCTTAAAAAAGCCCTGATTAAGGTCAACCTAGCTTTCGGGAAACCTACCGCTCGGTTCCTTTTCCAGAAAGTGGGCAAAGCACTTACTCTTTCTAATAGCGAATTAACCGCTTTCGAAAATCTTAATAGTCAATTAATTTCAACCTTTAAAAAGGCACGTCCGAAAAAGCAGAAGAAGGTTAAAGTTGATCTTAATTAAGAATTCGTACGGTTAAAGAACGTTAGGCAAGTAAAAGCCGGGCTGAAAAGTAAAGCGCAAGGATCTTTTTTTTTTATTCCACAAAACGGAGCCAAAAACGAAGAAAGGGAGGAAAACGATTATGATATTGATAATCTTAATTGTATAATGATGCGATTACGTTAAAATCCGAAGTGGATTACTTCAGTGGTTGTTAAGTTATTGATTTTTGAAGATTTAACTGATTTGGGGATAGCCTCAAAATGGGAGTGGGGCGTGAAGGGGGTGGTGCGTGAAGGGGGCGGTACGTAAAAGGGGTGGTGCGTAAAGGGGGTGTTTGACTTAAATTTACGTTATAATAGTATTTAAGAAAGTAATAAAATACTGAGTATATAAGCTAGATATAGTAAGTATCTTTATAACCGAAACAAATAGATTATTTTCTACATAAACTTTTAAGAAATCGTATTTATGTTTCGATTAATTAAAAAACTAGGAATTAGCTTAATTAAAAAACCTTTAAATATATAATACAAAGATTAATAAATTATACAGCTTATAAATGCTAATGTTTTTTTTTAAAGATAATTTTTCGGTATATAAATATATATACTTAATAGTTTCAAAAAATAATAAAAGAATTAATTAAAATAAATTATATATTTACACGCGATATATTAATTTACCGATTCGCTAAAACTTTATTTTAAAATTATATAAACATTTTAAAAAGTAATTAAAATTAATAGATATTACAAAATCTGTAAACCGGCAGAAAACAATGTAAAGCGATTTTTAATAATGAATTAACTAATTAAGAAGATATAATTACCGAAGGAAAGGTAGAATAGAAAGCTAAAAGTGATAAAAGTGTGGCGATCAACGCCCCGAATTCTTTATAACGTTAATGAGGTATATTAACTAGCCAGATGTATTAAAACACTCTAATCAAAAGACAACGTTCTAATCGGAGGATAATTGTTCCGTTGTTAGGCTACACAACAGCAGTACGTATACGGAGCACTTGCGTAATTAGCTGAATACAACAACGCAATTGTCATCCCCTATATCTAACAGTTAGCATTTGCAGATATTATACTGCATATAACAGGCATGGCAGATGTTGTACTGCATATAACAAGCGTTGCAGATATTACACTGCATATAACAAGCATTGCAGATATTGTACTGCATATAACACACATTACAGATATTGCACTGTATATGACAAGCACGGGGAGGTTGCCTAAAGTAGACAGGATACAAAGATCTTTGTCGCACCCCACTCCCAGATTGCTAGTTCACCGCTACCTGATGTTACATCTGACTGTGCCCTTTTCTGCTGTTGGTTTGAATGCTTCAAGTGCCTGCTTTGCTGCAATTTGGAACTGTGATCCTCCGGAGTTGTAACCCTTTACTTACGCCTCCCATTCTCCGTCGCCTGGCCAGCGATTACTTGCATACTCCGGAACCGTGGACAGTATGCATCTTAGTTATCTATCTTGTCTTACCTCCGTCATCTCTCACTATTTCGCCCTCCTAGAACCTTGATTTAGACTAGGTCTGAACGGCGAGGGCCCACGACAGCCATGGACCCTTCAATCGATCTTTGCACGGTTCCGGCAGGTTTGCCGCCGGAGGGTGTACTGCCTAACTTGAATAACCCGGAATATCTAGGCCCAACGGTCAATTATTGGTGTCAGTGTTCACCATAAGGCGGTTGCATACCAACTAGAAGATAATGCATTCTGCCGATTGTGAGCTTCTGACGCAACATCTGGGAAGAGATCTGGACAATACTAACCTGGTCCGTCCACAGGATTCACGCTTGTCGCCTATGCAATTAACATTACCTACACGGGCGTTATTTGCGCCCGTAAGCAGCCCATTTCTCTGTTGTGTCTTCGTTTCTCACCCCAGTTCTTGCCGTATGCTAGAGCACAGGACCTACCGCCATTCGTGGGACATCCCAGCATGCTGGTATACCGCGAAGCTACTCCAGTTGGTGTTCGTCCAGACTGTCTTGTTCACGCCAGCCTTTTTCTTTCCCAAGGCCACTATCTTCCTGCTGTACCGACAGCTGTTCGCAATCAACCGGCACATGCGCATGGCTATCGATGCCGGTCTGCTAATCACTCTGCTCACCTACCTGTCTAACATCCCAATGGCTGCTATCTACGGGGCGCCTCGCGCAGGGGAGTCTTGGGAGTCGCTGCTGCTAATTATCGGGGACGACTCGCGCCTACTCGGCATCGGCGGCATTATACAATGTGTCGTCGGCACGTTTATAAACTTTTATATCTTCTTCTTGTCCCTCCCGTCCCTCCTGCGCCCCCATCTGCCGAAGAAACGAGTGCTGGGGCTTGCTTCCATCTTCTCTACTGCGCTTCTGTAAGCATTGCTGGCTGCTGAAGCGCGAAGAAAAGATAACTAACTTCATCTAGCGGTATGGCCGCCAGGGTGGTCTTCCTCGTCTTCAAGATCCAGATCCTTCAGTCCACCAATTCATCGTAGCTCGCTGGCTTGACAAGCATGTGCTGGTACGTATTCTCTCAGGGTTCATCCGTCCCCGAGCCCAGTCCATACGGATAACGAGTGACCTCTTCTCTGTAACACCTAGTCTGACCGAAACCAATGTCGCCATCATCGTGGGTTGCATGCCTGCTTTTGCGTCGTTCGCGACAGTTACGATCGGTAGCTCGGACTTCTTCAAGTCGCTGCGGTCGCGGCTCCTGGGCCACGGGGGACAGTCTACGAGATCGAAGACCAGCAGCAGCGGGCGTACGTGTGGCCAGGCCAAGCCGGCGGGCGTGACATACGGCGAGCGCCAGTCTCCGCGTCGCAACGACTATTACAAGCTGAGTGATACCACCTTAATTATGTCACAGGCGCCCAACGGGGCCAGCGGTGACACCCATAAGGAGGAGCACGAGATGCAGTCCAAGCCAAGCAGTATACATGGGGAAGCGGACCAGCGTGCATAGAAGGGTGACATGGAGGGGATAATATTTCGGTTTATGGAGAAAGCAATATGTTATATTTTATGTCTTACCTTCCCCTTTAGATACCTCAAACTTGTGTACTGGACCTAGTGTAACACAAGAGGGCACTGAGTCACGCTATTATTTGTCATTACAGATCAAACGTTGTACGTAAGAATTGATTTGTGAAGGAGAAAGAAGACTGTCTACTGTGGCACGTAGGACCTCGCCAGGGGTTACTGTGTTTCTAGAGACTTTCGGCCATATTCCGGATCCTAGGTGCTAGACCCGAGTGTTTCCGCGACAGAACTTCATCGATCACATTGCGGAGAAACCGCTGGTGAGTTCGTGATTCTGCTATATTTACATGACGGGGGTATATCCATGATGGGTCTCATTTCAATGATATTGCTGTTCACATAAAGTTGATGTGTTCACATAATGCTGCTAATTATATATTAATGACGCTGTTGTATTAGCACGTATCGGCCAGCTTTCCCTTCACAGAGGACAGAGCATTTTGGGCGCGCTTTGAGGCTCTTTGACCCCAATAAGTGAAACTAGCGAATGAGGTGGCCGAAGGATTGCATTGCATTAGCCGCAGCTGATATTTGCGGTCAGCGGAAGAGTGAGCCGGAGGGAAGTTATGGTACCTTACCTACTTATATAAGTGCCTTTATTAGCATCTCATTCCATCGCAGAGAAGTTCACCTTGCTTATTCCGCCGCGCTTCCGATCCTACCTTTCAGTGGATATACAGCCGTTCCAATCGCACCAATCCTATCCTCTGTCGGCACATACAGTGGCTCAGATCTTACCCTCTGTGCATGCAACTCTGCAGTGAATACTTTAGCTTCAAAGATGTCGGCGAACAGAGCAAGTCTGAACCGACTACGTGTGAGATACCTTTTATGATCCAGCATATCTCTGCCCCTCTCCAGAATTCTTCCGCCTGGTCTCTTTCCCTCCCGCTAATAAACAAATTCTTTCATTCTTCTAGTGTAAGACGTTGGCCGCCCTTCTCGGCGCAGCAAACGTCCTCTTCCCAGGTAGCGCCGGATACGATGCGGAACTAGCGTCGTATTTCAGCCCTCAGGCGGCCGCTGTGCGCCCGACATGCTTCGTAACCCCCCAGGCCGTCAACGACGTCTCGGCTACGATCAAGTTGCTGGGTCTGTCCTACGAAGATGGCAGCGTCGCTATCCGCACTAGCGGCCACACCTGGTTCGGCAACGCCAACAGCGCCCCCGACGGCATCACCATCGACCAGAGGTCAAAGCAACTCAATCCACGCCACCAACCACCCCCGTGGAGTGGGTTGACGTCCATCCACCGCCATACAAATATATATGGATGGAACTGCCGATTTCCCCATATGGATGGCCATCGGTGGATATTGGTGGACGGCTTTAGGGTATCTTGAGAAGCGTTCTTGGCGTTGAAGTATGTGTATATAGCTAGCTCTAGGGCAGGTCGCCTTCCTCCGCAACGAATAACGAATCCTCTTCATCGTCAAGCATCTCATCCTCTGATACGGCGTTGATCCAATTCGTTGCCCACTCTCTAATCTCTTCATCAGTCATGGCTTCAAGCTTCGCCATCTCTCGGGCTTCATCCGGAGATGTAAATAACACATCGAAGGTGTTGATCACTCCAGCCCTGTGCCACGAACGCAACGTCTGACACATCTCGATCAACATAACATCTAACCTACTGCGTAACTCGTTGACCATTCGGCCCGCAGCTGAAAAGAGACGCTCACACTCTGCTGACATGGGCTGTATCGTGAGGAAATCAAGGGCCATATTGGAGAGGCGAGGATACTTCACGCTTCTCCGTATCCAATATGCGATGGGGTCCTGAACCTCCCTATCCCCGGGCTCGAAGTCCATACACCAAGCCTCGTATTCGCCGAGGGCATCGCGAGCCTCCATATCAGCCGAATCGTCTGATCCCATGGTGTTAGGGCCATATCGTGACTGTTCGAGGTGTTGTTGCAACTCGTTGTGATAACGCTTCGCTCTCTTAGCTGGCCGCGCGTACCCCGCCCGTGGCAGCACCTCCATATGGGCGTATCCCTTTAGCCACACATCTTCCACTTGATCGCGAGCGTGTTGAATCCATTCAGGGTGATCGATCCAGTTCCTCTCGAACCATCGCCACCGATATGCAGGATGAAGCGCGAGGGCAGTGACATATATCGGGGTCTCCTCCAGCTTAGTGTAGTATTCGTTCAACTTTAACCAGGTTAAGTTGAGGTTCGCAGCCATATATCGCGAGTCAGGAAGGTCTTCAACGCGTGCTTTGAACCTTTTTAACCTATCAAGAAGGAATTCGAAGCTTGGGATTACATCCCATATGTTGCCGTATGAGCCTAGCTATCCACGCTTTCGCAACCGCCGTATGCCATCACCTTCAAGGGTTTTAACGGCATCCTTATAATATTTAAGGATATCCGCCGTGAGCTTCAGGACTTTCCAATCGTGGTCTGTTAGCTGGTTTTCCGCCTGTAGGATATAAGGGATGGCAATACCCCTTCGTACACGCCCTCCTCGTGTGTAGTTTTCCATCTCCCATTCGTGCCTGTATCTAGGGATTAACATGTTAAGAAACGGGCGTAACACAAGCGCTCGGCGGATTATATACAGTTGCGAAAGCCAGCGCGTTGCGTTATCAAGCTTTACATCAAGGGGCTTCTGCGTTCTGATCCGTGGGTTATCAGAAGCAGCGATTTGATCCGCCTGAATAGCCCGCAACATGTTTGTAAGCTTATCCGAACGATGAACAATAACAACTAAGTTATGAAGCTTTCCGACGGGGCCCTTCTTGCGCCAAAGCTCGTGTTCGGCCATGGTAAGCGCTTCTTCGCCGTATATGCAAGCCTCGAAGGCTTCAATATCGTGGCCAAACAGCAGCGCTTTCGCAGAGAGGTTAAGCGTATGGCCTACACAGCGGCCACGGCGGTAAGCCCCGTTGAAGCCAAGTTCGCCACCAATCACCTCCATCGCCGTATCGTTGTTCTTCGCGTTGTCGAGGGTAAAGTAGCCGATTTTCTCTTTGATTCCGTAGGTATCAAGCACGTCAAGGATCTCTGCGGCTATACTGGCCCCTGTGTGGCGTGAGGTTATATTGGGTAGCCCTAAGGTCAATTTACAGGGCTGATTTTCCTCATCGCGGAAAAAACAACAGATTCCACAGAAAGAATGGCGGTTACCTGACCTCCAGCCGTTAAAGGCAATATGGATAAGACCCGGCGAACGTGACAACACCTCCACGATTTGTTGCTTGTGCTCGTGGAAGGCGTTGATGATAAGTGTCTTAACAGTAGTGCAGGAGATGTGGGCATCTTGATTCGTCACACAGGGGTTGAGATATTCGAAGATAACACGTAGCTTTTCCTCCTCAACAATGGTAAATGGATGATTTCTTTCGACGATCCAGTCAATTAAGAGGCGACGGAACTGCTTCTTATCGAAATTTTTGATCAACGTGTTGGCAAGGGCTTGTTCGCGAGGGTTGTAGGTGTTGAATCCGAAATAATCAGGGATGGAAGGGGATCGGGATACCTCTCGCGTTACTTTTGCACGCGCTTCAGCCTGATTTTGATATCGTGACTTCGTTTTCCCTTCAGGAGCCATGATCTTATGCGTATGATAAAGATGATTCATATGATTCTGTGTACCGCGTGCTGAAAAGGCGGCAGGCCTGGGGTTCCTCTTGCGAACACACACCTTACACACCCACTTGCGTTTCCCGGCGCGTTGGATATCGTATCCGAATTGCCACGACCATGTTGCTGTATCCTTCATTCGTTCAGATATCGTGTACCCTGGGAACGCGGCCCAAAGGCGGCGTTTAAGGTTTTTATCGCTAGCAGTAGGCGTTGAGCTTGTGGAAGGGGGGGGAACAGGCGTACCACTAGGGGTGGATATCTCGGAAGGCGGCGGAGAAGACTGTATATCGTCGCTAGGGATAACAATATAGCTTGAAACGTCATATCCTGAAGCCATGATAACCGGTGATATATTCGAATTAAGGTTGGGTACGCTGTAGGCTGTCTAAGTCGTTGCAAAACGCGTGTTATTGCTGTATTAGTCGAAGGGTTCGCGGAACGCGTAGATCTTTTGATTTGAAGCTTTTAGGCCCCATTTTAAAGGTTAGTAACAGATACATCAATTCCTTAATAAATAACTAGCAAAATAATGTAGGGATTACCAGAATAGCAAGGACAGGGCGAAGAATGGAAAGCAATTGCATGGGTAGCGAAATGTTAGTATGTTGCTCTTGCGAAGAACCGTGCGTTGTTTCGGAAGATCAAAAATACATTGGAAACGTACCTAAAATGTATGTGTCCCTAATGTTGCGTACAACAACCCTGTTTCCCTGCTGAGTAGCCTCACTAACACCTCTATCTTTTAACCCTTCCGAATTCAGTTGCACCCTCGAAATTATAGCCAAATAAAATCGCAAAAAGAAACGGACTTTACCGTTAAATTTCCCTAATCGAGGGCTTCATGATGGTATCACTCTTATTATCGTAACTGTTATGTATTGCTAAGGGAGCGAAGTTGTCATGAAGTTGACATGTTTTGCATTTGAAAACCGAATGAGAATGACATGTTTGTTGATACACAACCCATATCTAACGACACAGCTGTCTCCCCAGGCTAAGCCCGGTATCAAAATGACCGCAAAAATTCAAGGATTCTAAATATATCATTCTCATCATCAGGCGACAAATGTGTCCAAAGTTATGGGGGAGTGATGTGTTGAGATGTCAGGCGTTTCCGGGTAAGTGGGACCCCTTATGTGGCGGTGTCGACAGCCACCTGTTAGTATCGTCACTTATACAACTAGGCTTCACTAACAGCGGGACCTACACCCCCACAAGGACCACTTATTATGGACATTATGTCCATCGTGGACGGCTTCAAATGGGTGGATGTCCATCTCAGAAAAAGCTAAATGGGTGGCGTGGGCTTGGCGGTTGCGCAACGGATTGCGCAACCGGTGGACTTCGGTGGAGTTGCTTTGACCTCTGCCATCGACCTGCGCGCCCTGAACTCGGTCAGGCTGAGCGCCGACAAGTCCAGCATCTCCGTCGGCACCGGCGCCACCTGGGACTACCTCTACACCGTGCTTGACCCCCTGGGCTTGAGCGTTGCCGGTAGTCGCGTTGCCGGCGTTGGCGTCGGCGGCCTGAGCCTCGGGGGCGGCATCTCCTACTTTGGGCCGCGTGAGGGCTGGACTTGCAACCAGGCAACGTCCTTCCAGGTGGTGCTGGCCGATGGCTCGGTAGTGGAGGCCAACCAGCGGCAGAACGCAGATCTGTGGTGGGGGCTCCGGGGCGGTTCGAACAACTTCGGTGTCGTTACACGCGTCACCCTCAGGACCTTCCAGCAGCAGGACCTATTGTGGTCGACCTTGACGCTCAATCCCCTCACCGAGCTCGACAACCAGGCCAGCGTCTACGGGGAGCTGATGGCCGCCGAGAACTACGACGAGAACGCCTCCTTCCTCACCGGCTGGGGCTTTGTTGCTGAACAAGGCCTGAGTGTCGCCTTGAACCAGCTGGTCTACACAAGGTCGTTCGCCGGCGAGGCCCCGGCCTTCTACCAGCCCATTCTGGACCTGCCCAGCATCAGCAACGCCGCGGCCTCGACTGTTATCGCGAATATGTCGACGCTCGCTCGGAACTCCGTGGCCCTTCAGCCACCACGGGCAAATCGGTACGTCCACTTAGTCCCCAATCCCCCCGTCCCCCTGTAACCCAACAACCAGACTAAGACTCTCCCCTTCTCCTCGCTAGCTACATGACCGCGACGATGACCTTCATTCCCACCGAAGCTATGATCCGCGCGGCGTTTGACGCTTTCAACGCTTCACTCTCGCTCGTCCAGAACGTGCCCGGGCTCTCGTGGGCGGTAAACATGGAGCCCCTACCGCCGCAGCTCTACACACGCGGCGGGGCGGACAAGAACGCCCTGGCACTGACCGGACGCACCAAGACACTCGCCGTGTTCCTCATCTCGCCGGCCTGGTCAAACGCCGCGAATGACGAGCAGATATATAATGCGGCGCGCTCGCTTATCGCTGACGTTGAAGCTAAGGCGAAGCAATTGGGCGTGTATGATCCGTATATCTACCTGAACTATGCGGCACCGTGGCAGAAGGTTATTCAAGGCTATGGCAAAAAGAATGTAAACAAGCTGCAAGCACTGAGGAAGAGAGTTGATCCTAAGAGGTTATTTACAAGAAAGGTTCAGGGCGGGTTTAAGATCCCTGCCTGAGAACTGAAGAAGAGTCATATTTGAAGATAGCCAGTCTGCAATCTCAAGACGTAACTTTATTGTATCAGATCCAGCTGAAGGTGATTAATTAAGCTAAGCCTTGGCGTAGTTAAATCAGCCACTGAAGGGAGAATGCTTCATGCGTTCTGGTACAACTTCCTCTCAGCCGCAGCTGTTTTTATGTGTGTTTAAGGAGGCTTCGCTACCCTTCCTGTCTAGCTAGGACCTCTTGGAGGTCAACCTGATAATATCTTCTTCAGTTAGCCATATATGCTTCAGTACGTGATGTCAGGGTCTCATATATTGCTCCGAGAACGGCTCAGACACTGACAGGGTGTCAGAGTCACAAGCGGACGGTTCTAAACCCCCAGTGCTCTGCATACGCAATATATGCTGCCTTCGAACGACTCAGACAGCAAAGGCAGCAAATGTCAATCTCATAAGCTGCCTAGAGGTGCTGCTTGAAGCTGTATAAGTATTTTGGCTTGCCCGTACTGAGGTTATATGAAAGGCCTATGCCGCCCGTTAAAAGTACTTTCATGCGTCGACGATAAACGCCTGTAATAATCACAGTGTCAGACAACCATTAAAGACAAGATATTATGTCAGTGCTCAGCTAAAGCGATAGCTGGCCACGGAGCACAGACTGTTGAGATGCGCAATAAGACTTGTGGACTTCGTCAATTACAGAATAGGAACCTTTTCGGCCTAATATGATCCTAGCTACAATAGTAGGAGTGAGCATGCTTGTCAGAAAAATGGTATCTACCAGAATTCGCGTAGCTTCCGTTACTGCTTGGGATAAGGCCGAAGAAACCGACATACGCGGATCAGCTGGTTCTGCGATGGGCAGAGCTACGCGTCAGCCTCCTCACAATCCCGTATGAGCCAACAGCCAAGACGACTTTTAACATCCCTATACCGGAAGCCGCACGCACCCACTCGGCCCGGATCACCTAGCGTAAAGAGGCGGAATAGGCGACATCTCTATGCGTGATATATAGGGGACGGGATTATAATTAAAAGCATGCCTTGAATATTGCTAAGTCAAAAATTCGGCTGTTTTGTATTATGAGTTTCCGATACCATAACGCATAAAACTAGAAGAAGAAGATATTATCGGGTTGGCCTCCAAGAGGCCTTAGCTACAAAGAGAGAGTAGTAAAGCATTTTTAAATATACATAGAAATAGTTAGGGCTGAAAGAAAGCTGTATCAAAACGCATAAAGCAATCTTTAATAATAGCTGCTGAAATTAAACCAAGGTTAGCTAAAAAGCTTAACCTTTAGTTAGGTTTAACGTATCTCCACATTATATATACAGCTTTCTAGCCACTGCTTTATAAAGTCTTGATTATTTAGAATAATAATAATGGGGTTAGGATTACAAATATGCCCCTTAAAAGTGAAAAGGTGTATTTTTTAATGGTGAAAAAAAGTGTTCTTTAAAAGTGAAACAATTGTTTTTTAAAAATGATAGATATGTTCGTTAAAGGTAAAAAAGTGTGTTTTTAAAAGTGATAAATATAGTTTTTAAAGGTGAAAAAGTATATTTGTGTAACAATAAAAAATATCTTTTAAAAGTGAAAAAGTATACTTCTTAAATATGAAAAAAGAGTCTCGCAAAAGCGTAAAAGCGCGCCCTTCAAAGGTGAAAAAAATATTCCCTAAAGTGATAAATGTGTTTTTTAAAAGAAAATCTGTTTTTTAAAGATGAAAATGTCACGAATAAGGGTCACTTGCTTAGTTATCAAGGCCCTTGGCACCCCGGAAGAAAGCTTCCGGGGCTCCTACAAGTATATATAAAGCTTCCTAGTTACTGCTTTCTAGAGCTAGAATTATCCATGACAATTTACACTTCTTACACGTATTATGGCCCAGCTAGGCTTGGTCTCTCCAAAACGGTCGGAGATTTTTAAAGGACAAGCTCCGACTAGGAACTCAGGCCACGTAACTTGTAATTACGGTAGATCCGGTAATCAGGAATAATTACAGTAACGGGATTACTGGTAATTACTACGATAACAATAATCAAACGTAATCCAAGGTAATCAATAATAATTATTATGGATTAACAAAAAAAATAAATACGCTTATTATTTCCTATAAGCTTAACTAATACCAGCTTATAATACAACTTAATTACCTAAATTACCTTTAATTATTTATTATTTCCAAACGTAACTAATTTACCCGTGATTACTTAATTTCCTACAATATTATTATTAACATAAACTTACACGATTAAATTTAATAATTAATTAACTAATCTAGCTGTTATACGTTATAAGCTTTTATTTAGTAATATAATTAAACTTTAAGTAATATTTGAACCGTTAATATGTCGACCAGTATATAAACAACAATTACCCCGGAATTTACGGCTTAACAGCTCCAAAATAAAATTAAAAAGTTTAAAATTACTATTTAGCAACTTACTAATAAAATAATAACAGCCTAGCAAATAGGTCCTTGTAAAATAAAACTTAAAAAGCCTTAATTTTATAACGGAAAAAAAACGTTTAAAGTTTCTTAACCCAGATTCGGGTTTATCTTTACCTTAAAGGACTTACCGATCTTATAGACCAGATTCTTAGTATTACCGCTTGCCTAAAAGGGGATACCTTTAATTAGTTTGAACCTACCATAAAGGACTTTTTAGAAAATGGAAAATCCGATTAAAAGAAAATTACTCGGAAATATTTTTTAATTACGTCAACTTCGAAAATAAACTTAAAAGCAATTTCGAAAATCCGGATAACGAATAAATTGCAACTTAACAAATCCTCCAATTATACCAAAAAGGACCAGCATCCAACTACGTTATAAAGTTCAGAAACTTTATGGCAAAAACAAGATAAACAGATAATAAAGATAATGCCTTAATCGATATGTTTTACAAAAGTTTAAAAAAGGATATCAAAAACGAGATTATTAAGCTTTCACGATTTATAACATTTAACAAATACATTACAAAAGCAATAAGGATCGACAACCGATAATTCGAAAAATAACAAAAACAACGAAAACATTTTACTTTACGGGTTGGACATTTTAAAGCTAATCAGGGAAAAAGACGCGAAACACCTTCTACCTTTTACGGAACAGCTCCAGGATTTATAAAACTTGGCACTACCTAACGACGAGACATAAGCCAGGTACAGTATTACAATTACGGCAAAATGGGACATGTTACTAAATGGTATAAATCGCTACCAAAAATCGACAAAAAATATATTAAACCTTAATATCTAAAAAAACCATTAAAAGGACAAAACAGTAATAAATAAGTTAACATAATTTATATTCGCAAAGATAATAATTAAGAAAAAGCGTAATAAGGATTAAAAGCGGTTAAAACCTTTTTATAAGTAGCAATAAACAGATAAGTTTAAAAGGTACGTGTTACGAACCAAGGGTTCTCACGGCCCAAGGGCTCGTTCTTAGAGCCTGATGGAAGAACTTCGGATAAGAAAGTCTTGGCGGGTGGCGCCAAGACTTTAGTGATCTAGGTGATCTATGTGATCTATGGGTAGATCACATAGATCACATAGATCCACGACACACTTATTGAGTTGACGGAGAATATATAAGAACCTGTTTCCTATATAGATAGCCTCAAAACAGTTTCGCTCCTTAGCTATCAATCTAAGCCTTCAATCAAAGGCATCGTTCTCTGATTGAGGGAAGAGTACCTGAAATCTCTTTAACGAACAACCCACTGAATCATTCCTCGCTCTATTGTTACCTGCAAATCAAGAACCCATTTCGGATACTGCTCATACCTCCAGGTGGTCGTATGACAGGTTCGTTATGGTACGGCATGCGAACTTCCATCCTATTAACTGTAACGAGTCCTAATGTTCCGCTTACGCAGAAAAACAATAACGGATTCATAAACGAATTATTCGTATATAAGAGGAAGGTTTCGATTTTTATACCCGGACGGGGTATAACCAGGAAAACTAACAGTAATACCGAAAATTGCGAACCCCCACCACATAAAAAAAGATCGAAGATATAACACCAGTATTAACATGGCCGGAAGGCGAAGGACGCCTTTAGGGGGACCTTACGTGTTATTTCGAATAATGCGACTATCAAACCCAGGAAGAACTAATTTAAAAGTTTATCGATAAATATTATCAAAAGGTTATTAAAGAAATTTAATTATAACTAACTTTCGAAATGGATCCCTAAAAACGAAAGACATTGCGAAAAGAATTAACAGAGTTTTCCAATTAAAGCCAGCCAGTCCCTTACGCGGGATAGGAAGCTATCGAAAAACTGGAAAACGACATTTGCGATATAGTAAACCGATTGCATTAGCAAAAGGAAAAGATTTTCCAGCTTAAAGCTCAACTGCGCCGTTAGGAAGGTTAAATAACGTAAGTACAAAGAATATGCGAGCAACTTACAAAGCAAGTCCAACAGCTTATAGAGTCTCCAAAAAAAAGACGCCAACAACGACCCTGTTACCCTGAAAATACGGATTAAGACACACTGGTACACCGTAATGGTGGACTGCGGAGCTTTAGACGCCAACTGCATCACCCCGAAGTTGGTAAATCAGCTTAGACTGCCATGGAAGGATAAAAAGGACCCTTACACCGCCGAAAACGCAAAAGGTCAGGTATTCGCTTACGATAACAGAAAAATTATACACGAGATTAATCACCTCGAGATTTTTATTAAAGGACGAATCCAGACAGTTAACTTTAATATCGTTCCGTTAAAAAACTACGACATAATCCTAGGAAAACCATGGTTGTATCAATATAACCCCTTAATTAATTAAAGTACTGACCAGGTAAAGTTCACTTTATATTCTATCGATAAGCAGGAAAAACAAACGAAATCTTTATATTCGATTAGCAAAAAAAAAATCGACAAATGCAGGCATAAGAATACGACAAAAACCTTACTACTTAAAAGAACACGACACAAAAAAGAAAAAGGGCATAACAGACATATTCGACGTATTATAGCCACTATCCGGGCACAGCTTTGCGATATAAACGAAATTTTGAAACACAAACCCGAAAAGCCAAAAGAAAACATGGCTAATATAATACTATAATATCGCAAATATAAGCAATTGTTTCGAAAAAAACTCGAAGCAAGGCTATTAAAGCATAACGAATAAGATTATAAGATAATCCTTAAAAAAAGCACCTTACCCAAGTTTTATCCTATTTATAATTTAAACGAAAAGAAACTCTATATTTTATACGCGTACCTGGAAGACAAAACTTTAAAAAAGGTAAATCCGACGATTTACATTTTCAACCGGATATCTTATATTTTTCGTATTAAAGAAAAACGGTAAATTACGATTAATAGTAAATTATCGACATTTTAATAATATTATTATCAAAAACAGGACGCCTTTACTATTAATTGCTAAAATAAAAAATTACTTACAAAGAACCAAATAATTTATTACTTTGGACCTTAAAAACAGGTATAACCTAATTCGAATCAAGTTAAGATACGAATAAAAAACGGCTTTCAAAATGAAATACGGATTGTATAAATATTTGGTTACATTAATAAAACTTACGAACGTACCAGTAACTTTTTAACGAATAATTAATTACGTATTTCGAAAGTACCTAGATATCTTCGTTATGTATTATCTAGACGATATTTTAATTTTTTCGGAATTGAAAAAAGCATACGTAGGACACGTTTATTAAGTTTTTCAAACTTTACAAAACGCCAATTTGTTAGTTAACGCGGAAAAAGTCAGTTCTATATACAGAAAATGGAATATCTGTGATATATTATCACTTTCGGATACATTAAGATAGATCTAAAGAAAATTGCAGCAATTGCCAAATGGCTTATATTTATTACTGTTATAAAGGTACAAGTATTTCTTAAATTCGCCAACTAATATCTAAAGTCTATCAAATATTTCAGTAAAATTGCAACACCATTATTCAATTTAACTAAAAAAAGGAACAAGTTCCAGTAAACGACAAAAACAAAAGAAGCTTTTTAATAAATCAAAAACGCGATCATAAATAAACCAGTACTAATCATGTACAATCCAAAACGCCTAATGGAGTTAAAAATCAATTCCTCGGACTATATATTAGGCGCGGTAATCGGATACCGAAATAATTAAAAAGTGCTTTACCTTATTACTTTTTATTTTTACAAGTTAAAAGGAGCAGAACTGAATTCTACTATTCCCGATAAAGAATGTATGGCCATCGTTAAGGCCTTTCGAAAATTTAGGCATATACTTAAAGAAAACCTTTATTAAATTAAAGTTTATACGGATTACAAAAACCTTACCCGTTTTACCATTACACGAAAACTTATAAAACGACAACTACGTTACGCAGAAAAACTAACAAAATACGACTTCGTTATCGTCCACCAAAAGGGCTTTGAAAACGGCAAAGCAAATGCTCTTAGCTAACGACCTGATCCAAAAGAAAAATTGGTCAAGGTTAGTTACAAAATTTTCGATATCACCCCAAAGAAATACCTGAAATCGCGACAAATTGCAACGATCAAGGCAATACTTCCCGATTTACGTCGAAAAATCCAACAATATAACAACAGCTTACTCGATAATCAGAAAACCGACAAAATCCAAGTTCCAAAAAATTGTTAACCGAAACTTAATATAAGATATATATTAACACCCATTTCATAAATATCCAGGGATCCACAAAACCCTAAAACGACTACAGCGCATTTACTACTTTCCTAAAATAAAAATAACAATACAAAAAGTTAGACGAAAATGCAACATTTGCGCTAAAGCTAAGGCTTTACGGCACAAACCATATGGAAAATTATAACCACTTCCAGTTTTACAGCAATTATAGGATTCGGTTACCATAAATTTTATTACCAAGCTTCCTTTATCCGAAGATCCAATAACAGAAATATATTTCAATAGTATCTTCGTTATCGTCGACCGATTTACGAAGTTTTCTTATTTTTTACCCTATAATGAAAATACCGACGTAAAATAAATAGCATATATTTTTTTCCGACACATTTTCAATGTACAGAGATTATTAACGGAAATTATCTTAAATAAAAATATTACGTTTACCTTTAAGTTTTAGCAGGGTTTTATAGCACAAATCGGCCTAAATTATAAATTGTCCAACATATTTAAATTCCAGACAAACGGACAAACAAAACGGTTAAACCAGACTTTTGAAACTTACTTACGATACTACATCAATTACGAACAAAATAATTAGGTCGAAAAGTTACTAATAACCCAGCTAACTTACAATACCAGTTATTATAAAAACATTAAAACGACACTAACAAATACTAATTTCGGGTTTATATTAAAAGTTTATAAAAAAATACGCAATAATAGTCCAGTTAATATTAAAGCCATTTTAATATTAAAATAACTTAGGCATTTGTACGCAAAAATAAAAACAAAGCTAGAATTTATACGCAATTAAATAAAGAAATATTACAACTAAAAAAAGTTAAAAAGACCAATTTTTTCCGAAAAAAACATGGTTTACCTAGCGACCAAAAACATCAAAACCAAACGCCTAAATCTAAAATTCGACTTTAAATACATTAGCCCATATAAAGTTATCAAGAAGATTTCAGAAAATAACTACGAATTAAAACTACCCCTGAAAGTTAAGCTCCATCCAGTTTTTCATATTTCTTTACTTAAGTCAGCAGCAAATATTATTAAAATCAATATAGAATAAAAAAACAAAACAACAAAAAAGGTACTAATATACGAAACAGAAAAAGTTTTAAATATACGCAAAAGGAACGGATTTATTAAATACTTAATTAAAAAAAATTATCTAAACTCCGAAAATATCTAAAAACCCGCTAAAAATCTCATAAACGCCCAGGCCATCCTAAAACACTTTTACCAATAACGCCGGAATCGCCGGCCATAATATCCCAATTAATACTATTAATAATAAACCAGTCGATATTTCCGATACCTAACCAATCCACCGGACTAGAAATTTACGTTAATACGGCGGCATTAATTTCCAGTCTTAGTTATTCCCGTCTTTTTTTTTCTTTTAACTCGTTTAACGACTAAAAACCAGGTTAAACTATGGTAATATCCTTTAAACGCACCAAAGCCTTTTGCTTACGTAGGCGAATTAAACGAATTAAAACTTTATTTCTTTCTTTTTAGTATCGACGTTATATTTCGAAGTAATACCGTTAAAATTCCAAAAAACGCTTTTCCGTAAGCGTTTCTTTCCGTTTAAAACGTTAATATTCCCGACGAATATTTTATAAAAAAAATACAGGCATACCGGTACCATCACAAAAACGATCCCAAAACATATATTTCTTACATCGCGATATATTTTCCATTATCTTACACTTTAATCCTTTTAAAAAATACCAAAAACAAAGTATAACTTTAAAACCAAAATCGTCAAAAACTTCTATAAATTCAATACGATAAACGATAAAAAATCGTAATTTACGACAAGTTCTATCTTTTCGATTAGACATATTAATTACCAAAAAAGAAAATTTAAAAAAGGAAGTTACTTAAGAAAAATTATAAACAAACAAATTAATCTTTAAAGGCAAAAATCCTGAAAAAAAGAAAAATCGTATTATGGCCCAGCCAGGCTTAACTTTTCCAAAACGGTCGGAAATTTTTAAAAGATAAGCTCCGACTAGGAATTTAGGCTACGTAACTTATAATTACGGTAAATCCGGTAATTAAAAGTAATCACAGTAACGGGATTACAAATAATTACCACGATAACAATAATTAAACGTAACGCCCTACACTTATGAACGGAACACACCTATAAGCGGGTCATTTTTTAGCACCTCGCAACAGCAAATTCAAATAACTCAATAACAACATATCGTATTAATTTAAATTAATCGGATTCTTTTTCGCTAGATGTATTTATAACTTTTATATAAATACGCGCATTATACCCAGGCTTGCCGTAAACGCCACATTTCCGTTCCTTAGTCTTAACCTTCTTGCGACGACCCCCTCCAGCTGCTATTAGCTGCATTTTTTTACCACCCCTTTCTTTTTGAGCCAGAAGAGCTTGTCCCTTTTATATAGTAAATGTTCCTTCTTTTTGAAAACGTTTGTTTTTTTATCCTGCGACGTTTATTTAAGATGTGGTTCGTTTTGCGCAATTGGGCAGCTTTTTCCCGAAAAAGAACATTTTCGTACAAAAGTAACAAGTTACTTTTAGTGAAAAAATTAACCGATTTAGCCATTTTTTATTTTGACGAACTACCTTGTTGGTTTCCAATTTTTTTTTGCAAATAACGTGCTTGTTTTGTTACTTCTTTAATATTTCTAGGGGTTTTCGCAGGCGGGGAACGAATGGAACCGGCGGAGGTTAGCGGGAAGACGGTCGACGTAGGCATAATTAAAGGAACCTCCAATTCGGAAAGGACGTTATTAGGATCGAATAAAACAAGACCAGCTTTTGCAAATCCAGATTTGATATTATTGGACGTTATGGCAGCTTAGAACGCGTCGTAAAAGCTGGCAAGAAAATCTTTTTTGGCAATATAAGTATAATAGCGTCGTATTAAGTCTTCGATATACCGCGAATAAGCGCGTTTTAAAACAGAAAAACAAGATACGTTAAAAGGTTGGAACCGATGAGAGAAATGCGCGGGTATATAAAGAGTAATAATATCGTAATTGGCATAGTATTTTTCGAATTCCATCGAATGGTAATTTTTGTAGCCGTCGAGAATAAGGAGACGTTTCGAACCTTTTGTATACGTCCGAGTATGTTTATCGAAATGCTGAATTTATTTTAAACTTAATTCGTTTATTATCCAGTTATTATAGCTTATATTAAGCCTTTAATCGGTCGGTAATTTGCTGTCGCGATATTAGGACCCAAGGTAATTTTTCCCCGCCATGATAATAAATGGCGGCAAAGCTTAACCTTGGGAATTAACAGCTTAAATAACTGTAACTTATTTTTTATTCTCTTATTGCGTTTGTTTAAGTTTTCTACGTCTTTCGGTACTGGTAATTACCATGCCCGTTACCATAAAAAGCCCTATCAAGAATCCAGTCTCGTCGAAATTGTAAATATCTTCTTTTACAATACCGTATTTTGTAATTGTAGCCCGGATAAGCTCGAACTACTTGCGAACCGTTTCTGGATTTTCGGATAGGACCCGTTAATAATCGATCTTCCGATTTAAACGCGTCTGAAGTTTTTTTTGCCGTCTAACAAATTTCGACGCCCAGTTAACTCCGATACGTTCTATAACGCGTTAGGTAAGCAGTATATTGGCTATATTTTTAACGTATTAAAACCGGATAGGAAACGTTCGCGTATTTAAGTTAAGGATTCGTTTAACAATCGATTTTTCTTCGGTCGGCGTTAATCTTTGTAAAAAAGGGATAATATCGGCTCGGGCGCATCTACCGTTAACGCGTATTTTTAAAGTAAAAGGTGGAACTTCATAAATAGAACTAAGCTTTTTATAACTAAGTTTCGGGTTTCGTTTTTTAGCTTGAACGGCTAGGTTTATTTTCGCTTTTTTTGTAAGGCGTTTCATATTGTAGTTGTTAAGAAATAGGCAATTAAAGATATGTTGTTGGAATAGCTAAAAAAGTGTCCCGCTCATAGGTGTGTCCCGTTTATAAGTATGTAACGTTAATTTAAAATAATTAATAATAATTACTATAAATTAACTGAAAAAATATATACGCTTATTATTTCCTATAATCTAAACTAGTACCAACTTATAATACAACTTAATTACTTAAATTACCCTTAATTATCTGCTATTACCAAACGTAACTAATTTATTCGTTATTGCTCAGTTTTTCATAATACCACTGCCAACATAAACCCGCACGACTAGGTTTAATAATTGGTTAACTAGCCCAGCCGTTACAACACGTTATGCATAAGTTCCTCGCGATCTACCTAACTGTAATAGAAAAAATATATTCTTAAAAGCGATAAATGTGTTCTTTAAAGGTAAAAAAAGATGTTTTTTAAAGGTAAAAAAGTATAAGCTAGCGAGGTGTACTATAGCATACTAACTACAAAAGGCTACGCTTTAATCGGAAGATAATTGTTGCCTTATTAAGCTAATTATATAAAAGCAATATACAAGTTGAAAAACTACGCAATTAGCTAAATATAATAACGTAACTAAGATCCTTATATTTAATAATTAAAAGTTTTATTCGCTTAATTTAAGTAATTATTAATTAATCGATTATTACTAAGATGATATAAGTTATATTTCAGTACTTGGACACCATGATGGGCAACGAATTGATATAGACTCCTCTCACCGACCTGGATACGTCCATAGCAACTGTCTCTGCAAGCCTTGGCCAGGACCCCAACGATATCATCCAGAAACTGGCCTCCGATCCCAACGCGCTTCTGGGCGCGCGTGACCAGCGGCAGGGAATATGGGGCTGCCCGCTGCACGTCACGGCGAAGCAGGTTCGCGTCGGTTCGAGGGATTATATCCTGGCGACGGACCGAGCAGTCGACTCGCAGGGCAGGTCCAAGTACCCGCTGTTCCTTCAGCTCAACACCCTCGCCACCAAGGTCCTCTTCAAGGACCTCGGCCGTCCCCTGAAGAAGCCGCAGACCATTGGCGTCGAATATCTTGAGTGCCAAAGCCTGTACAGTGCCGACCCCCGATACGACGCCTCCAACCGTAGGACGCTGGGACGAGCATACGCCCGAAAGGAGGTGACTGTCTCTGGAGGCACCTTCAACTCGCCCCAGCTTCTCAAGCTCTCGGGCATCGGGCCAGCCGCTGAGCTCGCGCACTTCAACATCTCGGTCGTAGTCGACCTCCCAGGCGTAGGCAACAGACTCCAAGACAACCACGAGGTGCCCTCAGGCGGTCTCGCCGCGCGCAACTTCACGAGCGCACCGCCCAACCCCAACGCGCCCGCCTGCACCTTTGGCTTCCCAGGCGACCCCTGCGTCGCCCTCTGGCGCGAAGGCCAAGGCCCGTACACCGTCCCGGGCCCGCTCAACTCCATCTTCCGCAAAACACCCTCTGCCACGTTCAACGCGCGCGACTTCTTCCTCGTCGGCGGCAACTTCGCCATCCGCGGCTTCGTCCCGCCGACCGACTCATTCACCCCTTCGGCGACCCGCCCAACTTTTTCGCCCTCTCCACCGTCAATATCCACCCCCGCAGCAATGCCGGCACCGTCCTCCTTAGGTCCGCCGACCCGCGCGACGTGCCCGAGATCAACTTCCACCTCTTCGAGCAGAACAGCGAATGCAGACCTGCATGCTGAGCTCGACACCGTCAAGTGGGCGCGCCGCGTCTTCGCCAGCGTCCCGGCCCCGCTGGGGCCCATCACGCCGACGGAGCCGCCGTGCTTGTCGTCTACCGGCGTGCCGGCTGCCGACGGGACGTGCGACGGTGGGGCGGATCTGGAGTGGATTCGGAATTAGATCTTTGGGCATCATCCGACCAGCTCGTGTGCGATCGGGGCGGATAACGATCCGCTTGCTGTGCTTGATTCTAAGTTTAGGGTGAGGAGGTTCAAGGGGGTTAAGGGTGGTGGATGCGAGTGCCTTCCCGAGGGTGCCGGGGGCGTTTCCGGTCTTGCCGGTGTTTATGTTGAGCGAGAAGGCGCCAAACGTTTCCGGGTTGAGTTGAATGCAAAGGCAAAGGCATCCTCTTGGACCCCTGCTGTACCGCAGATTATGCACGCGGCACTAGTAGATCAGAACGCTTGATTTACCCGAATATTTGTCCTCTCCTTTCTCCCATTCCCCTGTCGTAGCGCGCAGCCGCCCAACAAATGCGGAGTTGAAGGGCGAAACAACAGAGGTGTGTCTGCACTCGGACCTGGCGTCAGTTCCGCTATCGCGTCCGCTAGCGCGACGAATGGTGAGGTTGTACTTGTTTGGCTCGTCTAGGCATGTCGAGACAAGTCTGAGACCAGCGAACCGGAGCCATAGCCAATTTTGGAATGAAATGTAACGCTGTGTCCACAACGGGGGAATTGAGGAGACCTCCTTCGGGTTCTCAACCCCTGGAGCCATAGCCGATTTTGGAATGAAATGTAACGCTGTGTCCACAACGGGGGAATTGAGGAGACCTCCTTCCATTGACACCGTTTGATCTTGCCTCTGAAGAATGGGATAACATCGACGAGAAAGGGGCTCGACATGGGTACCGCGTCGTTTTCTGGTTATGGATCGCAGGTATAAAGTAAGACGAGTGTCCGACCTGTGCAACTGATTTACATCAAGCCTCCATTGCGTTTCTCATTAACATTCTTTACCGCCGGTCGGGTCTTTAACTCTCGTTTATTTCCAAATTCGTACATATTGATATCTTCAATTTCCCTTCCAGTCCCCGGTTCAAACGATCTCAGAACACCATGCAGCTCCCTCTCGCCACCCTCTTCCTCGCCGTCGCCGGCCTCGCCTCGGCCCTGCCGCAAGACGCCACCATCGCAGCCCGCCAGAACCAGAACAGACCAGTGCCCAACGGCCAGTGCTGCGTCGCCAACACCAGCCTCAAGCAGGACACTTGCAGGGTCAATGGCCAGCTCGGCCGCTGCGTCCCCGGTGGCAACAACTGTAAGGCAGACCCACCTATCGTATTTGACAAGGACGAGAAAACTTACACATTTGTTCATTATAGGTGGCAGCAGCTTGAGCTGCGTCGCGGAAACCAACCTGCAGTGCAACAACGTCATTGAGCGTGGCAAGAATCTCTGCCGTGCCAGGGCGCCGGGCGGTGGTCTCTTTGATGGCGCGAGGATAATCCAGAATCTGTCGCAGGCCAAGGTCAACTGAGGAGAGACGGATGGTGGCGGGAAAATGCCCAGTATCTCGGGGCAATGGTTAAAGATTAGTGAATGCAGGATTTTCCGCTTCGGCGTTTTTAGATTCTTAACGTGGATGCATTTGTTTCGATCATTGAGTGGTGATTGGAAAGTGAAGGGTTCCATGCCAGGATTCCAGAACTCCTGGATAAGGTACCTTAGTCTACACTACTGTGGTATGTGGTGGAGCAAATTCATGAATCGTAATCCGCTAGGTACCTTGATAACTCTTGGCGCTGCTGATTACCGCTTCCGAGGTTGTAACTCTTCACATCCATCTGTGGTGGGACGTGCCTCGTGCAGGCCACTAGCCCACCTTTTTTGTCCAGCCTAGCCAATGCCTTTTTGCACCTCAGCTGTTGCCGTCGACCCCGTTTGGGGCACGACCACCTTCATCATCATCCAAGCCACAAGTGTGACGTACCAAACCATGCCTCGGGGATACTACCTCAGCGGTCCCAGCAGGGATTACGAGGAGCGCCCCCGTGAGCTGCCCGATGGCCGACTGGTCTGCCGTCATGGCTGGGTTGTCAACGGAAAGTGCCGTACCGACTACAGCTCCCGCCATTTGACCCCAAATATGTGTTGAAGACGTTGGAGAGAGAACCGAGCATAGGCGCTGGTTGGTGCTTTCCCACCAAATTCGTCCCGCCGTCGGCCTCGGCAACCCCAGCCAATGTGTTCTCTGGCCGCAAAACCCATCTTCGGATCATTAGGTATGTGACCTGTCGGCCGATCGGTTGACAATAAACACCAGGTAGCTGATGGGCATCCTACCGCAGATATACCCACCGCAACGACGACAGCAAAGTCCTCATCCGCACCGACGGCGCATGCCTAAATAACGGACAGGGCAACCCGCGAGCTGGCTGGGCGTTTCTTCACGGCATAAACGCGGACTCGTGCACGCCCCTCGTGACCTCGGGCCGGCTGGAGGAAAAAGGCCCCTTTGGTGACGAGGGATCGCAGACGAGCAACCGCGCCGAGCTGCGCGCTGTCATTGCCGCCCTGCGTTTCCGCCACTGGCCCGTCGAGGGCTTCCGCACCCTTGTGGTTGCCGCCGACTCCGAGTACGTGGTTGATGGCGCCACCATGTGGACCCGCACCTGGGTCAAGAACGGCTGGAAGACGCAGGTCGGTGACAAAGTCAAGAACCGCGACCTCTGGAAGGCGCTGCTGGGCGAGGTGGAGTGGTTCAAGGACGAAGGCGTGGCCATCCAGTCTGGCGCATCCCCAGGGAGTGCAATGAGCTTGCTGATGCGGCCGCGAAAAAGGCGGCTAGGGAGAAGGGTGCGCCCCGTCATTGGACGGACTCGATGGGATTCGCCATGTAGTCTACTGGGGTACTCGGCTTAGACTTGTACCCATTCGGCAAACGGTTGGTGGAGGGCGACATTGCGATCGGGATACCTGATATTGGTCTGTCATAGCCACCGCCATCGGTCCGGCGTCAACATGCGGACAAGAGATATCAAGGTCGGTTGTGTCCAGCTCGGGAAATGCAAAGATTAATTACCAGACTGCCGCATATATTTGCTTCATGTATTGACGCCTCATTGCACGATGCAAGCGGTTACTGCGCAGTGGCCCTCACCTTGACTAATTTCATCCGCGACCCCGTCAAGTCCTAGGTAAGGAGAGACACACAGTCGACATGACATAGTAAGGCTGTGGATGTTTTCGCTAGCTGAATACCCCGGATCCGGGCTTAGACCTGGACCCTGGACCAGGTAGGGTAGGATCCGGAGGCTCTATTGCTGGTGCCAAGGTAGTTTATCTTTCAAGTACTTTCGTAAGGTATAAAGCTTTATTTCGTTTAAACTATAAATAAGATAAATGCTAGATACGGTCTTTTTTTGAAACACTATTTTATAGTTTTTTTTTAAAAAACAATCGCTTATATTTGCGATATTATAGCAATATATTAACCGTATTATCCTCCGGCCTTTTTAGTTAACGTTTTAAAACTTCATTTATATTACAAAATTATACCCGGATAATGGTTAATATATATCGAATACGTTTGTCGTGCCTTTTCTTTTATTACGTTTTGTTTTTTAAGTAATAAAGTTTTTATTTTATTTTTACTTTTGCATTCGTCGTTTTGTTCTTTATAAATCAAATGTAAAAGTTTCGTTCGGTTTTTTTTTGGCTTATCGAAAACCATAAAAAAAATATTATTTAGCTAATATTTTCATCGATAAAAATGTTATATTAATATAATTGTCAGCAGTTATAGTGATCAAATACAGGAAGCTGGCGAGTTTTGTATGCGATAGTTCTTTAACTGTTCTAATGGACAAATTTAATCCGTAAGTAATCGTCTTAAGTACATAATTAAGCGGTTAATGGATAGGCGGTGGATAAGGCATGTCGTAGGTTGCATCCTGCAGCCTTATACCGACAAAGCCTTCCAGCCTGTAATACCTGAAAGTACCCAAATGCCAATACGCCCTCTTGCGCTAGGTAACCAAGGCTGTGAAATCCGAAAAGTCTAAAATCAAATTTATCTGTATGGGATTCGAACCTTAATCTTTGTGTCCATCTTGGTAATGTACTAACCGTTATACCAACCAATTTCAAGTTTTTCTAACTCCGTCTTTTCTTGTATTCTTTTAAGTCCTAAGTTTTATATAAACCTTTCGAAATCCGTTCTATTAAGTAGCTTCGTAAGTCCATCAGCTGGGTTATCCTTATTTTCCACGTACTGGAGATTAATATTACCGTTCCGTACCTCCTAACGGACGTAATGGTATTTTACCTTAATATAACGCTTTCTTCGCGACATCTAGATCTTTATTACCTACTTAAATACTTCTGTATTATCCTTTAAAATAGGAATAAAGCCTTCCGGCATAAACCCTAGCTCTATCAGGAAATTCCTAATCCCAGTTGCCTCTGTAACAGCTGTACCGGTTCCAACGTACTTTGCTTCTGTAATACACCTCGTAATAATACCCTGTAACTTCGAAAACCATAATACGGGTGTTCCAGCCATGAAAAATACGCATCCTGTAATGGACTTAATTAATTTTTAATCATCCGTAAAACTTATATCCACTATTCCGAACAATCCTAAATCGTTATACTTCCGATGCGGGTACGAGTCGTCGAGCCTTCGATATCGAATCGACAGGTCTGCTACAGTATTTAAGTACTGTAGTAATTTCTTAATATATTCCTAATATTTTTTAAAAAAAAGTTCCCCATAAACCTAACATAAGTTAACGTTACAAACGCTATATTAAGTCTAGTAATATAATTAAAAAAGTTAAATTTCCTTATTAAGTTTGCATATTCGAAAATATCTTCCTTACTAGTTACGCTATCGTATTTTATAACGTACTTTAAGTAATCCTTAACAAATAAGATAAATTCCTTTCGCATCTCGTTTAACCCGACTAACTTTAGTAACTTTTCGATATACTGCTATTAATCCAGCCTAACGTTTCCAATTGGTAAAAAACGCAAAAGCCGTACACCTAGGTACTAATTTACGTTCTCTAAATCCTTAATAAGTACGTCCTCAGCTAGGTTTTTCGCAGCGCCTTTTAAACGTTCCCTGCTAACGCCGAAAAACAGGAAGTCATCCACATATAACGAAATAACGTCCCTTATTTCTGCATTGCAGTAAATTACGTCGTCCGAAATTAATGGCAAAAAATTTAATTTTGCAAGTAACTCCTTAACTTTTTCTTACCAAGTAGTTCCGGCCTGCTTCAAGCCATATAGGGGGTTTATTAACTTAATAATTAACTTAGGCAAATACCCGTATTTCTCCTTATGCTCCGGGTATGGCTCGAAATATTCCTTAAATATAACAAATTATTTTATATAAATATCTTCCTTTAAGTTCCCATTTAAGTACGCTATAATAAAATCGATTTATATAATGTATTATCTCAAATAAATTACAAGGACTACCAGCATCCTCCAATATATAACCCTTGCTATACTTACTACTATCTCGTTATAATCGATACCTTTCCGTTAAGTAAATCCCCTAGCGTAAATACGGGCCTTATATTTATCTAACTTTCCCGTAAACGTATATTTATTTCTTAACACCTATTTTGCGTTAACTAGGTATCTATAAAAGACCCTATTAGGTAATATAAAACAAAAGGTTCCACACGAAAGGTTCTCCTTAATTTCTATGAAAATTGCTTTAAACTACATTTCTCGTTCTGGGCTTTCCATAACTTCCTTTAATAACGGGCCGTCGTTGACTATAACGTACCCATAGTTCCTAACAAAGTCGCTATCGTCGTTACTGTTACTTAGCAATAAGAAGCTTTATAAGTCCTCTAGGTTTTCTAGGTCGCAATCGCCCTTTTAAGTCAAAGCTAACTTCAGTTCGCGCATTAACTTAAGGGCTTTATCCGGTACTTCCAAGGCGTACAGCTCTGGAACTATCTTCTTGGAACGCCCTTTTTTGCGCTTAACCTCCTTAGGTTTTTAATCAGTATTATCCTTTGAAATAACGTTATTATCTTTATTCTTTACTTTAACGCCTAGCTTCTAACGGTATCTCAAACGTTTCTAAACAGGCTATGGAAATAATCGAATAATATCTTTAAGGTTAAAGGGCTGCCCTAGCTTTTTTAAGTTCTCGTAAACTGCAATGTAAAATATAATAAACATTCTGCCGCCCTTTAGCAGCCACACCTTGTAATTATAAATACCCTAATAATTCAATAACATACTTTTTGCTTTACGGGCTACTAGCTTCTTTAACCTAATCCTGTAATTCTTATCAATCAAAACGATATACCTGCTACCAAAAATTCGAAGGTAACTATTGTTAAGCTTATGGGATTCTTTAAGATTAAATGCTTTTTTAAAGCACTTTAACGGTATTATATCTTTTACTATAAACTATCCAGTCCTATTAATCGTATACGTTATAGCTTCTATAATGAAATCCCAGAAGTAAGTAAGTATTTTCATCTAGGCAAACGTCGCACGGGCTTTACTCTAAAAGAACTATATACCCCTTTCTGCAACGCCGTTTTAATACTAGTTATAAAAGCTGGAAATCATCAGCTTAATGCCTTCCACTATGCAGAACTTCTCGATAATCGTTATGCCGAATTCTCTACCGCCGTTAAGGCGTAAAATCTATACTACCTTTCTCTCTTTAAAGAAAAAAGCTTTCAAACGTTTAATAATTTACGCAATATACGCGCATAAGCTTTCTTATACCTCGTTTTTAATTTTCAACGAATAATACTTTTTATAACGCGAAAAATCGTCTAAAATAAAACCGAAATAACCCTTATTTTCAATACTGATAAGCTTAACGGAACCCACATCATATCAAATAATCTTTTCCACAAACGTTACTTTCCTTTAGGGATTTATAAAAAGAACTTTTCGTAATTTTTTTAATTACAAACTATATAAAGAAATTCCTCCACTTTCTTAAGGTTTAAATCTATCTCTATAAAACTTTTAATAATCCAAATTAATCGTTTTATACTATAGTAGCAAAGGCGGCGATGCTAAAAAATAATATTTTTTATAACTTCTTTTATTATGAAAACCTTTCCGTTCTTAAAAGCACCTTAAAAAACTCTCTTCAGATTATCGCCGTCCTTACCGAATACCTCACCCAGCCTGTATCCCTATTAATCGTCATTCTCTAGTTCTGGAACCTTAACGAAAAGCTTTGGCTTCTTATAAAGCTATAAGAAAAAACCTTTCTGAATAACGTTAATCGTTATCAGCTGTAACACATAAAGGTTCACCAAAGTGTTCTTATTTAAGTACCTCCCCTTTCTGTAAAACATCTCTCCAAAAAACACTTTCAAAGGAAACGTATCAATACATAAGGTGTACTTCACCGTAATTTCGTTCTTTTCTCCACGGAGACCCCTTAAGGGCCATTTTATTGTCCAAACGAAGATAGCAACCACCGGGCCACCCTTTGTCAAAATCTGTATTCCTTTAAATCTAATATCCAGAACGCTGTTACATTCGAAGTCCCTGATATTATTAGTAATATTAACGTTAACTCCTAAGTCCTAAAGCAATTTGTTTCTATCGTTTTCCATAGAGGAATAAACGCGTAAAAGCACCATGGCGCTTCCCATAACAATTGCTTCAAGGATCTCGAGCGTTATAACTTCAGCGCGTTCGATTACTGTAGCTACCCTTGCTTCAAGGCTTTTAACTATTATAACTTTAGCATATTCGACTGCTATAACTACGTCTGCTCCAGGGCTTTCATCCACTATAACCATCGTTCCAGGGCAGTCAACTGCTATAAACACCTTCTAAAGCTCCTTATCAATAGTTACTCCAAGGCAGTCAGCCATTATATTTTTAATGGTCTCGATTACTGTAACCGCTGCCCTAGGGCATTTAACCGCTATAGCTTTAAGGCTTTTAATTACTATAGCTCCTAAAGCTTCCTTTTAAATCATCTTGTTATACCACTACATAAACTCTTGCAGCTGTTGTTCGTTAACGTAGGCACTAAACGTTCCTTCGCTGGAACGATACAGGTCTTTCAGGCCCTTAGAAATAAACTGCTTCTTGTTTTAACCACTTTTACGGATATTACGAAAGCTGTTACCTTAGCTGTTGTTGCTATTATTGCCCTAACGTTAACCACTATTCTAACCTTTCTTTTCTTTCTTTCCTTTACCATTATTCTCCTTCTATGGCTTAGGGCAGTCCTTTGCTAAATGCCCGTACTTGCCACAATTAAAACAAAGTGGCTTTCCATTCTTGTTCTATACGGGCCTGTTATTTCGGGAATCCTTATTACCTCCTTTACCTTTACTTTTCTGAGCGTTATTAAACTTCTTGTCGTTTTTTTTCTTACTACTAGAACGCTTATGAAATTCGCTGTTAAAGTCGTCGATCAGTTACTGGAAGGAATAATCCGTTTGCCGTAGTACTAACTGCATAATCTTACATTAACTACCAGCTCGGTTTTCCATAGTAATGAAAAACATGGTAATATATTCTTCGTTCCGTAATTTTATACCACAATCTTTAACTTCCCGGAAAAACTTCTGAAATTTAATAATAAACTGTACTAAATCTTTACCGTCGTAAATAATTTTGTTAAACCTTTTCCAAAGGAACCTCTACCTAACCTTACTTATGGCAACGTAAGTTTTTCGCAAAATCCGCAATATCTTCGTATTTTTCTTAATATTATAATTAACTTTAAGGGCGCCCTTTACAGGTTTTAATAATGGCCTTAATTAGGCGCAGTTAATTTAATTATTTTAGCTCTATACCGTTTTCGTAACCAATATTTTTTAATATAAAACTTAAAACGTTATTTCAAAGTTCCTAATTAACCCAACCGAGCAGGTAATAATCCTTGTCCAGGGTAAAAAAGAAACGTTTTTAACAAAACTTCGATTCTTTTTTATCACTGGACTTTTTTTCTTTCAGGCGTACACCTACCCCGTTGAAGCTGTCTAACTGCCGGAAGTACTGCTGGAAAAGCTGTAGTTCCTTCTGTATTTCGGGAAAAGCTGTAGTTCCTTTTCTACTTCGGGAAAAGACCTACAGACGAACCTGCTGAAAAGGAAAAAAAGGAACTATTTAAATCATTAGGGTTATTACGCGCCATACTCTTTCCCTTAATAAGCTTCTTTTCCTCGTTCTTCTATCTTTTCGGGAGGTCAGGTTTTTCTATAAACTACCTTCTGGGCCTTAATTCGCCTTTTTTAAGTAGGTTAATCTTTTCTACATCACTTTTAACGGTAATAAGAACTTCCTTAGAACTACTAGCTTTAACTTTAAGCCGAGCGCTTTTTAACTTCTTAGGTTATGCACTTATATTTAGCAACTTCGGCTTTAGATCTAACTTATCCAAAAACTGTATTACTATTTCGCTTAGTCGCTTTATTATTTCAGTAATCTTTTGGTTCTGGAATTTTAGCATTTCGTTTTGTTGCTTTAACTTTCTAACCTTTTCTTAGACTTGTTAATAAATGTTTTTTCGTACTTTAATATCCTGCCTAATGCCACTTATCTTGGTACCTAGGGAGGTATAAAGCTTATTTAAATTTGCCTCAGGCAGCTATCTCTAAATAAAGGTTTTAAATCGTTTTCCCGGCTGCTATAGCTAAGGTGCTAAAGCCTTTTCTTCTATTTCTTTTTCTTCCTTACTGTAGAACTCTTCTTTTTAGGGTACATCCTGATTATTAAAAGGCTTAGGTTATAGAGAGAGAAATAAAAAGGGGCTTCTGTCACTTACGTACTTCCGGCCCTCCTGGAGAACGAAGCTGTTATTAGATAGGTCGCTTTCAACAAGGAGCTTTCCGCGGTTCTTTTTCTTACTCGCTATTGTTAATTGCTAGATTTTTTCTTAAATCGTTAGCTAAGCGACTTTCTTTTAAATCTCTTACTTTCTCTATAACTTAACTCTGCAATTAACCATTTCGTATAACGTACTAAAGGTTGCTGATTAACTAAAAAATGCTACCATGTCAGCAGTTATAGTAATAAAATGTAGAAAACTGGCAAATTCTGTATGCGATAGTTCTTTAACTGTTTTGATAGATAAATCTAATCCGTAGGTAATCGCCTTAAGTATATAATTGGGCGGTTAATAAATAAGCGGTAAATAAGGCATGTCGCAGGCTGCATCTTACAGCCTTATACCAACAAAGCCTTCCAGCCTGCAACACCTAAAAGCACCCAAATGCCAATAATAATCATAGTTGTTATAAGATTATATCGTAATTTCCTTATAAAACGCTATTAAAAAATAACTATTTAAAGTCTTTTTTAATAAAACTTTTAAAATAATTAATTTTACGTATAATATTTCCGTTATTATTACGCATTGCGTTAAGAATTAAATAAATAACAAAGAAATAACGATAAATATAAAAATTTAATTTAAATATCTCTAAGTATTACGAATAACCATGTATTTGATACGTATAATGTATAAAAGTATAAGTTTGATTAATTAAAAACTATTAGAACTATGGAAGATCTATGAACTTATATACTTAAAAATCAAGTTAAGTGGATCATAACTTAGAAATCCTTATAAGGTTCCCCTTTTTACCGAAAAAAAACCATATAACGTACGGTATCGTGCTTAAAACACGACTATTTGGGCAGGATAAGCTAACATAAAGTGATAAATACTAATGTAAATACCTTAACGTTTTATATTTAAAACTAAACGTAAACCCTGTAAATATTAACGTAAATCTTACAAAACCAAACATATTATCCGCGATTTTTAACGGATTAGGATAGTTATTATCAAGCTTTTTTGATAAAGCTTTCGATAGTGGTAATTTGACGTTAAAAAGCTACAATTTCGATATCCGTATCTAACGGGATTTTCTTGGTTATATTAATAACCATATTAACCTTGCTTTCGATCGTCTTAATAATAGTATCAATTTTTCTATTAATTATTTTAGTTTCTTAGATAATTTTACTGTTAATTTCCTTTTTAATAACGGTAAAAAGAAGTTTAAATCCGTAAGGATTACGCCCGAGACGTTAAAAGTTTTTTTAAAGATGCTTATTAATGTTAAGGATATTTTTTTGAAAGGTAAAAATAATTAAAAAAACCGCGTTAATAATAATATTATTACCTTTTTCTTTCCAACGTTGTCGCGTATAACTTAACAAACGTTTTAACGATTTATTACGGTTAGGTATTGTTATAGCACAGAAACGGAAAAGCGGCGCATATATCAATTACTAAGAAAAGGCTTAATATATTAAAATAAGGAAGAAAAGAAAAGTTCTATAAAGCCATCTTTAGAAATAAATATAAATAAGGTGGGACGTACGAGCCACCCATACCAAAACCGTAACATCACCCCTCTCCTTTATAAAAAGCTTCGATCCGAAGCTTTGTTAATTATTCTAACTTTTAAAAGATCGTCTTCGGCGTCAACTCTAGACTAGCCATCGCCGAGACTATATATCCACTTCCAAGTTTATTCCCAAAGTTACTCTTATCCGTATCGGACGTATTCTCTATATCAAAACAGTTATAAACCACCTTACGGATATAGAAAATAACCGAAAGCATGTTGCAATTTCGGGCGAAATAATTAAAGCTACGATAACAGCAACAACGGTTGAAACGTTGTTATTTATCACGTTGGGCTTGGGTCGACGATGGAGTTAATAGCTTTGCCAGGTTAGATTTAGGAACTTGACGGTTGTTGACGTCGACGTTATTAACAATTCCTACAGACGTATTTATGGCTTCTGATTGGCGTTGTTAATGGTGGCTACGGAAATAAGAAAAACGGTGGAGGAACTTAACGAATAAAACGTGAGTAATAGAAATGGACTTTCGGTTAGCCAATTTGGCCTGGAGCTTATCGGACAAGGCCTGGCAAAACTCTCGAATCCGTTAGGCATCTCTTATATCGTTTTCGCTACGGGCTTAATATAACGCGCGCTTCCAATTAATAAGAAATTAACGGAACGAATCGTTATTTTTCATCGTTATCTTTTTAAAACGCGCCTTAACGAAAAATATCTTATTAAGGTCGTCGTAAATATAATTAAAAGCTTGGAAAACAAAATTTAAGGCGTTGTTCTAATCGGTAATACATTTAACGTACGAAATTTGCTATATAATAAAATTCTTAGCCTTAAATTCGAACCGGCTATATATATAATAAGTTCTTGCGTAGTTGTTACCAACAGCCTCGCCGTTAACGCGTAACTTACCTTGCATCTCGAGAAACTATACGTTATATATAAAAGGTCCATCCAGCTTGGTAACGTCAGGAAGCTTAGTTTTTGGAGGTGAGGGTTTGGTAACAATCGACGTCAGCAAGGCAACTTGATCTCGCAAAGCTTTCGCCTCCGCGTCTCGTTCTTGAAAAACGGCGTTAAAAAAAGTTGTTAATTCATCGCGGACGCCTTGTACCGCATCTTGGATAGCGGCTTGGACCTCTTGGGCGTTATTAAGGCCATATTGTCTCGGAAACGGAAAAATAAGTATCGGGAATCGGGAAAGATATATCGGAAAGCTGTTCGGAAAATCGGGAAGGTCGGAAACGGAAACGGGAACGGGAACGGAAACGTAGGCGCTAATTTCGTTGTTTCGCTGAAAAATCAACAGGTTCATCAGGTTTTTGCCGTAATTAATGATGGATTCGTAACAGCCACAAGCCTTAAGGCCATCTGGAAAATCGGAAAAATCGGAAATACAACGGCAAAGCCGTTGAGCCTTCGGCGAGGGATCTTAATATAATGTTATGGCACAGGAACGGAACGGCGGCGTATATACCAATCACTAGGGAAAGGCTTAATATATTAAAATAGAGAAAAGAAAAAAAGTCCTATAAAGCCACCTTCAGGAACGAATATAAATAAGGTGGGACGTACGAGCCACCCACACCAGGACCGTAACAGGTATCCGCCGACGTTATCATTAAAGCACCTTTTAAGGTTGTAATATTTTACGGCAAACGTAACAGCTTTTACGAATAGTTTGCTATTATAAACGCAGTTTTCTTTTTAAGTAATATAAGCTTTTCTTACGTCAATTTTAACTTATTTAACGAAAAGCTATCCCGCGTAAGTCTTGCGGGCGACTATGTTTTTAACAGATTTGTCGATTACTTTATCTATTTTATTTAGGAAACGTTTAGTATAACCATATTTCTTTTAATACGAGAAAAATAAACGTTTACAAAGTTTATTTCGGCCGTAGATAAGTCGTCCTTATTAAAGGCTTTTTTGTAGATATTATAACAATAGATTTCTTTTTGGTTTTTTATCCGAGAACAGAGCTTAAACGTTTTTTTATATTTTTAAGTAATACTAGCGATTTTCCTACTAGAACTATTATACAAACTAAGATAACTTTACGTTAAGTAAAAAAGTTACCGCATTTATCATATTTTTAAGCTGGATTATAAATAATCGTAATTTCGGAATTATTATTATAAACCTAGTTAATTTTATTAAAGCATGTTTTTTTAGTTAAAACCGATTCTTTATTATAAACAACGGTTTTTCCGTAAATATCTTAATACGTTTAATAAAATTAACTTAGTTTTCGTTAAATACCAGCGATTTAATAGCCTCTACAACTTAGGGACTTTGATATAGATTTCTTGCTAGGCTATCTAGCTTATTTCCCTGGTTTATATTATTCATCATTTTAAGAAACTAAATAGAAATATCGTTATTTTTAACGGAAATGTTATTATAAGTTCTAGTTTCAACGTTAGTTTAAATAGATAATTCATTATTATTAAAAGAAAATGTTAATTTGTTATAGCCCAGCTAGGCTTGGTTTTCCCAAACGGTCGGAACCGCAAAAATAAAAAGACCGACCAAAAATTACGTCACCAAACAATAGTCGAATACGGTGGGTTCGACTATACTCGAATTATAGTTGAATGCGGTCGGTTTGACTATATTCGAATTTAGAAAGTTAAAAAAGATATATATATTTATTATTTCCATAATTGTAAATACTATTAGTTTATAATATAATTTAATTTCCTAAATTACCTTTAATTATTTATTATTATTATTATTAAACGTAAGTAGTTTTATTGTTACTATTTAATTTTTTATAATACTTTACTTAATATAATTTGATTAATTAAGTTTAATAATTAGTTAATTAACCTCGCCGTTATACGTTATAAGGGGTTATTTAATAATAAATTAAACTTCAAGTAATATATTCGATAATATGTTTACTAGCAGGTAATTTTAACAGTTAAACTATAAAGTCCTTAAAAACAACAATATAAAATTCAACAAAAATCGAAAAAAAGCAGCTTTATTTTATTCGAGAAAAGGTCCTTGAACGATTTAACGCTATAACTAGGGAAATTGTACAATTTAAAAATAGGCTACGGCCGCCTTTAAATTATAAAAATAAACAACTTAATTTATTTCCATTAAAAAGACTGGAAAAGTCTTAAAACCTTTTAAGCCGGAACCTTTTAACAGAATTTCGACCAAGCTATAATTATTTCTTACTTAATGTCGAATTTACTTCAATTACTTTTTTATTCGACTTGCTATATTTACTTTACGAATAAAGGTTGTTATAATAAGATTTACTACAAATGTAACTAACTAGATTAAATCTACGCTAAGAAAGCATGTTAAAATCCTTATTCAACAGTAATTTCTAAAAGTTATAGAAATATATAACGTTTACGAAAAGTTTGAAAAAACTTTACAGAAAACTTTTAATATAATAAACAAAGAAACGAAAACCGAAAGGTAAATAAAAAACTTATGTTAGAAAGGATTTATATTTAAATACGGCAACGTTTTAATTTCGCCAGCTCCGAAACTAAATTAAAAACAAGAAGCTTTTATGGCTAAATTCTTTAATAAATTAAAAAAGAAAATTTTAAAAACATTGTTTACAAATAATAGGCCTAATTATTTTACGGATTATATTATAATAACCGTTAAAATCGACGATCGACAATAACGTCCCATACTACCGAACGGGACACCCCATCGAACGTGACACTTTCTTTAACATTCCAACCATTTAACTTCAATTACTTATTTTTCAACAACCATAAAATGAAACGCCTTATAAAAAACGCGAGAATAAACCTAGCCGTTCAGGCAAAAAAACGAAACCTTAAACTTAGTTATAGAAAGCCAAGTTCTATTTACGACGTTTTACATTTTGCCTTAAAAGCGCAATTTGACGGTAAATGCGCCCGAGCCGATATTATTCCTAATTCGCGAAAATTAACAGCGACCGAAGAAAAATCGATTATCGATCGAATCCTTAACTTAGATAGGCGAGCGTTTCTTATTCGGCTTTAGCATGTTGAAAATATAACGAATTTATTATTCGCTTAGCGCGTTATAAAGCGCGTCGGAATTAACTGGGCGTCAAGATTTATTTGCCGGTAAAAAAAGTTCTAGACGCGTTTAAATCGAAAAATCGATTATTAAAAAGTATTATGCGAAAATCCGGAGGTATTTCGCAAATAGTTCGAGCTGGTTCGGGTTATAATCGCAAAATACGGTATCGTAAAAGAAGATATTTACAATTTCGACAAAACGAGCTTTTTAATAAGGCTTTTAATAGCATGCGGTATAATAATTACAAACGCCGAAAAAGATAAAAAGTTTCGACAGGCGTAATAAAGTAATCGGAAGTAAGTTATAATTATATAAATTATTAATTCGTAAGGTTAGGTTATATCGTTATTTATTATTTTGGCGGGGAAACTTTATCTTAGATTTTAATATCGCGATAACTTATTACCTGCCGATTAAAAAATCGGAATTAGTTATAATAATTAAGTAACAAACGAATTAAGTTTAAAATAAATTTAGCATTTCGATAAATCTATTCGAACGTATACGAAAAGAACGAAACGTTTTTTTATTGTTGACGGTTACGAAAGTTATTATTTGACGGAATTCGAAAATGATTGCATAAATAACAACATTATTACGTTTTACATGCTTTTCTATTTTTTTTATTAACTTTAACTTTTTAACCTATTTTGTTTTTCCGTTTTAAAACGCGTTTATACGCTTTATATCGAAAATTTAATACGACGTTATTATACCTATATCGCTAAAAAGACTTTCTTGCCGGTTTCTACGACGCGTTTAAAACCGCCATAACGTCCGATAATATTAAATCCGGCCTCGCTAAAGTTGGACTTGTTTTATTTAATTTTAATAACGTCTTTTCCGATTTAGAAATTCCTTCAGCTGTATTTACGCCGACCGTCTTGCCGTTTACCTCCGTTAATTCTATTTTTTCCCTACTATCGAAAACCTTTCGAAATATCCAAAAATAAAAAACGGAAACGATACTTATAAAATAAGATTAGAAATTACTAGGGGAGCTCGCCGACAAAGATAATTAAATCGGTTAATCTTTTAACAAAAAGTAACTTAATATTGCTGTACGGAAACGTTCTTTTTTTAAAAAAAAACTGTTAAATTACGCGAAATTAACCATTTTTTAACAAACGCTAAAAAACCAAAAATAAACGTTTTTTTAAAAAAATGAACACTTATTATATAAAAAGGACAAGCTTTTCTGGCCCAAAAAAAAGAGGGTGGTGGAAAAATCCAGCCAATAGCGGCTGAAGGTAATCGTCGTAAAAGGGTTAAAACGAAGGAACGGAAGTTGTCAGCTAGCCAGGTGCGCTGAAGCGCCCTAACTGAAAAAGGCTACGCTCTGATCGGAGGATAATTGTTCCGTTACTAGGCTACATAAAAGCTGTACGCGTACTGAAAAGCTGCATAATTAGCTGAATATAACAACGTAACTGACATCCCCTATATCTAATAATTAAAAGTCTTATTTGCTTAATTCAAGCAATTATTAATTAATCAGCTGTTATTAAACCGATATAGGCTGTATATCAATAACAATTATCTCAATATACTTTAATAACAACAATAACGACCGTACCGTCTATATTTTCTGTTATTTATAAGGAACCCAAGGATTAAGACCACTTTAAAGGCAAATTCTAATCCAGAGCGTGTACGCTTGATATTTGGGACTTTATCGATCTTGATTAGTTACTTCCGTAGCCTGTTAAACCTATAAAACCCGATATAGCTTCCTATCCGAAGAGACGAATTCGCCACCTAACGCGGTCCAATACCCCAGCTGCTTCCTTATCTTTAGGAGGAACTACCGAAAAAATCGACCTTATAAGACATCCAACAAATACCCTTAAGATAATTACAGAAAGCAGACAAACCTATAATTAGGACTTTACGGCATATACCTACAAGGACCGTAAGTACGATACCTTCCGAAAAAATATTAACGACCTTACGAAATGGGTTCTGGAATCTGTATCTCCAGTAATTAAAGAAATAAGTTTTTTTCTAGGGAAAAGCCTACGGAAATGGTACGCCAAAATGGCCGAATCCGGCAAGGTGTACGATAGCAGATTCCTGATTAATACCTAACGAGAATACCGAAAAAGGTTAAAGTAAACCGCGAAGTTAAGCAAAAAGCTAAACGAGTAAATTGTGAAATAGCAAAAGATAATAATCCAGGGATAGCGATACGGCGTTCCAGAGACAAAAACAACAGTTATATACGTTAACGATTTATATACAGCTTTAGCTCCCGTTATAAAGACCTGGATAACCACTTTCCAGATAGTAAAGAAGACTAAAATCAATAACGGAATAATCAGTTACCAAAAGATAACGGCTAATCTTTTGAACTATTGGATTATAACCTATCCTTCTTTATTAAGGAATTTCAAGGTATCGTTTCCGACATTCCACGGGGCTTTTACGGACCTTGCTAATTAGGATAATCCTGATTAAGAAGATAACAAACCTTCTAACCGTCAACCGCAAGATAAAACCCCTAAACGAGGCCCGAAACGCGGTAATCGTGGAAGTTCTAATACGGACAAAAGCACTAGCAAGCGAAAACGCGAAAAGTTAAACGCTTAAGGAACGCGTTATAAGACGCACTTAAGGCCCTTTTATAGGTTACCGCAGTATTATTACGCATTTCCGAATAAAGCTCCAGTAAGATTTATCTTTAATGTAATTTTAATTAACTTAATTAAGGAACGAATTAATTTTAATTAATCCCTAAAAAAGATTAACCGAATATCTAAATTTATAGATAAAATAATTCTATAAGAAATAAATTAACTTTTGGCGTATTTTTTAATTATTAATTAACGGGTTGCTATAAGCATATCGTTTTACCCCTTGCGGAATTCGTTTATTTTAGACTTAAGGTTTATAATATACGTTTTTAATCTTATTAACAGGTTTCTGAATTTTAAATTAACCGTATAAGGCGACGGGGTGTACGTAAATAACAGCTTTATCCCGATTAGGAGTTACGGAAAGGTTAATATGCTACTTCGAAATCTTAACGGTACGAAAGCGTTACGGTTATATAACGTAGCTTATTACAAGCAATTTACCTGTAATTTAGTATTACTTCGATAACTTCGAAAGAAAGGTTTCTGGTAAAATAACCGAGGGATTAACAATTGCATTCGAAATAAGTATAATTAAATTATGGCTACTTTAACAAATAAATTTAATCGGTTTGTTATCGAAAATATTAACTTATCGACGCCGAGACCGCCGCGTACCGGTAACGGTACCCTGTAATACCTGCGGTTAGGCCACCTAGGCCCTAAAGTAATCGCATAACTGCAGTTCTATATTAAGGGAATCAGGCTAAAAAGTCCTATAACTATCGAATATTAGGTATATAACAAAGCGAAAGCTAAAAAACAAATACGCTGCGAGCTTAAAAAAGAAACGTCCCGATTAAGATAAAAATAGCTATTAATTTTACTAATTTCGAAAAAAACCCTGAAAAGTATAGATATGTTATATTCGTTACCGATAAATAATTAAGCTTCATTTAAGATATTTACCTTAAAATCCGAAAACAGGATACATTAATTACTGCGTTCCGACACCTGCTAGGTATCCTGAAAAACCAAGACAAAGTTTTCCTACAGGTAATCGAATGCGATAACGAAATTCTAAAAAATCACCTGCTTCGAAATATCCTCCAGTTACCTCCTTTTAGCATCAGGCTTAAACCCACAGTACCGTATACCCAGGCCCAAAACGGGGGTACGGAACGCTTAAGGGGTATAATTAAGGAAAAAACGACTGCTATGCGAAATAACGTTAAGTTACCTGCGTTTCTGATCGTATACATTTTTAAAGCGGCAATATATCTGTATAACCGTACCCCCAAATACGCTTTTTTTGGCAGACCCTATACGAGGTTTATTACATTTATTTAGCATATAAAGACGGTATCCCAGTACTTAATCGTAAGCCCTAACAGGCCTATTTGCGAGCTTACGACTATATGGCCTACGTTATAACGACCGTTGCCATAAAAAAAGAACAAAGGTTCCAGAAATTAAATCCCAAAACGTAAATAAGCTTCCTCGTCGGTTATCGATTAACCAATATCTACGAGATTTGGAACCTTTTAACGAATAAGGTTATTACCATTCGAAACGTACAATTTAACGAAAAAGTTACTTTTTTAGATAATATTAAAAACCTAAAAAACGACTTCTTCTACGTTACCGAAGTCGAGTTACAAAACTTACTCCGACAGGTCCACGTACTTAATTAAGCTTATGGCTACCTTATATATATACAAAAAAAAAAACTTAAGTAAAACAATTTAGTTACCGGCTGGACAGAAGGAATAGCTTTAAAGTAATATAGGCGTCCAAAGTAACGTATGGGATGAGGAAAAACAAGCCTGTTCGCAAAAAACTGATTATTTCTATACGACCGCTATATTCCAATTATTTCCGTCCCTTGGACTATTACCCTTACTAACGTCTGCCTTGATAATTATTACGATTATTGCGCCGACGGAAAAAATAAAAGAAACTTTAGATTCCTATTACGTTGTTTAACTTAAAGTAACGGTAAAAAAACAAAAGCCCTTTACGGGTTAAAAACGTAAATTCCCCGTACGTTCCGTATCGAAAAAATAGTTATCGGTACGATTATAGGGTATAGGAGGCTGCGTTTAACGTAAAACGTTTAACCTATTTTATTGGTACGATCGATAATCGGCTGGTAAGCTGCGGAAATTTAAGGAAAGCATTAACCCGAAATACGCGTTATTTTAATCGGAAAAGTTTTAATACACCAAAAACAAAATTAAAAGTAAAGGTATTACCTAAGTCGCAAGGCCGGGTATATAGGCGAAACCTACCGCTATTTCCGAAAAGCCATAAAAAGCTAAGTACATACCTATTAAAGAAGTTGTTTTTAAAGGCTGAAAAGGCCTACTTACAAAGTTATAGGGACATGCAGTCCTGGGAGATCGTCGATCAGTCTATTACTAAAGGGAAACAGATCCTAGGATATATATGGATATACGTCTACAAGTTTGATAAACATAGCTGGTTCTAGAAATACAAAGCCCGTTTCGTAATACGAGGTAATTAATAACTTAAAAACATTTATAATAATATATATATATCCACCTTAACCGGAAAGTTTTTTAAAGCCTTGATAATTATTACGGCTAAGTTCGACTTAAAACTTAAGCAATATAATGCTATAAACGCTTTCGTTAACGCAAACTTACCTTATAAAATCTTCATAAAAATGCCCTTAAAATACCCTTAACGTAACAGGATACTCCTAATTAAAAAGGCCTTATACGGCCTGAAAAAACCGTTATTGCTTTGGCAAAAAGATTTTACTAGTACGTTTAAAAACTTAGAACTTAGCCCCGTTTTTTATAAGCCTTGTTACTTTATTCGTTAGGGAATGCTACTTTTCTTTTACGTCGACGATATTATCGCCACGTATAATAAAAAAAACCAAGCCCTTATCGATCGGTTAATTTAGCAAATACAAAAACGGTATACCTTTATAAAAATAAGGACCTACAATAATTCCTAAGTATCGAAATAATTAAAGATAAATCCAACCGAAAAATCTAGCTATCTTAATCCGATTTTATAAATAAGCTGGTTAATCTAGTCCTTAAAAAAAACCTAAATAACCTTTTAAAAACGCCTATAATAAGCGCCGAACTACTGCCGAATCCTAATCTGGCCTATTTAAGTTTTATTAACAAATATTAAAAGAAAATCGGTTCCATCCTTTATATTACAGTTTATACGCAATCTAATATATTTTTTGCAATATCCAAACTTGCTCGATTTAACCAAAACCTTAACAACGTATACCATAAAGCAGCTAATCGCGTTATATAGTACCTGGTTAATACTAAAACGTTAACGTTACAGTTAGGTAGCAAAAACTCCTTAAATACCTGGAACGACGCCTTTTTCGCAAATAATACATTCGATCGAAAAAGTTCCTAAACTTACGTTATAAAACTATTTAAAAAAATAATAAGATAACGTACGAATAAACAAAATACAGTAACTATTTCCATAACCGAAACGGAATTGTTATCCTTTACGTAAGCTACAAAAAAAACCTTATTCGTTTTTCGATTAATCAAAAAATTGGAAGTTAGCTGAAATACTAAACCGTTAAATATATGGTACGATAATTAACAAACTATACGGCTTATTAACGCCGACGTCGCCCTTTTAAAAACAAAGCTACGGTACGTGGATATACATAACTACTAACTGCGAAAGGTAGCAAAGAAAGGCCTGATCAAAGTGGATTATACGCTTACAGGCGATATATTAGCGGATAGACTAACTAAAGCCCTATTATAAGAACCTTTTAGGTACTTCAAAAAGCAGCTAGGATTAATAAATATTATAAAGGCTTTGGATCACCGCAAGAAAACGCTAAAAGCGATTTCTGATAAGGAATTGGCTGATCAAAAGGATACAATTACCAGAGGAAAGGTTGAATGGAAGGCTGTGGCTTTAAAAAGTGATAAAATGTGATAATTAACGCCCCGAATTTTTCAAGGCGTTAAGGGGGTGTGTCAGCTAGCCAGGTGCGCTGAAGCGCCCTAACTAAAAAAGGCTACGCTCTGATCGGAGGATAATTGTTCCGTTACTAGGCTACACAAAAGCTGTACGCGTACTGAAAAGCTGCACAATTAGCTGAATACAACAACGCAACTAACATCCCCTATATCTGACAGAAGTGTGGCGTTTGCGGCAAGCCGGAACATAATGCGCGTACTTATGAAGAAGCTGTAGATACGTCTAGTGACGAAGAATCCGATTAATTTGATACGATTCGATATATTATGGTTAAGTTATTTGATTTTCTTGTCGCGAGGTAGAAAAAAGTGTCCCGTTCGGTAGTGTGGGACGTTATACCTAAAAAACTCGAAACTCTAAAAACAAATATAACGACAAATTTTGACATTTACCTAATACGAACGTTTTACGTAAAAATAATACGTTTTATGAAATAATACCAAAACCCATGGAAATAAAAGCTACCTAACGACGAAACATAAGCCAAGTATAATGTTACAACTATAACAAAATGGGACATATTACGTAACGATAAAAGGCGCCGTGAAAAACCGATAAAAAAACTATTAATTCCTAATATTTAAGGAACTACCGAAAGTCAAAACAGCAACAAATATGTCAATATAATCTGGGTTTAAGATAATTATTAGTCTACTACAGAAATACGATAAAAACTTAAAAAATGAAAGCTCTTTTCCAAACAACACTTAAGCAAAATTCCTTAACGTTTACCTAGTAATTACAAAACCACTAAAAATAACAGGAATTACTAGAAGTAACTATACCAATTAATTAAAAAAGAAAACAATAACGGCTATAACAGAAACGGGCATATTAGGAAATACGGATTTAATTAAGTTAATATGATATTTAAAACGAGAAATTATATCCAGAGAAACCCGATTAACATAGAAAACTTTACGTAATTAATTACATACATTATAAGTATTATATTTATAAGGAGTATAAAGGAGATTATTAAAAGATCCTTCACATATAAAACCAGAAATTTAACTTGGTGACGTAAAATTATAAAAACCTCAATAACTAGGAATAATATCGGCACTTACATACACTTACTTTTCAAGACGATATAAATAAGTTAACGACAGCCAGGAATTAGCTAAAAAAAGGGCGTTATCTATAGGAAAACCCGCAATATTATTTCGAATAATGCAACCACTAAATCGAAAAGAAATTGGTTGACTATATAGCTTTAAAGGCCGAGCGAAAGGTTATTAACGACCTACAATATCAGGTAGAATTTAAAGCAAATCTAGAAAAACAAAAGAAAATTTAAAAGAAAATCCGATGTAAAAGAAAAGACGCAGCACGATACGATGCTTGATATAATAAAAAGCAAAAAGGCGAAAAGACTTTACGGAACAAATCCGGTACCTGGAAGTAACATTGCGACGATAAAAAAACCAATTAAAACACTTTAAAAAACAATACATACGATTAAGAAAACGATTCCAGCAGTTGGAAAATAACCTATTTAAAATAGTTTAATACTGCGACGACATTTCAATATAGTACTAAGGAAAACAAACAAAGTCCTTCAAAAAACGTTATCTATAAAGCTTTAAATAAGCGAAAATCGAAAAAGGACGTTTTTTAAAAAAGCTTTATATGCGACGGCAAAAACTAATAATAAACCTGTTGCCTTAAAAATACCAATTAAAACATACTGATATATCGCAATAATAAATTGCGGGATTTTAAGCGTTAATAAATGAACTTAAACTGCTATAAAAATTTAAAAAAAAAACCTTTATATTGCGGAAAACGCCGAGAGTTAAGCCTTCGCCTATGATAACGGAAAAATCATATACGAGATTAATCACTCCGAAATTTCTATCTAAAAACAAATCCAAACAATTAACTTTAATATCGTTCCGTTAAGAAATCGCGATATCAACCTCAAAGACCATGGTAATATCAATATAACCTTTTGATTAATTAAGATACTAACTAGATGAAATTTGTTTACATTTTATTAACAAAGAAAAACGAACGAAATCATTATATTCGATCGGTAAAACAGAAAACGACGCATGCAAGCATAAAAATACCATAGAAGCCTTACTACTTAAAAAATAAAATATAAGAAAAAAAGGGCATAATAAAAGTATTCGACGTATTATAGCCACTATCCGGACATAGCTATATAATATAAACGAAATCCTAAAACACTAACCCAAAAAACCCAAAGAATATGACTAATATATTACCACAATGTCGCAAATACAAACGATTATTGTAAAAAAAGCTTAAAATGAAATTACCAAAATACAGCAAATAGAATTATAAATTAGTTTTCAAAAAAGCGCCTTATTTAAGTTATACTTTATTTACAATTTCAACGAAGCAAGATTTCATACTTTACGACAATACCTGGAAAATAAACTCCAACAAAGATAGATTCGAAGATCTATTTTTTCAACCGGATATCCTACATTTTTCGTATTAAAAATAACGGTAAGTTACGGTTAAAAATAAATTATCGACGCCTTAATAGCCTTATTATTAAAAATTAAACAACTTTGTTATTAATTACCGAAATAAAAAATCGTTTAGAAAAAATTAAATGGTTTACCGTTTTAAAACTTAAAAATAAATATAACTTCATTCAAATTAAACTAGGATATGAATGGAAGACGTGTTTTAAAACAAAATACGGATTTTACGAATATTTGGTTACATTAATAAAATTTACGAATTTACCAGTAGGTTTTTAGTAAATAATTAATTATATATTCATATAATATTTAAGTTTTTTCGTTATATATTATTTAAACGACATCTTAAGTTTTTTAAAGTCGGAAAAAGCATATATAAAATACGTTTATTAAGGTTTTAAAACTTTACCAAATTTTAATATGCAAATTAACGCTAAAAAGAATTAATTTTATACGTAGAAAATGGAACATCTAAAACATATCATTACTTCCGAATATATCAAAATAGATATAAAAAGAATTGCACCAGTTACCGAATCGCCCATACCTATTACCGTTACAGAAATATAGGTATTTATTAAGTTCGCCAATTACTACAAAGGTTTTATTAAATATTTCAGTAAAATCGCAACATTATTATTAAATATAACCCGAAAAGAACCAAATTTTAATAAACGATAAAAATAAAACCGGCTTTTTAACAAACTAAAACCGTAATTATAAACGAACCAGTATTAATTATATATAATTTAAAACATTCAATTAAGTTAGTAACTAACTTTTCGGATGATACATTAAACCTAGCAACCGGATAACGAAACGATTAAAAAATACTTTACTCGATTATCTTATATTTTAACAAGTTAAAAAAAAATCGAATAATTTTATCCCCGATAACGAATTTATAATTATCGTTAAGGCTTTCCGAAAGGGTAATTATAGACTTAAAGGAAACTTTTATTAAATTGAAATCTATATTAATTCTAAAACCCTTACCCCTTTTACCCTTATATAAAAATTTACAGAACGATAATTACGTTATATAAAAAATTAACGAAATATAATTTCGTTATTATCTATTAAAAAAGTCCGAAAACGGCAAAGCAAACGCTTTTAATAAACGACTTAACTTAAAAAACAGCTTGTTAAAGTTAATTACAAAATCTTCGATAATATCTTAAAAAAGCATTTAAAAATACGATAAATTATAACGATTAAAGCAACATCTTTAACCTTATATCAAGAAACACAACAATATAACGATAATTTATCCGATAATACAAAACAAATAAAATCTAAAATCCAAAAATTGTTAATAGGATTTAGTATAGGATATATATCAATATTTACTTTATACATATCCAAGAACTTCCAACATGTTAGAACGTGTATAGTATATTTATTATTTTCCTAAAATAAAATCAACAGTATAAAAGGTTAAAAATAACGTTTACGTGAAATTAAAGGTTTGTAATATATATTATACGGAAAACTCCGGCTATTTTTAGTTTTCTAGTAACTATAAAATTTAATTATTATAAACTTTATTATTAAACTTCCTTTATCCGAAAACCTAGCGACGGGAATATATTACGATAGTATATTTGCTATGGTTAACCGAGTTTTAGTTTTTATTTTTTTATACCTTAAAATACAAATATAAAATAAATAATATATATCTTTTCCAATATATTTTTAGCGCACATAAATTACTAACGGAAATTATGTTAAATAAAAATATTACACTTACTTTTAAATTTTAATACAGCTTTATAGTCTAAATTAGTCTAAATTACAAGTTATTTAACGCGGTTTAATTCCAAACAAATAGATAAATAGAAGGATTAAACCAAATCCTTAAACCCTACTTACGATATTATATTAATTACAAATAAAAGTATTAACATATCATATAAGCTGGTTGCGTAAACAAGCTCGTCGCGCGTTTTTCTGGCATCTTGTGACAATTAATCTAAATAATTTAACCACAACATATCAAATTAACCTAAATTAATGGTATTGTTTTTCGCTAACCGTATTTATAGCTTTTTACTAAATGTACTTATTGTACAAGGTTTTTTGCGGAAGTTATATTGCTATTTTTTCCTGTTAACCCGTATATAACTGATTACCTTTAATAGTTGTTAGTAGCAATTTTTTGCCATAACCATTTTGCTGGTTAAAAGAATTTAATTATTTTTTATAGCAAGTATTCCTTTTTATTAGAAACGTTTGTTTTCATTATTTAAATACGTAAGATCAAATTGTTGCTCCAATAAGTCTTATAATACCGCGATACGCCCTTCCAATGTGCCTTAAAACAAAGCCTTACAGCCTTGCCCCGCAGCTTTGCAACGCGCCTTTTAACGTGCTCTTTAACCTTTTAATATACGTATTTTGCGACAATTTTTTAGGTATTAAAGCCGTATAAAAAACGTTTGCGTATAAGGGCCGGGAATTCGATCGGTAATAGTATTTTTGTCGGTCGGCTTTAATAGTTGCGGAATGGGGGTAATATTGACCTAGACGCGTTAGAAGATAATCGGTTATAAGCGGGTTGGAAAGAAATAACGTCCGGATTAAAACTTGATATAATACGTGCATTTGTTCAAAAGATGTAGATATGGTCGGCGAAAAACAACACGATTGATTTGGGTTGATTTGATATTTTGTAGTTGAGTTATTTGGATTAGTTGTTGCAAGATGCCAAAGAACGCGCGACGAGCTTATGTGCGCGATGAGCTTATGTGATATATTAGGTTAAAAAGCTATTAATAACCCAATTAACTTATAATACCAGCTATTATAAAAGCATCAAAAGAATCCTGGCAAATGCTATGTTCGACTTTATACTAAAAATATATAAAGAAATACGCAATAACAGTCCAGTTAACGTTAAGATTATTATAATATCAGAACAACTTAAATAATTACATTCAAAAATAAAAACAAAACTTGAATTTATACGGAATTAAATGCAAAGTAACTATATAGGTCCAAGCCTGGAAAACAAGGCTGAGCCAATATACAGAAATCATGCCACGATTAATTTTCACGATAGATACTATACCCAATATCTTGGAACACGATAATTCTTTAAATAGTTTTTTACGGTTTGGATAAATTGCATACCTTAGTCCTATGCCTTACTCCGATTCCGACTAATACGTAGTTGCCGACAAGCTTCGGCCCTAGTAAACCTTATGCCCGCTGGCCACGGTTTAACAAGGTCCTTAAAGGTAGAAAATAGCTTTACACGGTAAACCTTAAAGATAAACCTTAAAAGCGCATGGAAAGCTTTGTAAGCTTTCGCCAGTTTCATAACTAAAAAGTCCAACCTCGAGTATTCCCACGGCTTTTCAAGTTTTTATTAATCAAAATACGAACCAAAACAATATAACATGCCATACGAATACGAAATACCAGTTATCCGGAACGGAAAGATTTCGACAAAAACCGTCGCGTTTATGGTAATCTATTTAAGAAAAATTACCGCATAATCTAAAGCAACTAACATAATTATCGATTTAAAAAGTTATCGTTAAAAAAATCGACTACGTCTTTTAATTTTCGGATACCGCTTTATTTTTAATAATAAAAATTTACCTTTTTACGAACTTATTATAAATAACCTCGATTTAACGGAAAAACTACTAGCGAAGGTATAAGGAAACGAAAACAACAAAGATAACAAGTTAAACAATTACGAAATCCAGCTGTTGGAACATTATACGTTAAAAAATTGCGAACGCTGGTTTATTCGATTGCTTAAAACCGCAAGGAACTTTTAAAATTCGGAAAGGAATCGACTTACATAAAGGAACACAACTAGGCAGTTTAAAATCGCGTTAAAATAAAACACCTGCGAAACGGAAAGGGGTAGTGAAGCTAGGAATTAAGTAGCAATCTATTATTTTATCCAAGTGCATACACGGTTACGTTTTCTCGAGGGAAAATACGGCACTAAATAAAGAAATATTATAACTAGAAAATGTTAAAAAAATTAACTTTTTTAAAAGGAGATATGGGCTACCTAGTTATTAGAAATATTAAAATTAAACGTTTAAATTAAAAACTTGACTTTAAGTACATTAACTTATATAAAGTCGTTAAGAAAAGTTCAGAAAACAAGTACGAATTGGAACTACCTTCAAAAGTAAAACTTTATTTAATTTTTATATCTTCGTTGTTATGACCCAACAAGGCTTGGCTTCTCCAAGAACGATCGGAGGCTCAGGAATCAAGATCCGATGGCGACTCCAGGTCACGTAACCGGCTCAAAGGATTCAAAGGTCTTGGCACCTTGAGCGCCTTGAGCTGTGTGGCAGCGCTCAAGGAGCTCAACGGGCTCAAAGGTTTGAGCACCTTGAGCGCCTTGAGCCAAGAGTAGGATATATACGCTCATTATTTTCCATAGTCTTAGATGGCACCAGCTTGTAATTACAACTTGGTTACCCAGATCACCCTTGGTTATCTGATATTACCAGACGTGACTAGTATCTTCATTATTGCTCAGTTTCCCATAGCACCACTGCCAACATAAACCGTACGACTAGGTTTAATAGTTGGTTAACTAGCCCAGCCGTCACATTCGTATTTAAATTAATACCGGATATTGTTAAAATTAATACAAAATGAAAAGATAAAGCAAAAAAAGATATATCGATATACGAAATAAAGAATTCTAAATATACGTAAAAAAGACGGATATATTAAATATTTAATTAAATAAAGAAACTACTTAAATTCCGAAAACCCTGGAAATCTGTAAGGAATTTCATAAATGTCTAAGACCTTTTAAAACATTTTTATCAATAACGCCGGAATCGCTAAGGATAATAGCTTAGTTTACGTTATCGGACGAACTTGTAGCATTATTCCCAGCTTAATCGGTTATCGAAGCATGTTATATTAACGCGGTCGCTTTAGTCTTAAACCGCTTCTGCCATTTCAATCTTTTTAAATCCTTAACCTCGTGACGAATTATTTCAACAGCTTTTTCTCGCAGGACTTTCTCCTACTTACAAAGCCGTTATAATCGGACCAGCGCTTTAAGTAAAAAAAAGCCTCGGTTTTTTTTTCTCCCGTTTAATTCGATCCTTTTTATAAAAAATCGCGAAATATCGCTTGCCAAGTTACCTTACCAAAATCGCAATTTGCGTATTTTGTTTTATATAAAAACCGCTACAATCCTTACCGTTAGTAATAATGTAATCGAAACCGTTAATACGAAAACAAGCCGAGTAACCAAATATATTTTTATCGAATGTATTAATAAAATAAGCAAGGTTTTTATAACGACCCGTGTTAGGATCTGGTTTTTTTCAGTTTTTAAAAACACGACCCGACATAATAAATAACGGAATACGAAAAAGATAAGGAGTAAGAAAAAGGTTACTTACTAAAAACAATAAATAAGTAAATTAATCTTTAAGGGCAAAAGTTTTAGAAAGGGAAGATCGTATTATGGCCCAGCTAGGCTTGGCTTGCTTAAACGGTCGGAACCGTAAAAAAAAGAAAACCAACTAAAAATCACGTAACCAAATAATTAAACACGGTCGGTTCGATTGTATTCGACTGCTTGTTAAACGCAACTAATTCTACTACATTTAATTTATAATCGAACGCGGTCGTGTTATAACCTAACCAGGCTTGGCTTCTTTAAGGACGGTCGGAGTCTTAGGAGAAAAAGATCCGACAATGACCTAGGGTTACGTGACCGGCTTAAAGGGCTTAACGGTCTTAGTACCTTGAGCGGCTTAAACTGTGTGATAACGTTTAAAGGGCTTAACGAGCTTAAAGGTTTAAGCGCTTTAAGCGCCTTAAATTAAAAATAAGATATATACGTTTATTATTTTCAATAAATTTAGATAATATCAGTTTGTAATATAATTTGATTACCTAGATTATTTTTAATTTTTTGTTATTACTAGACGTAATTAGTATTATCGTTATTACTTAATTTCTTACAGTATTATTATTGAAAACAATTTGCATGATTAGGTTTAATAATTAATTAATTAACCTAGCCGTTATACGTTATAAATTTTTGTTTAGTGATATAATTAAATTTTAAATAATATCCGAACCGTTAAGATGTTAATTAACGTATAAGTAATAGTTACTCCGAAGTTTACGGCTTATTAGCTTTAAAACAAATTTAAGAAGTTCGAAATTACCGTCTAGTAATTTAATAACGAGGTAATAATAGCCCAGTAAATGGGTTTTCGTAAAATAAAGCCTAAAAAGCCGTAGATTTATAACGGAAAAAGAAACGTTTAGAATTTGTTAACCTAGGCTTGGATTTACTTTCGCTTTAAAGGATTTACCGACTTTACGGACCAGATCTTTGTTATCGCCGTTTGTCTAAAAAAGGATACTTTTAGTTAGTTTGAACCTACCATAAGAGACTTTTCGGAAAATGGAAAGTTCGATTAGGAGGAAATTACTAAAGACGTCTTTTTTAGTTACGTTAACTTTCAGGATAAATTTAAAAGCAATTTCGAAAATCCGGATAACGAACGAATTATAACTTAATAAATCCTTTAATTATACTAAAAAAATTAATATCCAAGTACGCTGTGGAGTTTAAAAACGTTATGGTAAGGGCAAGATAAACGAATAACGAAAACGATACCTTAATCGATATATTTTATAAAGGTTTAAAAAAGAACGTTAAAAACAAAAATATAAAACGTTTACGACCTACGATATTTAACAAATATATTACAAAAATAGTAAGGATTGATAATCGATAATTCGAAAAACGACAAGAACGACGAAGATGCTTTACTTTACGGATTAGATATTTTAAGGCTAATTAAGGAAAAAAACGCAAGACGCCTTTTACCTTCTATGGAACAGCTTCAGGATTTATAGAATTTAGCATTACTTAACGACGGAATATAAGCCAGGTATAGTGTTACAATTACGGCAAAATAGGATATGTTATTAAACGATATAAATCGCCGCCAATAATCGACAAAAAAGTATATTAACTTTAGAACCTGAAGGATTACCAAAAGGATAAAACGGTAATAAATAAGTTAACATAATCCATATTCGCGAAAATAATACATAGGAAAAAGCGCGATAAGGATTAAAAGCGGTTAAAATCTTTTTATAAGTAGCCATAAACAGGCAGATTTAAAAAACCCGATATGCGGAATTTTTATCCCATCTATTGTAACCAATCTTAACACCTTATTTATTTGGGAAAAAAACAACGGATTCATAAACGAATTATTCGTATATAAGAAAAAAGTTTCGATTTTTATATCCGGACGGGGTATAACAAGGAAAATTAATAATAGTACTAAGAATTGCGAACCTTTATTATATAAGAAAAGGTCGAAGATATAATACCAGTATTGATATGGCCGGAAGGCGAAAAATGCCCTTAAAGGGACCTTACGTATTATTTCGGGTAATGAGATTATTAAACCTAAAAAGAATTGATTTAAAAATCTATTAATAAACATTATTAAAAGGCCATTACAGAAATTTAGTTATAATTAACTTTCGAAATAGATCTCCAAAAACGAAAGATATTACGAAAAGAGTTAGCAGAATTTTCTAATCAAAACCAACCAATCCTTTATATGGGATAGGAAGCTATTAAGGAATTAAAAGATAATACTTGCGATATAATAAACCAGTTACATTAACAAAAAAGAAGATTTTCCAATTTGAAGTTTAATTGCGCCGTTAGGAAGGCCAGACAAAACAAGTATAAAAAATATATAAGTAACTTGCGGAGTAAATCCAATAACTTACAAAATCCTCAAAAAAAGGGCGCTATCTATAGAAAAGCTTCAGGATGGCGAGAATCGGAAGCGATAACGAGGACTTTTTAAAATAGCTTTGAGTACGACGATAGGAGTTAATAATAACCCTGTTACCCTGAAAATACGAATTAAAATATATTGGTATACCGTAATGGTCGATTACATAGCTTTAAGCGTTAATTACATTATCCCAAAGTTGGTAAATTAGTTTAAACTGCCATAAAAGGATAAAAAGGATCCTTATATCGCCGAGAACGCAAACAGTTAGGCATTTACTTACGATAACGGGAAAATCATACGCGATATTAATTATTTCGAGATTTTTGTTTACAAATGAATTTAAACAGTTAATTTCGATATCGTTCCGTTAAAAAATTACGACATGATTATAGAAAGGCCATGGTTATATCAGTATAACCCCTTAATCGTTTGAAGTATTGGCCAGGTGAAATTCACTTTACATTTTATCGGCAAGCCAGGAGAACGAACGAGATTTCCACATTCGATCGGCAACAAGAAACGTAACAAATGCAGGCATAAGGATACGATAGAAACCTTACTACCTAAAAGAAAAAAATATTAAAAAAAGAAAGGGCATAATAAACATATTCGATGTATCGTAACTATTATCCGGGCATAACTTTATAACATAAACGAAATCTTAGAAAACTAGCCCGAAAAGCTAAAAGAAAACATAGCTAATATATTACCACAATATTGCCAATACAAGCGATTGTTTTAAAAGGAATTTAAAACGAATTTACCAGAATATAATCCTGAAAAAAAGTACCTTACCTAAATTCTATCTTATTTACAATTTAAACGAAACAAAACTTAACACCTTACGCGAATACCTAAAAAACAGATTCTAAAAAGGATAAATTCGACGATCTACATCTTTAAGCGGTTATCTTATATTTTTCGTACCAAAAAAATAACGGTAGGTTACGATTAATAATGGACTATCAACACCTTAACAGTGTTACTATCAAAAAGAATTCCTTTACTATTAAGTACCGAAATACAAAACAGCTTATAAAAAACCAAATAGTTTACCGTTTTAAATCTTAAAAACAGGTATAATTTAATTCGAATTAAGCCAGGATACGAATAAAAAACGGTTTTCAAAACGAAATACGAACTATACGAATATTTGATTATACCAATAAAACTTACAAACGTACCAGCAACCGTTTAACGAATAGTTAACTACATATTTCGAAAATACCTAAATATCTTCGTTATATGCCATCTGGATAATATTTTGATTTTTTTAAAATTAAAAAAAGCATACGCAAGATACGTTTATCAACTTCTTTAAACTTTACAAGATATTAATTTATTAATTAATATAAAAAAAGTTAATTCCATATATAGAAAATGGAATATCTGGAATATGTCATTTCTCCAAGATATATTAAGATAAACCTTAAAGAAATACAGTAATTACCAAATATCTTATACTTATTACCGTTATAAGAATACAGGCCGTTATTGGATTCGTTAACTATCACCGAAAACTTATTAAATATTTTAGTAAAATTACGATATTATTATCCACTCTTATAAAACAAAACGAATTTTAATAAACGACGGAAATAAAAAAAGCTTTTAAACAAATTAAGGACGTAATTACGAATAAATCAATACTAATCATATACGATCCAAAACGCCTAATTAAGTTAAAAACCGATTTTTCGGATTATACATTAAGCATAGTAATTGGATACCGAAACGATTAAAAAATACTTTACCCGATTACTTTCTATTCCTACAAGTTGATAGGAATAAAATTAAATTATGCCATTCCCGATAAAGAATTTATGGCCAGCGTTAAAACCTTTCGAAAATTTAGATATATACTTAAAAGAAATCTTTACCAAACTGATATTTATACCGATTACAAAAGCCTTACCCGTTTCACTATTATGTAAGAACTTACAAAACGATAGTTACGTTACGCAAAAAAATTAACGGAATACGATTTCGTTATTATCTATCAAAAAAGCTTTAAAAACGGCCAAATAAATGCTTTTAACAAACGACCTAACTTAAGAAAAGTTAATTAAAGTTAGCTATAAAATCTTTAATATTACTCTAAAAAGATATTTAAAATTACGGCAAAGCGTAACGATTAAGGTAATATCCCTTAATCTATATCAAAAAATACAACAATATAACGATAGCCTACCCAACTATTAAAAAAAAAATCCAGATACTAAAAAAATGTCAACAGGACCTAATATGGGCCGTACATCAACATTTACTTTATGGATATCCAAGAATTTACAAAACCTTAAAACAATTACAACGTACCTATTACTTTTCTAAAATGAAAATAATAGTACAAAAGGTTAAACGAAAATGTAACGTTTACGCTAAAATAAAAGCTTTACGATATAAACTATACGGAAAACTATAACTACTTTCAGTTTTATAGCGATTATAGGAGTTAATTACCATGGATTTTATTACTAAAATTCCCTTATCCGAAAACTCAACGATAAAAATACATTACGATAGCATCTTCGTTATTATAGATCGATTTACGAAATTTTCCTATTCCCTACCATATAATAAGGATATAAACGCAAAATAAATAGCATATATCTTTTTCCGACATATCTTTAGTATATATATATTACCTACAAAAATTATGTTAAATAAAGGTACCACATTTACCTCTAAATTTTGAAAAGGCTTTATAGTACAAATCGGCTTAAACTATAAGTTATCCACCGTACTTAGACCTTAAACAAATAAATAAACAAAGTAACTAAATTAGACTTTTAAAACCTACTTTAGATGCTATATTAATTACGAACAGAACAATTAGGTAAAGAAGTTACCGATAGCTTAGTTGGCTTATAACATTAACAATTATGAAAATATTAAAATAACCCTAACAAATGCTAATTTCGGTTTTAGATCAAAGGTCTATAGGGAAATACGCGATAACGGCCCAGTTAATATTAAAGTTATCTTAACGTCAAACTAACTTAGGTAGCTATACGCAGAAATAAAAACAAAATTCGAATTTATAGGTAATTAAATAAAAAATAATATAATTAAAAAAGGTTAAAAAAACCAATCTTTTCGAAAAGAAATATAGTTTACCTAACTACCAGAAATATTAAAACCAAACGTTTAAACTAAAAATTGAATTTCAAATATATTGGCTTATATAAAGTTACCAAGAAAACTTTAGAAAATAATTATGAATTAAAGCTACTACCGAAAATTAAGCGTTATCCAATTTTTATTATTTCCTTACTTAAGTTAACAGCAAATATTATCAAAGTTAATATAAGACAAAAAAATAAAGCAGAAAAAGATATACCAACATACGAAGCAGAGAAAATTCTAAACGTACGTAAAAAGGACGGACTTACTAAGTACTTAGTTAAATAAAAAGATTACCTAGATTTCGAAAATACCTAGGAACCCTCTAAATATTTTATAAACGTCCAGTACTTTTTAAAACATTTTTACTAATAATGCCGGAACCCGTTATAAACGCCCCCCAATCCACGTTATTAGGATTGGACTAATTAATAACACCAATACCGGACCAGTTAATTAAGGCCGCGGCCTACGTAAAGGTAATAATTTCGGTAAATATTCTTTTTTGTTTTTCATTTAAACGAATAAATTATTTATTACTTCGGCACTTTTAATACTACGACGAAACATTTCCAACTTACGATTACGAAGTAGTTGCCGTTACTTTTAAAAACGATTTAATTTGTTAACGGCGGTACGTAGTATTTTTCGAACCTGCTTTTTTCGCGTTTTAAACGATTTTTTTCGTTTAATAATTTTTTATGGTCCGTTTTTAAGGAATCGAATACATTACAAAAATCCGAATACCGGATGTAACGGGTACATTTTGTAGAATTACGAAAAACTTTACGATCCATAACTTTTTATTTATATCGAAAATAGGAAGGCATCGTAAAACTAATTCGAACTATTCGCTTAGCCAAAATAAAAGCGTTAATGCGTTAACGAAAACGGAACTTTTGAATTCGACCAAACATAATAATTAACTTTAGAAAATATTAAAAAATAAAGGTGAAAAAGGAAAATTATTTTACTTAAAAACGATAAATAAACAATTAATTTTTGAAAGCAAAAATTTTTAAAAAAGAGAAATTATGTTATAACCTAACCAGGCTTAGCTTTTTCAAAAACGGTCGGAGTTTTAAAAAAAGAAAATCCGATAATAACCCAAGGTTACGTAACCGGCTTAAAAAGCTTAACGGTCTTGGCACCTTAAACGGCTGAAGTTATATAACAGCGCTTAAAAAGCTTAACGGGCTTAAAGGTTTAAACGCCTTAAACGCTTTAAGCTAAAAATAAGATATATACGCTTATTATTTTCCATAGTTTTAAATAACATCAGCTTGTAATATAACTTAATTATGTAGATTATCCTTAGTTATTTGCTATTACTAGACGTAATTAGTATTATCGTTATTACTCAGTTTCTTACAGTATCACTGCTAACATAAACCCGTACGACTAGGTTTAATAGTTGGTTAACTAGCCCAGCCGTTATATATTGTTGTAATTCTTTTATTAAGTGCCAGGACTTTTTGAAACGGGTTACTTTTTAACATTTTGTTAGTTGGAAAAATTATATAATTATTTAACAGATAAGAAAGATCTATGTAGGAAAATACTTTGTTTTTTTTATATATGCTGTTAATAAATAATGTTAATGAAACGTAGGTATTCTATTTCGTTATTTTATATAGATTTTAAAAATTTGGAATTTGATAGCAAAATTAATAATTTTAAAACTTATATAAAATAATATAAAAACGCTTATTTCTAGTTATTAATTTTGCACAATAACTTATTTAATTACGAATTGGATAATATTTTAAGGTTTTGAAAAGCGTTTTCGAATTTAAGTACGTTTCGTATATACGAATTAACGTAAAATTTAAAAGGCTTGAAAATTTTATGTTTAATCTTTTAAGATATAAATTATTCGTTAAGAAGATGGCGTATCTGTTAAAAAGTAATATTGTTGTTCTGTAAAGCGTTATATAAATACTTAATTTTTTTTACGTTACCGCCGTGAGTTGTTGCGAATTTTTTGCATATGTTTTGAAGTAATTTATCGGTATCTATACTTTTAAAGATGGGAAGCGTCAAATTGCGACTAAGTAGGTTGAAGGAGTTATTATGCGTTAGCGTTAAAGGGGGTAACATAGAAGGTAACTTTTGTTAATCGTAATATTTGCTTGCCGTAACCGTTAAATTCGAAAAGCTTTAAAGCTTATAGGTAATTAATTGATTTTGTTACCTAATATATTTCATTAAAAGTTATTATATTTAAAAAGTCTTTCTTGAAGTAATTATATATAATATTTATATTATTATTATTACCGTTATATTTACCTTTTAAAAGTTTAATTTTAGAAATTCCCAAAAGCGTATTTTTTCGCGTTATTTTTTAGCGTTTCCGAATCCCGCGTTTACCGCGTTTTTTTTATACAGTTTGTTATATAACTTAATAAAAAACGTTTTATATATGGCGTCGAATTAGTTAATATTGTTATATTAACGAACGAATTATCGAGGTGTTATATTGTCATAGTAAATGCTGTTTTAATTTAATATATTTAGAACTTAACGTTTTTGTAATTAGGGTAATTTCTGCCTTTTTTATATTCGAGCGTATTCGATAAAGCTTTACGGATTTTGAAGTTTTTGTCGAATTCGGCTTATATACCGGAAGTAGGTATAGATAGGTGTTCGTGATAGGTTTTTAACTTATTACAAGTGTTGCCGGAAAAGGGTTTTTAAGGGGAAGGGTTATAAGCGTGGGCGTTTTTGTAACGTTATAGTTTCGGGAAATCTTAATAAAGGGATTATTGTTAATACGGGTTAATTGTTATAGAATGTAAAGCGATAAGCGTTAGCGTTATATAAGGAACGATTTTTGGTTTGTTGCGTTGTTAAAACGTTTAAGGATAAGGTTGGGTTAAGATCGGAGTTTTTTTTAATCGAAAGTTAAAATTATATGTAAAATTTAAAAAAACGCCTTTTTTGCTGTTACGTTTCGTAATATTAATAATACTTTTAATAAGTTTATTAACGTTAAAGATACTATATAATAATATTTTAAAAGATTGTAATATAGCTTTGTAATTAAGTTCACGACCTTACAAAAATTCTTAATTTAAATAAACGTACGCCGAAAGTTTATATTCGTATTTCCTTTGTAATTTTTCGTTAATATAATTAATACCGCGTTAATTAATAAAATTAAGCGACTTTTTCTTAGATATTTTCGTATAATAATTATTAACATATTATTTAAGCTTTTACGCATTAATAATTTAAAAGGCCTTCCGTATTTTGTTAAGTTATTTTTTCGAGGGTTTATTATTAATAATAACCTTAATAACGTTAAAGAATTACGTATATATATTTAAAAACTTTGCTTTAAAAGCGTTAATAAGAATATTTTTATTTAAAACCCTTTCGGAAAGTTCGGCTTAATTAAGCTTATTTTCGGAAGGTTCGTTTCGAATGGCCTCATTTTCGAAAGGTTCGTTTTCGAAAGGCTCGTTTTCGGAAAGTTCGGTTCGAATAGCTTTATTTTCGAAGGGCTGGGTTTAAATGGTTTCATTTTCGGAAGGCTCGTTATCTGTAGCTCTCGGAGTACTTCCCGTATCTTTTTTTATATCCGTAATAACCTTAATTTCGGGTGTTTTAAGGTTTTTAACTTCGGGAATAATTATCGGCTACTTGCTTTTCCTTTTGTTTTTCGGAACGGTTTTTGCCGCAGTTAATTATTTATTAATAACCGCTTTGTAGGTGTTATTAATCCGGGTATTAAAGGAAATAACTAGGCCTTTTTCGATAACTTTCGTTACTTTTACAAACGGTTTACGTAATTTTTTCAGAATTATCGCAGGATTAACCCAGGGAAATATTTTGAAGTATTCGTTTGCAGTTTCGTCGATTCGAATTCGTTTTGAAAAAAAAAAACGCGTACGGCCAAGTAATTTAAAAAGGATTCGGTTAAACTGGCCGAGTTTTCGCAATACGGAACGTAAAATAAAAGTTAAAGCTTTAAAGAAAATTATTATGAACAAAATTACGCCTTAATAATACGATTACGCCAAAGAAACAAATTACGGGAGCTTAATTTTCTGTTATTATGGCTGTTATTATGTTGTTGTCGAAGGGCTACACGCGTTCTAAAAGGGCCCATACGAAAAAAGAGGTGTGATTCAGAAGCTAAGTGGGGCGGGGACACTCTGATTCGAAATAAGAGTACCTCTGCTTCGTTCGGAAGGTCGTTTCTTCGTCCCACGGAATGGCCGCACTTGGGAAGAGGATGGACCTCTCATGCACAGGGCGGAACTGGTGGAAGTCGCCGCAGAAGATAACAACGGGAATCCCGCCAAAGTCTTCCATACACCCCTAGAAGATGGAAGAGCTTTTCATTCACGGTGTACAATGTCCGCGCACCGAGCATGCTGACCTCGTCGATGATGAGCAGCCATTTCTCCTGCACCTTATTCTAAATGAACCCATTGCAACTTTCTCTTCCGCCAGATCACCTTGCTCGGCAAAACACACATTCCCACCCGACGATACCTCTGCTCTCCTTCTTCAATCTCCTGCAGTAACAGATAGTACAGCACATGGGAAGCCACCTTGATTGCATTGTCGTCGTTGCTTTTGAAGAATTCGTGCACTTCTAAGTCCGCAACCAGTGCACAGGTTAACTTGCGAAAATGGAGCTCGTCTTCTCGTCGTCCGTCAAAGACTGCCCAGCGGACCGCCAGCATGTCCCACCCATTAAACCTGTACAGATGGCCAAAGGAAGGTGGGAGGGATGAAGGGTGTGATGCTAAAGTGGCAAGTTTGGGTGTTTTAGCCACGAAATGTGAAGCTGTGACGTCATAGAAGTCTATAGTCTCTATACGAATCGATAGGGCGTCGTTGCCTGTGCGAAGTAGAGAGTCTCGCCTTATTGCCGGGGTTCTGATGTCTTGGATCATCGACTTAAAACCACCGAGGTGCTGCGGATACCGAATCGGGCCTGACCACCGTGCCCATGACCATGTCGGTGGCGTGAAACCACCCTTGTATGCCGCTGTTAACTGGTGAGAATTCGGATTTACTTCAAGGAACAGCAGTCCTGCATGTAAGGACCCGCTCCAAAGTCCAGACAGGTACTGACCGGAGCTCGGATCCTGGCGCCGAAAAATTACTGCTAGGCCCGCGATAGCTGGCAGTCGGTCAGTTTCGTATGTAAGTTCGGACTCGCTGAACCGCTCCACCATCCGGTACCAATGCGCCGGGCTCTCGAACGCGTCCTCCACGTTCAGCTTGTTATCCGTCCACGGGCAATACCCCTTCGGCCTGCCGAGATTTGGCTGGTCGTCCGCCTTCACCCCGGAGGTGTCCTCAAAGAAAACATGATGTTTGACAAAGTGCAGGATCCGAGCCGAAAGAATCCGCTCCTGGAAGACCCAGCCTCTTCGGCTGAGGAAGCTCTGGTTGACCTGGTTATGGAAATTGCTTTTGAGGATTACGAACTCGTGTTCGGAGCTCGAGCCTTTCTTTTTCCGAATAAAGTGGTGATGAGGGGCAGGTTCGAACGCCGCATCGAGAAAACCGGCGTTGTCGTGCCGCGATGTGTGTGTAGCGATGGTGCAGTCTGCGTTGTGGTATATGGACGCCATCTTCTCGGACTGATCGAGCCAGTCCTGTGTATCGTCTTGGATAATGCATAGGGCGTCGATCCAGAGATATCGATACCCAAGCCTCCGGGCGATGGTAACCGCGTCTTGATAGGTCTTAGGAAGAGTTCGAAATGATATGCTATACTTGAAAGTGTCTAGAGTTCCTATCATCAGTTTTGTGTGATATGTCGAACCCCATCTATGGCTCAGAGTTAGATAATGTCCGGTGTCGCCTGATTCTGTAACCACCAGGCGCAGTGAATGCCACCATGAGAGGGCTCTTGTCGACGTCTGAGGTGGTCCAAGATCAAGGATCCTGGTCGGCAAGGGAGGTGCGGAGTTGTGGTAACAAACAGCACCCCCTCTTTGTGCGTAGATATCACCTCGGGTTTTGCGGATGCTTCCCTGTAACCAGCTCTTCATCAAGTCCAGCCGTCTTTGCGGGGAGCTCCACATGGTAAGTGCAAGTCCTGATAGGCTTAGCACGATCTCTCGTGTCAGCTCGATAATCTTACATCCCTTATTGGTACAATCCGTCTGTCGGTTGCGTCCCCAATGAAATATCATCGGCCAAGGGCGGAGACTAGACGTATAGACCACGACAGTCCCGAGCAATCCTTTTGACTCCGCCACGGTCAAGATGAAAGTGTCAAGTCTCTCCAGGTCACCACTGGACCATTCAAATCGCGGCGAAATGCAAGTCCGTATCATTTGTCGCATGAAGCGGCAGCTTGGGCATCTGGGCGCGTTGGCGAAAATTGACTTATAGCTATCCCCATGATTGCACCTTGAGATAATTGGCTCAAATTTAGGGTGCACACTGGTAATGATATCCATGAGGCGACTAAGCAACGGAATCTCTCTGAATGCATTCCTAGGGTGGCCCAAAATAAGAGGGGGAAATAATAGATTAAATGTTGGAATTTGGTGCGTTGATGACACCCATTGTGGCCCGTGCAGGGATTAACCTAACGCGTCCACGGAGGTCCGTGCAGCTTACAGAATTAATTAGCTACAACCGGATGGAATCAATCCATTCCTAACGTAACTGGGCAATATACATATTGCAATACTAATAACATTTAGTGAAGCTTAGCGTATTTTTACATAGTACCATTATTTTTGGAAAAAAAGAACGTACTGTGATTTCGAATCAAAATGTCGGGGCCCTACTTAGCTGCTAGATCACACTGTTAGATATAGGGGATGTGTCAGCTAGCTAGGTATGCTATATCATACTAACTACAAAAGGCTACGCTTTAATCGGAAGATAATTATTCCGTTATTAGGCTATACAAAAGCAGTGCGTATGCTAAAGCATTTATATAATTAGCTTAATATAATAACGCAACAAACATGTTTTATATTTAATAATTCAAAGTTTTATTCGTTTAATTGAAGCAATTATTAATTAATCAACTATTACTAAAACGATATAAGCTATATATTAGTAATAAGTATCTTAATATACTTTAATAACAATAATAACAACCGTGCCATCAACGTTTTTCGTTATTTACAAAGAATCTAAAGACAAGAACCGTTTTAAGGACGAATTGCAATCTAAAACATACGCGTTTGATATTTAGGATTTTATCGATTTTGATTAGTTACTTTTATAACCTGTCAAACCTATAAAACGCAAACCAATACCTTAACGGCTTTATTTTTATTTTTAAAAACAATTATCGAAAAAATCGCTCATACGGGTTACTTAATAAATACTTTAAAGATAACGACCGAAATTAAAGAAGCTTACAATCAGAACTTTACGGCATTTATTTGTAAGGATTGCAAATACGATATTTTCCAAAAAATATTAACAACTTTATTAACTAAATCATAGAATCTATATTTCCAGCAATTAAAAAAACAAGTCTGTTAAAAAAGAACTTACGGAAAGAATACGCTAAAATGGCCAAATGCGGTAAGATATACGATAGCAAATTCCGAAATAATACTTAATGAAAATACCGAAAAAAGCTAAAGTAAGCCGCGAAATTAAATGAAACGCTAAACGAATAAATTATAAAATAGCAAAAGATAATGGCTTAGGAATAGCGATACGGCGTTTTAAAAACGAAAATAATAGTTATATAAATTAACAATTTATATATAGCTTTGGTTTTTATTGTAAAAACCTGCACCACCACCTTTTAAATAATAAAGAAAGCCGAAATCGATAACAAAACGATTATTTACCAAAAAATAACGGCTAATCTTCTGGATTCCTGGATTATAAGCCACCTTTTTTAATTAAGAAATTTTAAGATATCGTTTCCGATTTTTTACAAAGCTTTTACGTACCTTGCTAATTAAAATAATTCTAAGTAGAAAGATAACAAACCTTTTAATTAACAATCGCCAAATAAAACCTCTAAACGAAAATAAAAACAAGCTAACTATAAAGGTTTTAATACGGATAGAAATATTAATAAACGAAAACGTAAAAAGTTAAACACTTAAGAAACACGCTATAAGGCGTATTGAAGGCTTTTTTACAGGTTGCCTTAATGCTACTACGCATTTCCGAATAAAGCCCTGTTGAAACTTATTTTTTAAATGGCTTTAATTAACCTAGTTAAGAAAGAAATTGATTTTAATTCATTTTTGAAAAAAGAAATTAACCATATATCAAAATCTATAAATAAGCTAAACATATAAGAAATGAATTAACTTTTAAAAAGAATTAAACGAATCCTAGCATACTTCTTAATTATTAATTAACGGGCTGCTATAAACGTTTCGTTTTACCTCTTACTAAATTCGTCTATTCTGGACCTAGGATTTATAATATACGTTTTTAACTTTATTAACAGGTTCTTATATTTTAAATTAACCGTATAAAGCAACGGGGTATACAGAGATAATAATTTTGTCCCGATTAGAATATACAGAAAAGTTAATGTATTATTTCAAAGCCTTAATGGTACGAAAACATTACGGCTATATAACATAGCCAATTACGAAAAATTCATATATAATTTAATATCATTTCGACAGCTCCGAAAAAAGATTTTTAATAAAAGACCCGAAAAATTAACAACTAGATTCGAAATAAATATAATCAACTTCTAGTTATTTTAATAAATAAATTTAATCAAGTTGTTATTGAAAAAATTAACATAATTACGTTATCTGCAACCCTAGCTACTTATAAACGAAATATTAATTTATTAACACGGAAATTATTACGTATAGGTAACGGTATTTTATAGTACTTCCAATTAAGCCACCCAGGTCTTAAAGTAATAAGCTAATTACAATCCTATAACAAGGAAATCCGGCTAAAAGGTTTTATAATTATCGAATACCAGGCATATAATAAGGCGAAAGCTAAAAAGCAAATACGCCGCAAACCTAAAAAGAAAACGTTCCGATTAGGATAGAAAATAACTATTAATTTTGTTAATTTCGGAAAAAAACTTGAAAAATACAGATATGTTATGTTCGCTACCGATAAATACTTAGGCTTTATTTAAGATATCTATTCTAAAAATCGAAAGCAGGATAACGTTTTATACCAGCAAACTGTTACGGTACTAGCGTTACGGCTTAGCTAACCTACTGTAACGTTATATATATGTCGGCGTTTCGCGCTTATTAGATAATTCTTTTTTCTTTTCCTTATATAATAACAGAATACTTTACTTAGACTTAAAAAACGATTAACGTCGTAACAGTTTGTTATATTTTCAAAAATAAACTTTTACGGTATCTTACATTTTTTTCGCTTTAACCACGATTTTATACAACCTTAAGTCCGCCGTTAATCCGTCGCCTTTTCGTTAGAACCTTATTTAATAATCGAACTTTAAAACTTGATATAAGTTTATCAAATATCCTCATTCCAAATGGAGGCATTACAGGTATTAATATTCCCGTTCCCGATTAAATACAAAGCGGTAGCATAACGTTATTACCTTAACTTGCGAATTTTTAACAACTTTTTATAGATTTCCGTACTTAACGTTTATTATAATACGAATTATATACGATTTTACGCCGTTAAGCCGGTTCCTGAAAATAAACGAATAGCCCCAGAAAGTCCTTAAGGACATTTTTATAAACATCGAAAATAATTACAGATATTTACAGTACGAAAAAAACGAATTATAAAAACGCCTTATAGCCGCGAAACAGTCGCTTTAAAAAATAAAGCAATTATCGCATAAAAACCACCAGCTTCGCGAATAATTAGTTATTATCGAAAAATCGTTATAACAAACCCGAAACGAAATTACCGAAAACGCGTTATTACAGGAACGTTTAATAACTACAAAACGGTTAACGCGCTAACCTGCAGCCCGTTGTAACGTATTAACAGGGCCTTCCTTAACGGTTTTACAGCCTATTTTTTAAGATAACTTTTTATAACCAATATAACTTGTTATTGGTATATCGGAAAATTAACGCCTTCGTAATTCCAAACCTCTGGTATATAAAAAGAACGTTAAAAACCCGATAATCTGTTAAAAGAAATATATTAATTAGCGGTTTTTGATACGTTTAAAACTTTCGATAAACCGGAACGTTTACTTCTTGCTAATTAACCGTATTATGTACGCCATATAAAAGCTTTAAGAAAATGTTTATTTGCACGTACGTAATAAGGTTAATAAGATGGTAATATTATTATTAAATTCCGAAATGTGGTTATATAACTACCGCGACGTAAGCGATATGTTGCTATTTTTAAACCAAATTTATATTACAGTTAATATATTAATATAGGCTTATACGGATCTTTAAGCCTTGAACTAAAAATTACCTACGTTTATTAACTTTATCGGTAACTTTATACGATTCACCGATTAAAACCAGCAGTTACCAACTTTACGCGTTAATATATTATAGCAAAAAATTAACGGAGCGTTACAAAAAACTTTCGTACCGCAAATATAACGCCCGGGTTCCGAAAACGACGCTTTTTAAATACGTCTATTTAAAAACCTTTTTAATAATATAACGGACCGGGTTTTCCGGAAACGTATAATAAAATACTTAAATAATTATGCCCTAACATCGCAACGGCACGCCACCATAACGCCCGAATTAAAGCTTATATAATTAAACGCTATAACGGTTAAAAAAACGGCGCGCGTAACCCCTTAAGTAAAAAGAAAAGGTAACGCCGGTATAAAATAAACGTTTATATATATTACGAAAACAAAGACATTATTCCTTTATCTGCCTTATTCGGCAACCAGAACTAGTTACTGAAAATATACTATTTGCATTTCGTAACGGCAGCATTACGCCGTAAGAAAAAAACTAGTCTTTAAAATAAGTCGTAACTAAATGTTTCGGCTACGTTATTAAAATAATAATAAATCTAACCTATATGTGACGGCTGGGCTAGTTAACCAATTATTAACCCTAGTCGTACGAGTTTATGTTAGCAGTGGTACTGTGGGAAACTGAGCAATAAAGGGTAAACTAGTTACGTCTGGTAATAGCAGATAATTAAGGGTAATCTGAGTAACCAAGGTGTATTATAAGCTGGTGCTATTTAAGATTATAGGAAGTAACGAGCGTATATATCCTTTTTGCCAGTTTACAGTAATTACTTTTGATTATTCCTGATTATTGTCGTTGCGGTAATTACCAGTAATTAACTTATTGTGATTATTCCTGATTATTGGATTTACCGTAATTACAAGTTACGTAATCTAAGCTTAGGGTCGGAGCTTGTTTTCCTGCAGTTTCCGACCGTTTGAAGAGGCTAAGCCTTGTTGGGCTATAATACGATTTTTCCCTTTTTAGGATTTTTGCCCTTAAAGATTAATTTATTTGTTTGTAACTTTTGGTAAGTAACTTTCCTTTTTTATTATTATTTTTTCTGGTAATTAATATGTTTAATCGAAAAGATAGGACTTGCCGTAAGCTACGTTGTTCTACCGTTTGTCGTATTAAACTTGTGAAAGCTTTTAACGATTTTGGTTTCGAAGTTATGCTTTGTTTTTGGTGTTTTTCAAAAAGACTGAAGTGTAAAATGATGGAAAATGTGTCGCGATGTAAGGAATGTGTTTTCTGAGGCCGTTTTTGTGATGGTACCGGCGTACCGGTATCGTCCTTGCAGAGTATTCGTCGTGAATATTAACGTTTCGAAAGGGAGGAAACATTTGCGGAGGAGCGTTTTTTAGAACTTTAACGGCGTTATTTAGAAATATAACGGCGACATTAAAAAAGAAATGAACGAGGTTTTGGTTCGTTTAATTCGGTTGCGTAAATAAAAGGCTTTAGCGCGTTCGAAAGGTGTTATTATGGTTTAGTGTGGTTTCCAATTGCTGGACGAGTTAAAGGAAGAAAAGCGGCGGGAACAGGAAGGGTTAAAAGCCAGTACGGCCGCTTTAGCGCAGGTTCCTAGTCCAGTGGACTGGTCGGGTATCGAGAATACCGACTGGTTTATTACTGACAGTATTGACTGGGGTATTATTGCTGGCGATTCCGGCATCGTTAGTGAACATCCTTTAAAAGGCGCTGGGTATTTATGAAATTTTTGGCGGGTTCCTAGGTATTTTCGGAATTTAGGTATATTTTTTATTTGATAAGATATTAGGTAATTTTTTTTTTTTTTGCGTATGTTTAGGATTTTCTTTATTTCGTATATTAATACATCTTTTTCTATTTTATCCTCGTATTTTGTATTAATTTTGATAGTATCTGCCGTTAACTTAAGTAAAGAAATATAAAAAACTCGATGGAGTTTAATTTTTAGTATAAGTTCTAATAGGTAATTACTTTTTGAAATTATCTTGGTAATTTTGTATAGACCGATATATTTGAAATCGAGTTTTTAATTTGATCGTTTGGTTTTGATGTTTTTAGTAGCTAGGTAAACTATGTTTCCTTTTGAGGAAGTTGGTTTTTTTAACTTTCTTTGGTTATAATACTTCTTTATTTAATTACGTATAAATTTCAGTTTTGTTTTTATTTCTGCGTAGAGCTGTTTAAGTTGTTTTAACGTTAAGATGGCTTTAATATTAACTAAGCCGTTATCGCGTGTTTTTTTGTAGATTTTTGATATAAAACCGAAATTGGCATTCGTTAAAATTATCTTGATGTTTTTTTGGTAGTTGGTATTATAAGTTAGTTAAGTTACTGGTAACTTTTCGACCTAATTGTTTTGTTCGTAATTGATATAACATCGCAGGTAGGTTTTGAAAGTCTGGTTTAATCGTTTTGTTTGCTTATTTGTTTGGGGTTTAAACGCGCTAGATAATTTATAATTTAAGCCGATTTATGCTATAAGGCCTTACCAGAATTTAAAAATAAAGGTAGTACCTTTAGTTAAGATAGTTTCCATTAATAATCCATATATGTTAAAAATATGTCGAAAGAAAATGTATGTTATTTGTTTTATGTTTATATTCTTATTATAAAGTAAAAAATAGGAAAATTTCGTAAATCGATCGACTATTATGAAAATGTTGTCGTAATATATTCTTAACGCTGGATTTTCGGATAAGGGAAGTTTAGTAATGAAATCCATGGTAATGGAATCCCATAATTGCTGTACAACTGGAAGTAATTGCAGTTTTCCATATGGTTTGTGCCTTAGAGCTTTTGCTCTAGCGTAAATTATCATATTTTCGTCTGACTTTCTGTGCTGTTGTTTTTATTTTAGGAAAGTAATAGGTACGCTGTAGCCGTTTTAAGGTTTTGTGGATCCTTGGATGTCCATAAAATGGGTGTTAATGTATATCCCATATCAAATCTTGCTAATATTTTTCGAGTACTTGAATTTTGTTTGTTTTCTGATTATCGGGTAAGTTATCGTTATATTACTGTATTTTTTGATGTAGATCGGGAGGTATTGCCCTAATCGTTACAATTTGTCGTAATTTTAAGTATTTTTTTAAGATAACATCGAAAATTTTGTAACTAATTTTAACTAATTTTTCTTTTAGATTAGGTCGTTTGTTAAAGGCATCTATCTTGCCATTTTTAAAACCTTTTTAATATATGATAATAAAATTATACTTAATTAGCTTTTTTACGTAATGTAATTGTTATTCTGTAAGTTTTCTGGTGATGGTAAAACGGGTAAGGTTTTTGTAATCGGTATAAACCTTAATTTCATAAAGGTTTCTTTTAAGCATATATTTAAATTTTCGAAAAACTTTAACGATAGCCATAAATTCTTTATCAGGGATAGCATAGTTTAATTTTGCTTTTTTAATTTATAAGAATAAAAAGTAATCGGGTAAAATACTCCTTAATCGTTTCGGTATCCGATTACCGCGCTTAACGTATAATCCGAAAAATCAGTTTTTAACTTAATTAAGCGTTTTGGATCGTATATAATCAGTACTGGTTCACTAATAATTACGTTCTTAATTTGTTAGAATACTTTCTTTATTTCCATTATCTACTGGAACTCTTTTTTTCTGGTAAGATTAAACAAAAATGTCGCAATCTTGCTGAAATACTTAATAAACTTTCTGTAATAATTAGCGAATCCGATAAATACCTATACCTTTATAACGGTAATAAATATAGGCTATTCGATAACTGCTGCTATTTTCTTGGGGTCCATTTTAATGTATCCTGGGGTAATAATATATCCCAGATATTCCACTTTTTATATATAGAACTAACTCTTTTCTGCATTAATTAACAAATTAACGTTTTGTAAAACTTAAAAAACTCGATAAACATATCCTGCATATGCCTCTTTTAACTCTGAAAAAATCAAAATATCATTTAAATAACATATAACAAAAATATCTAGGTACTTTCGAAATACGTAATTAACTATTCGTTAAAAGGTTACTAATACATTCGTAAATCCTATTGGCATAACCAAATATTCGTATAGTCCGTATTTCGTTTTAAAAACCGTTTTCTATTTATATCCTGGCTTAATTCGGATTAGGTTATACCCGTTTTTTAAGTCTAAAGCAGTAAACCATTTAATTCCTTATAAGCGGTTTTTTATTTCGGTAATCAATAACAAAAATATCCTATCTTTAACAATAATGCTGTTAAAATGTCGATAATTTACTACCAACCGTAACTTGCTATTCTTCTTTAATACGAAAAATATTAAATACCCGGCCGAAAATATGGATCGTCGAATCCATCCTTTTTAAAATCTATCTTCCAGGTACGTACGTAAAATATAAAGTTCTACTTCGTTTAAGTTATAAATAAGATAAAACTTAAGTAAGGTACTTTCCTTAAAAACTATCTCATAATCTTATTTGCTATGCTTTAATAACTTCGTACTAAGCTGCTTTTAAAACAGTCGCTTATATTTACGATATTATGGTAATATATTTACCGTATCTTTTTTTTTAGTTTTTCGGGTTGGTATTTTAGAATTTCGTTTATGTCGCAAAGTTATGCCCGGATCGTAGCTATAATACGTCGAATACGTCAGTTATACCTTTTCTTTTTTTTACATCTTATTCTTTTAAATAATAAGGTTTCTATCGTATCCTCATATCTGCACTCGTTATCCTTCTTATTAATCGAATGTAAAAATCTCGTTCGTTTTTTTTTGCTTGTCGATAGGATATGAAACGAATTTCACCTGGCCAGTACTTTAATCGATTAAAGGGTTATACTAATACAACCATGGTCTTCCTATGATTATGTCATAGTTCCCTAATGGAACGATATCGAAGTTAATTATCTGGATTCGTTTTTTAACAAACATTTTAAGGTAATTAATTTCGCGTACGATTTTTCCATTATCGTAAATAAATGCCTAACCTTCGGCGTTCTCGGCGATATAAAAATTCTTCTTATTTTGCTATAACAATTTAAGCTAATTTACCAACTTCGGGGTAATGTAATTAGCGCTTAAAGTTCCGCAGTTTATTATTACGGTATACTAATATGTTCCAATTCGTATTTTTAAAATAACAAAATCGTTATTAACTTTTATTGTTATACTTAAAGCCATTCTAGGGAGAGTTTGTTGCTATTTCCGATTTTTGCCATCCTAAGGTTCTTTTACAGGTAATGTCCCTCTTTTAAGAACTTAATAAGCTATTAGATTTGTTCCGTAAATTGCTTATATACCTTTTATAATTGCTTCATATGGTCTTTCTGGTAACGCAGCTAAGCTTTAAGTTAAAAAATCTTCTCCTTTTGCTGATATAACTAACCTGAAACTTCGCAAATGTTATCTTCTAATCCTCCGACAGCCTCCCATCCCGCATAAGGAACCGGTTAGCTTTGATTGGAAAACTCTGCTAATTCCTCTCGTAATACCCTTCGTTTTCGAAAGTCTATTTCAAAAGCTAGTTATAACTAGATCTCGGTAATAGCCTTCTAACAATGCTTATCGATAAACCTCTAAATCAATTCTTCTTAGGTCTAATAATTGCACCATCCGAAATAGTACGTAAAACCCCCCTAAAGACATCCCTCGCCTTCCGGCCATGTTAATATAAGTGCTGCATCGTCGACCCTTTCCTGGGTAATAAAGGCTCGCAATTCTCGATATCACTATTGGTTTTCTCAGTTATACCCCGTTTAGGTATAAAAATCGAAACCTTCCTCTTATATACGGATAATTCGTTCGTAAATCCGTTACTTTTTTTCTGCGTAAACAGGGCATTAAAATTAATCGCAGTTAACAAGGTGAAAATCCGCGTGCCGTACCTTTTAAACCTGTTTGTTAATTACTGCCTATAAAAAAACCTTAGCCGCTTTTAATCCTTATCGAATTTCCTTTTGTTCGTTATCGTAACGGATGCAAATTATGTTAATTAATTTATCGTCGTTCTAACCCTTTAAGGGTCCTTTAAGTACTAGGGCTCAATATACTTTTTTATCGGTTCTTGGCAGCAACTTATATCGTTTGGTAACATATCCCATCTTGCTATAATTATAACACTATACCTGGCTTATATCTCGTTGCTAGGTAATGCCAAGTTCCATAAATCCTGGAACTGTTCTATAAAAGATAAAAAGTACCTCGCGCCTTTTTCCTTAATTGGCTTTAAAATATCTAACCCGTAAAGTAAAGTATTCTTTTTTTCTTATTATTTTTCAAATTACCAATTATCGATTCTTACTGCTTTTATAATGTACTTATTAAATATCGTAAGTTACGAAAATTTAATAATCTCATTTTTAACGTCTTCCTTTAAACCTTTATAAAATATATCGATTAAGATGTTATTTTCTTTATCCGTCTAACCTGCCTTTGCTATAAAGTTCCTAAATTCCACAGCATATATAAAAGCTAATCCCTTTTAACGTAATTAAAGAACCTTTTAAGCCGCAACCCGTCTTTCGCCTGGATTCTTAAAATTGCTCTTAAACTTATCTTCGAAATTAACATAACTAAAAAAAACCTTCCGAATAATCTTTTCTTAATCGGACTTCCTATTTTCCAAAAAGTCTCTCATGGTAAATTCAAACCTATTAAAAGCATCTCCTTTTAGGCAAGCGGCGACAGCAAAAATCTGATTATCTGGGTCAGTAAATCCTTTAAAACGAAAGTAAACCCGAACTTAAATCAAGAAACTCTAGATATTCCCTTTTCCGTTATAAGGCTGTAATTTCTTAAGTTTCATCTTGCGAGGGCCCACTTGCTAGGTTATTACTACCTCGTTAATAAGTTACTGGCTAATAACCTTAAGCTCCCTAATCTTATTTTGGAACTACTAAACCGTAAATTCTGGAATAATAATTGTTTATATACTAGTCGACATAATAGCAATTCGAGTATTATTCAAAATCTAACTATTCCATTAAATAAAAGCTTGTAACGTATAACGGCTAGGTTAATTAACCAACTATTAAACCTAATCGTACGGGTTTATATTAAGAGTAATACTGTAAGAAATTAAGTAATAAAAGTAAACTAATTACGTCTAGTAACAACAAATAACCAAGGGTAATTTAAATAACCAAGTTATATTACAAGCTAGTACTATCTAAAATTATAGGAAATAACGAACGTATATATCCTTTTTGCTAGTCTACAGTAATCACTCCTAATCACTCCTAATCACTGTCGTTACGGTAATCACCAGTAATCAACCTACTATAATCACTCCTGATCATTGGATCCACCGTAATCACATGTTACGTAACCCAAACTTAAAGTCGAAGCTTGTCTTCCTGCAGTTTCCGACAGTTTGGAAAGGCCAAGCCTTGCTGGGCCATAACACTATATATACGTTTTATAAATCTCAATATATCTTTTTCGTTTTCGTTTTAACGATAACTTCTCGATAACGTATTATTATCGGCGCAAACTATAATTAACCGCGGTTATTTGCTTATAAGATTTATTAATAATAACTTTATACGCTAAAATAACCTTTCTTTTTACCTTATCTCTTAATCTCGCTAATTCCAGTTAACGAACAGTACTGTAACCGGCTCCGTTATTTCCGCTTATATATTACGATTCTATATAGGTTTTGTTATAAAAAAATTACTTTATACAAGATAATGTGCTATTAAGGTTTCTAGCTATGTAAACCTGCTATCACTATATACATACACGTCCAGGTATAACAATGCGACCGGAAAGCACCTTCTAAAAACCGTACCCACAGGCGGGCCGGATGAAAAACCGTATAGAAGTCTTGAACACGATGACAAATCAATGGGTATATACGATGTACTTGATTGGTTGCAGCTAGAGCTTAGCCCCCCAGCTAGTTCCAGCGCCCCAACCACTCCAATTGGTGCTAAACACGATTGGAAACGCAAGCGCTTCCGCTAGTCCGTACGCTGGGCTTGGCAACCCAGAGAACGCTGTCCCAAGCTGGATTCGAACCAGCTGCCTCTCGCAAGTTGTTGGTTGCCGAAGCTAACAACAGGCGAAACGAGACATACCCAAGCTTGCGATCACTAAGCCATTGGGACAAAATTATTTTATACTATAATTTTTAAACGGTTTTAATATTATTTTAAAATTACTTTACTTCCGGAAATATAAACCAAATATCGACTAAATAACGGAAACTATACGTATCAATCGCAAAACAGTATCGGAATTCCCGCCAGCCCTTACTTTAATACTGTTGTTTCGAATCAAAATGTCAGGGCCCCACTTAGCTTCTAAATCACACACCTTTTTTTGTATAGGCCCCTTTATAACGCGTATCAACCTTTGATAGCAATCTAACAACAACGCGTTAAAGCTATTCTAATAAACGATTCGTATGATATACAATATTTCGAAGTTGTTAAAACGTTATTTAGCCCTAATCCGAAAGCCAAGCACGGAAAACGTCTTACTATACTGCAAAGATATAACCTATTAGCTTTAATTACCGAAAGCGATTATATTAACCAAGAACTATCGACCCTATTCGATGTAAACGTACGTAAAATCGAGCGATATCGCGCTTAATATAAAACAATTAAGCGATTCCTTATAAAAAGCGTTAATTATTATTATAAGAAAGCATTAAAGCTATTTCCCTAAGTTTTTAACGTAAGTATTATATATTATTACGCGTTATATTAACTAACTAATTATTTAAAAATTGTTAAAGGAATTAAGTTACAAACTTAACTTATATTTTAACAAAATGTAATAGTTCCTCGCCGATTACTGCGATATATACGTATCCATTTCCACGATTTCGGAATACTTAAAAGCTATTAATTAAAGAAATAAAAAGCTGAAAATCAAAGTTATGCAAGCCGATTCGGGTTAACGGACGTAATATCTCTATGCCGTTATTAAATACATTTCGGATATGTTTGTTTTCGTAAATAAATCCGGTATTAATAAACGTAATACTAACTGTTATTACGGTTAAGTACTTAAAAGCTTTATTTCTTTCGTACAGCAAATCTTAAAACGTAACCGTCGCTTTAACATATTGCCGGCGATTACGGTTAACAGGTTATTAAATACCTTTATTTATTAAAAATCCACCAATTACAAAAGCTTTATTTTATAACTAAAGAAAAAGATATTACCGTTAATGAACCCGTTCCTTAAGCTACGTTCCGTATTAATAATAAATAACGTTAGCTTCTATTATTCGGACGAAATATATACGATATACGAAAAAACTAGGGTAAAGTTGCAGTATTTCCCTTTATATTTACCTGACTATAACCTTATTAAAGCGTTCTTTAGCGACTTTAAAGCTTATATCCGTTGTTACGTTAATTATACGCTTAACGATTTTCCAGACGACGAACAATTCGAATTATTTTTCGCAAATTATTACGAACAGGTTAGGTAACGGAAAAAGGAAATTAAGGGCTATTTTAAAACCGTACGGGCAGGCTAGGATTTGATTAATTGATATATAACGGGAAAAGAACGTATTGAACTATTGCTAAAATTTTTTGCGTATTGAATATCCGTATTTTTTTAGTATCCGTATTTTTTTAAGCTGCTTTTTTTTAGGTGGTGTTATTTTAGGGCACCAATTATCTCGCTTATCGTGTTTTTCCTTATCCTAATTACCTGTAACTCCAAGGCGATAGCGACGGCGAGCTTTAGTTTCGGATAATAACTGCTCTGTTGCGTACGTAGGCGTTAAAGGAAGGCTATCGGGCTAGAAAACCTGTGGAAAAGCTAAGTTGTTAACAAAAGCGTTAATAAATAAGGGTACGGATGGTAATGTACGTTGTAGTATTGTTGCAACTTTTTTGTTAACTGGTAGAATCTTTTAAAACGGGTTATTTTCTTAGCATTTTGCTAATTGGAAGAAATATACAGTTACTTAACGGATAAGAAAGATTTATGTAAAAAAACACCTTGCTTTCCTATATATGCTGTTAATGAAAAATGTTAACTAAACGCAGGCGTTCTTTCGCGTTATCTTATATACGCTTTAAAAACCTGGAATTTCGCAACGAAATCAATAGTTTCCTAAGCAACAGTAATATAATACAAGAAAACGCTTACTTCTAGGTACCATTCCTGCGAAACAACTTATTTAATCGCGAATTAAATGGTATTCTAAAGTTTTAAAAAACGTTTTCGAATTTAAACCCGTTTCGTATATGCGAATTAACGTAAGATTTAAAGGGCCTAAAAACTTCCCATTTAATCCCTTAAGATATAAAGCATTCGTCAGGAAAGTGGCGTATTTATTAAAAAATAATATTATTATTTCGTAAGGCGTTATATAAATGTTTAATTTTTTTTACGTTACCGCCGTAAGCTGTTGCAAAATCCGTTGTATACGTTTTGAAGTAATTTATCGGTATTTATGTTTTCGGAAATGGAAGGCGACGAATTACGAATAGGTAAGTCGAAGAAGTTCTTATACGTTTGCGTTAAAAAGGATGGTATAAAAGGTAACTTTTGTTAATCGTAATATTCGTTTGCCGTAACTATCGGATTCGAAAGGTTTTGAAACGTTTGGGTAGCTAATTAATTTTATTACGTAATGTATCTCGTTAAAGGTTATTATTTGTTTTCCTAAAGTTTATTAGTTATTATATTTAAAAAATATTTCCCGAAATAATTGTATATAATATTCGTATTGTTATTGTTACCGTTATTTATGCGTTTTAGAGGCTTAGTTTTAGGACCTCCTGAAAGCGCGCTTTTTTCGCGCCATTTTTTAACGTTCCCGAATCCCGCGTTCGCCGCGTTTCTTTTTTTTATAAAGTTCGTTATATAGTCTAATAAAAGGCGTTTTATATATAACGTCGGATTGGTTGATATCGTTGTATTACCGAATAAATTATTGGGACGTTATATGGTAATAACAAATGCCGTTTTTAACCTAATATATCTGGAAATTAACGCTTTTATAGTTAGAATAACTTTTACCTTTTTTATATTTGAACGTATTCGTTAAGGTTTTACGGACCTTAAAGCCCTTATCGAATTCGGCCTGCATACCGGAAGTAGGCATAGATGGGTATTTCGTGATAAGCTTCTAACTTATTACAGGTGTTGCCGGAAGGGGGTTTTAGGGGAGAAGGTTATAGGCGTAGGCGTTCCTGTAACGCCACGGTTTCGGGAAGTCCCAATGAAAGGATTATCGTTAATACGAGTTAATTGTTATAAAGCGTAGTTATCTTGGAACGACGAACGTTGGCGTTATATAAAAAGCGTTTTTTGGTTGTTGCGTTGTTAAAGCGTTCGGGGGTAAGGTCGGGTTGAGGCCGGGGTTTCTTTAATTGAAAATTAAAGCTATATATAAAATCTAAAAAAACGCCTTTTTTATTGTTATATTTTGCGATATTAATAATAACTTTAATAAATTTATTAACGTCGAAAATACCGTATGGTAATAACTTAAACGGCTGTAATATAGTTTCGTAATTAAGTTTGCGGTATTACGTAAGTTTTTTAATTTAAACAAACGTACGCCGAAAGTTATATTCGTAATCGCCTTATAGTTTTTCGTTAATATAATTAATAACGCGTTGCTTAATAAAATTAAGCAAATCCTTTTTAAATACCGTTATATGATAATTATTAATATATCGTTAAATTGTTACGAATTAATAATTCGAAAAGCGTTCCGTATTTTGTTAGGTTATTTTTTGGGGGCTTGCCGTTAATAGTAATTTTTTTAACGTTAAGGAACTGCGCATATATATTTAAAAACTTCGATTTAAAGGTGTTAGCAGGAATATTTTCATTTAAAACGCCTTCTGAGGGCTTGTTTCGAATGGTTTCGTTTTTGCAGGGCTTGGCTTGATTGGGTTTATTTTCGGAGGGCTGGTTTCGAATGGCCTCGTTTTCAGAAGGTTCGTTTTCGAAGGGCTGGTTTCGAATGGCCTCGTTTTTACAGGGCTCGTTTTTACAGGGCTCGTTTTCGGAAGGCTCGTTTCGAATGGCTTCATCTTCGGAAGGCTCGTTATCCGTGGTTTTAAGGACGTTTCCCGTATCCCCGTCGGTATCCGTGGGATCCTTGCGTTCGGATTCTTTAAGGTTTTTAACCGCGGGAATAACTATCCGCTGCCTGCTTTTCCTTTTCTTTTTCGGAACAGTTTTCGCAGCAGTTAATTACTTATTAATAGCCGTTTTGTAAATGTTATTAACCCGGGTGTTAAAGGAAGTAACTGGGCCTTTCGTAATAGTTTTAGCTACTTTCGTAAACGGCTTATGTAACCTCTTCGGAGCTATTACGGGATCAACCCGGGGAAATATTTCGAAATATTCGTTCGCGGTTTCGTCGATTCGAATTAACCTTAAAAAAAACGCGTACGGCCAGGTAATTTAAAAAGAATTCGGTTAAGCTGGCCGGGTTTTCGCAATAAGGAAGGTAAAACAGAAACTGAAGTTTTAGAAAAAGTTATCAATAATAAAATTACGTATTAACAATACGATTACGTCTAAAAATAATTACGGAAGCTTCGATTTCTGTTATTATAGCTGTTATTATGTTGCTGTCGAAGGGCTACACGCGTTTTAAAAAGGCCCATACAAAAAAAGATGTGTGATTTAGAAGCTAAGTGGGGCCCCGACATTTTAATTCGAAATAACAGTAAACCTAACTTTTATTTTTACTAGCTTACTTTTTCCTTTCTAAAAGTATAACGAACCGGTTTAAATACGGTTTCTTTACGCTATTAACTTTTTAACCTTTTGCCGTTTAAAAGATGTCGCAGTTAATTTTATACCTTTAATAAAATTCCTTGCTTTTACGAATACCTTATTAGAAATCACGGTTTACTTTTTTAATTACTTTTAATTAACGAAATAACGTTATAAATACTTCATATAATCCTTCGTAAAATTTCTATTTAAAACGATAACATTAACCCGGATATTATACCCCTTAACTTACGGGCTTTTTATAACTAGATAACCAAAACGCCTTGGTTACGCCGCATTACTGAAAAGGATATATAGAAATACCTCGACGGCAAGTTACTTATAACGATAATCGATATTTTAAAAAAGCTACTATTAAAATACCACGATTTAATAAAGGCGTTTATTTTTAATAAAGCCGATAATCTACCGCCGTATTAATTTTTTAATTATAAAATCAAACTATTTCCAGACCAAATGTCGCTATACAGCCGTACGTAAGTTATGTTACTATATAAGTTACTGGCGGTAGGGAAATATATCGATAACTATATAAAAAAAAGGTTTATCCGCTTTAATATTTTTTTATAGCAATTTCTATTTTGTTTTCTAAAAAACCAGAAAGTAACATACGTATTTGCGTTAATTACCGGGGTTTTAATAACGTTACGGTAAAAAACCTATATATATATTATCTATATATCTTATATAGTGGTAATAAGGAAACCCTATCTTTACCAGCTAAACCTAATTAGGAAAAAGTAGGGCCGGTATAGTGAGGATAGGTGAGGAAAAGTGGGGCCGGGATGGTGAAGATAGTTGCCGGTAGGGCCGGTTTGGTAAAAATAATTAAAGGCCGGGCCGGTATAGTAAGGATAGTTAAGGAAAAAGTGGAGCCGGCATAATAAAGATAATCGGAAATAGGGCCGGCATAGTAAGGATAATTAAGAAAAAGCAGGGCCGGTATGGTAAGGATAATAAAGGGCTGAACCGGTATGGTAAAAATAATAAGGGGGGGTATAGGGCCGGAATAGTAAGGATAGTTGGTAATAAGGCCGGTATGATAAGGATAGTTAAGAAAAGTGGGGCCGGATGATAAGGATAATGGAAGGCCGGGCCGGACGGAAAGAGGGTAATAAAGCCGGGATGGTAAGGATAGTTAAAAGTTTAACCGGCGGGTAATAAAGATATAATACCGGGAGGTTAAATAAGGCCGGCGTTATAAAAACGGATAAAAATTAAAGGCCGGAATAATAAAAATGGGTAGGGGTACAGCTAGGAAGGTAGGAATAAATACGAACCGGTAAGACGAAAATAAAGGTAAAAGAAAAAAAAATGTATAAGGCCGATAGGATAAAAATAAATAACCCGTATATTATTATATCGAAAAAAAAGAGGGGTTTAAAAAAAGGTATTAAAAAAAGAAATTCCGAACCGGAACGTTTTATAAGTATTAAATAATTAAGCATAAAAAATAACGAAACGTAAGTATTAAGCGTAATAAAGAAAGCCGGCTTAATAACTATAACGACCGGAAAAAACGATTAAAAAAAAAGGGAAAAAAAGGTCGGTAAAAACTGGATCGGATAAAATAAAACCGTATATTTATGTATATATAGATATGTAAAAATCCGGTATAATAATTATAATTACCGGGGTAAAGGAGCCGGTATATGAAAGATTATTAAAAATATATAAGGCCGGTATAATTAAGATAATCGAAAAAAGGTAACGGCGGTATAATAAAAGTAACCGGAAGTTAGGCCGGTATGGTTAAGGTAAGAAAAGACCCGGAAAAAAAGGAAAGGTGGCGGGATAAAAGCCGGTATAATAGAAATAATAAACGGGAATAAGGTAAGCCGGGTTTCGATTAATGTATAACCATAAAATGTAACTTCGTAAGCGGTTAATAATAAGTTTAAACGTAGTTTAGTATTAAATATGGTATTAAAATCATAATAAAATTTAATAATAGGGTTACGTTTACCGAAAATAAACTGTTAAAAATATATACGTAATTTAAAGTAACCGATTGTCCGAAACCGGACTTAAGTTTCGGTACTTTGTTTTATTTCGATAATTGAAAGCCGGGTCGGTATAAAGAAAATAATCGAAAAAAGGTAAGGCCGGTATAACAAGAAGAATTTAAAACCGGGTTAATAAAAAAAATAACCGAAAACAAATAAGGCCGGTATAGTAAAGAAAACGAAAAGTTAAGCCGGTATAGTATAAATAATTAAAAATAAGTATAACGTTGATAGAGTTGAAATAATCGAAAGTCCGGCTAGGATAATAAAGATAATACCGGAAGGTATTTAAACGCAAACGGCGTTAATAAAAACGGTTAAAGGTGAGGCCGGAATAAGTAAAATAAAAAAGCCGGTATAAAAGAATAAATTAAAAAATAACGTTAGAAAAAAATAATAAAAGTTAAAACCCGGTTAAACGATAATATAATAAATCGGGACGGGATAACCCGGTTTGAATTAATACGTAACTGCAACAAACGTTTTCGTAAATGTATTTAGCGGTAAATTTAAACGTAATTTATATTAAATAGTATTAAAACCGTAATGAAATTCTTTCATAAAGTTACGTCCGGCAGAAATACACTATTAGAAATATATACGTAACGTAAAGTTATTAAGTAGCCGAAACTGGACTTAAGTTTTTGTATTTTCTTTTATTTTAATAAATGAAAATTACATAAAACCGGTACGGGAAAACTTAATAATCGGTATAATAATAAAGAAAAAGCTTTAATAATAAAAATTAATTCGGAAAATTAATAAGACCGGGGTAATAAAAATAATTAAGAAAATACAAAGCCGGTATAATAAAGATAATAAGAAAAAGGTATAAAGTTAAAATAATAAGTATAATCGAAAGTTCGGTCGAGATGGTAAGGATAATATCGGGGAGGAGGGGGTAAGGTAGGATACGAGGCTAACGTCTTAAAAAAAAAAAAAAAAAAAAAAAAAGGGAAAAATTTGGCAGGGTGGTGGAACCC
>QJOB01000128.1:0-86959 GCA_004155035.1 Monosporascus sp. 5C6A | reverse complement strand
TACGTGGCTAACGGCTTAAAAAAAAAAAAAAAAAAAAAACTAGGGTAATAAAAATAAAAAAAGCCGGAACGGTAAAAAAAAGGAATTAATAAACCCGGAAAAGTAAATATAAATAAAGCCGGTTAGGCAATAATATAAGGAAAAATACAAACTGGTACGGTAAAAGTAAATAGCCGGTATATTATAATAACGAAAAACTCGGTATAAAAGAAGGTATTATAAATAAACCGAATTTCGGAACGGAAATTATAAATATTAAAAGTTAAATATTAAAAAACACTTAAAAACATTTTTAAAAAAGGGTTAAAAAGGTTTAATTACATTGTTTAAAGCAAAATAAACAACATTTTTGAAAAGAAATCAAATAATAAATATGAATATAAAAGGAAATAAAAAGAAATAAATGGAAAATTAAAAATGGGCTTTTTTCAGGTTTTTATTAAAATTCTATTCTATTTTATTTTATTTTACTTTATTTCGTTTTATTTTCTTTACTTAATTTGCTTTGCTTTAATTTGATTCGTTTTGATTTTCTTTGATTTAATTTGTTTTAATTCGTTTTGATTTTATTAAACTTTATTGTAATTAATCTTGTTAGACTTTATTATAGTTGACTTTATCGGATTTTATTATAGCTAACTTTATCGGATTTTATTAAAGCTGATTTTATCGGATTTTATTAGATTGGACTTTATCGGATTTTATTCGATTGGATTGGATTTTCTTAGACTTTATTGGATTTTATTAAATTTGGCTTTATTTTATCTTTTTCCTTTTTATTTTGTATTTCATTTTTTAATTTTCTTCGGTTTTATTATTTTTCAAGAAAAGAACTTAAAAATGGCTAAGAAGTGGAAAGAATTAAGAAAGTTAGAGGAATTAAAGCAGTTAAAAGAATTAAAAAGAATTTAAAAAACGTAAGAAATTTAAAAACTAAAAAAAAGGGGATTTGGAAATGAAGATAAAATAAAACCGGAAAAAATGGGGTATAATAAATACCGGCGTAAAGTTTAAGGAACAACGGGTAAGCGGGTAGCTAAACCTAGTAAAATAAGCCGGGCAGTATTAATAAACGGAGGAATTCCGGGAATATAAAAACAGCGATTAAAAACTAAAAATTAAAGGAAAATTAATAAAATATTAAGTAAGGTTTTAATTTAAACGAGGTTTTATTAATAAATATAAATATAAAAACCCGGATATAAAACAACAGCGAAAGTATAAAACGCAAATAAAATTTATAAAACCGGGTTAATTAAGGTAAGTTTTTGGATATATCGAACGGGGGCCGTAAATAATAGGTATAAAAGCCCGTTTAATAAAAATTATAAGGTAAAAGAAAATTACGGCCGGATTAAATAAATCCCAGACGATCGGAATTAAGGTTTTAAATATTAACTGGAAAAGCCTGAGAAGGTTTAGATATTAAGCGCGTAAGCGTATAAGCGTTATATAACCTATATAGACGTTATAAAGATTTTTTAAGGTTTTCCAAGTTCGTATTTTTAAATAATTATGGTATTATATCTAAAGTCGTTAAAATCGTTAGGTTTCTACGAATATAAATATACCTATATCTTTTAATTCGGTTTTATATGTAACTAATTATTATTAAATATAAATAACTAAATTTTAGTATAATACTTTTTACAAATAACCCCGTGTCTTTACGATTTTATACCGTAAGCTTTTTTATATTAACTCACTTTATTTTTTTTACCTTTTGTATAAAGGTAACTTTATTTATTATTTATATACCTGTTAAATCGGCAAGTAAATTTAAAAGCCCGGGTATAATAAAAAAGGTACAATAACATACGGGATTAAAATTAACAAAACCAGAAAAGTTTAGACGTAAAAAGTTTAAGATAAATTCAATACCGTCGGAACCAGGTTAAAATAAAAGCCCGGTTAAAATAAATTAGGCCGGTAAGCCGGGACGGTTTAACGCGGTCTTTGATGTAACGTTATGCCGTAAGGCGCAATTTATTTTAATATTTAAAAAATAACTAAAAAAAAGAAATAAGAATTAACGTAAACCGGATTCGATAATAAATATTACCTGGATTTTCGTCCGTTACATTACCTTGTTAATTATCCGGCCGGGGGCCAATTTAATAATAAATAAATCTGGTAATGGGTTCGTCACAATTATTTTTTAACGAAAATTTTATAAGTTTCCGGTATTTCCGTTAATATATATATTATAGAAATTATTTTATTTTAAATTGTTAATAAAAAAACCGAAAGAAAACTTTAATTATGTAACCGTGAAAGAAATTTAGTAAAGATTGCGGTATTTCAGTACTATATAATATATAAACGGCTTTAATTTAATTTATAAATAAAAAAAGCTTCCCGGTAAACCGTATTATATCGAAACGGTAAAAAATCGTTTATCGTTTCCCCTTCCATATTAACGTCGTTAAAGGTATTATAATTAAACCCAAAAACGAAATAGAAATAACGGTGTAAAATAATGTAAATTATATTAAATAATATCGAAATTATAAGCAAACGTAACCGTGTATAGTAATAATAACTTAAAAAACGGCCGGTTACGTATAATAAAATAAATTTCAAAAAATTACAAACGGCGTTAATTAATTAAATTAATTAAAGCCAGGTGTTAATTTTTATATTTTGTATTACGTTAACGACCGTTATTTACGATTAAGTTCGTTTTCGATTTATCAGTAATAATAAACGCGAATTTAATATAAATTTAACGTAAACAACCTTTTAACGTTTTGTTAAGCAAAACCGTTATAAGATACTTTAACTAATTAATATAACTACTGTTTACGCGTTTTTTTTTTAAATATCTTTAATTTAAAATTCCGTTTTTTGCATTTTGTTAAATTTTCCCGTTATTAGGCTTTTTTCTTTCCGTTTTGCGTTTTGGTTTTTAGTTACTTTACGGCCGTTACCGCTTTATATTTTTTTCAGCTGGGTTATTCTTAAGGAAAATACGGCTTTAGCCGTTATTTTACTTTTTCGAATAAGCTTTTTACTTATCTGTACGGCGTGGTATATTGGCCGCGTAATATTGCTTAGGTGCGCGGATTACCGGTATTCGACCGGGCTTTATACGTCGGTTTAAAAAAAGGTTTTTTTAAAAGCGTCGGTTCGGTTCGAATAATTTTAGGTTTTAACGGTTAGGTTTGTATAAATGGGGAAAAAGGCATAGGCGCTTTAAGCACGCGCGGACGATTACCGGGATTAATTAACCGGGAGCCGTGACGGCAGTTTTATAAACCTAAAGGTTGTTAATCCGGACGATAAGTTTTTTTTATTGCTTTGTCGGGTATTTAATTTTTGCGAATATATGTTTTCCGTATAACGCGGTAACGGATTAAGGTTTAGCTGGTTTCTCGCTTTTTTCCTGTTTTTGAAGCTTATAAACGTTTTTAAACGTCGTTTTATGCCGGTTTTAAATTTAGGTGTTTTCTAATTATGTTCGTTACTTTAAATATTATAAAAAACTCGTTTTCGTTCGCTTTATTCATTATCGGCCGTATATCTTATTTTAATAAATTACGAACGATAATATATAATACGTAAGTTAGCTATATGCCGCGTATATAAAAAAGGTATTAACGGGGTATTTAACGATTGTTACGTAAATATAGAAAATGTCGAATCGGAAGGCTTTTTAGGTTTCGCGGTATATTTAAAAAATTAATCGGATACGTTCGGAATTAGGAAAGATATCGAATATTAACATTTAATGTTACTGTTGGATATAAAGTACGCCAGCTTAATAATCCGCCGTTATATTGTCGCCGTCGTCATCGGTAAACTCCGCGCTATAGGTTATAAGCCAGATATATTCCGGGTTCTCGTTCCGGATTACTTATTTCGATTTATCGGAAATCGGCTCAATTTAATCGTTTTAAATTGCCTATCCGGCTTCCGGGATAGCGGTTATAATACAGCGGGGTATATCCCGGGTAATTATATAAATAAAAATACAAAGTTACTGCGAATTTAAGTAACCTACGTTATATACTGTTATAAACGTTTGTTATAATGGTACAGTTACCGCATTATTTTAATTTCCCGTTATTTAATTTTACAATAAGATAATTGTTTTTTATAAACGCCGGCCGTTTATATTAAAAAGTATTACCGGAATCGTTTAATTAAACCGGATTTGCGGAACGGTTTAAGTAACGGAATAAGTAATTAAATTATTATTATGTATTTTACGAAATTGCCGTTACATGTCGCTATCGTTTTATAAGTATACGTTCGCTGTTTCGCCAAACTTTTTAAAATTCGATATGTTTAATTTCTTAAAACGTTTATTTTAATTTTAATTGGCATGTTTTTTAAACGACGCTATTACGATTAGTTACGGATTAATCCTACGTGTGACGGCTGGGCTAGTTAACCAACCATTAAACCTAATTGTACGGGTTTATGTTGGCAGTGGTACTGTGAGAAACTGAGTAATAACGGGTATACTAGTTACGTCTGGTAATAGCAGATAACTAAGGGTGATTTGGGTAACCAAGTTATATTACAAGCTGGTGTTATTTAAAACTATAGAAATAACGAGCGTATATATCTGTATTTTAGCTTAAGGTGCTCAAACCGGCTTAAACCCACCTTTAGTAACCGGATTCCCTTAAGCCCTTTTAAGCCCTTTAAACTATCCTTTTGGCTTAACTGGCTCAGGCTGCCAAGCCCCTTTAGAGCCAATAGAACTCCTTGAGCCTTTTTGAGCCAGTTATGTAACATAGATCCACAGTCGGGTCTTGCTTACCCCAAGTTCTGACCGTTTTTGGAGTAGCCAAGCCTGCTGGGCCATAACACGATTTCCCTCCTTCTAGGATTTTTGCCCTTAAAGATCAATTTGTTTGTTTCGTCGTTTCTGGTAAGTAACTTCCCTTCTTTATCTTCTTTTTCTGGTATTTTTTTTTTGGGCTAATTAACATATCTGGTCGGATTAAAAAAAACCCGTTCTCGTAAGCGTATTAACGCCCTTATTCTCTCAGAACGAATTAACCGTTTTGGGTTCGTTATATTATCGGACATCTTTTGTTCTCGTTGCAAATTTGAAAACAAATCTTGCAAAGCTTATTATAATTCTGGGAAATGTTCGCGTTATACCGAATACGGGGGTTCCTGTGATCTGTTTAGTCCTTCTGAAACCGAGCATTAAAAGTTGGTAACTGAAAAAAATCGTTTGGATTTGCAAAAACGTTTTGCCGAGGAAGAATTATTACGGGTGCAGCAAAGTTTTAACGAACTTTAATAATATCTCCAGGAAATATTTGGTCGTTTAATGCGTTTTCGGAATTAAAAGAAAATTCTGCGAAAGCGAGGTATCGAATTGTTGCGTAAGGAAATTTAGGGTGCGGAGGTTATGGAAAAGTTTAAGCGTTTAAAAAAGGAGCAATAACAGTTAAAAGCCGCAGTTATTGCAGCTATATCGGCCGCGGCCACAGATCCGGCTAATTGGTTTGGTATCGAGCTTACCGATTGGTCCGCCGTTGGCTGGGACGCGTCCGTCGTTTCTGGTGAAAATCCTTTAACAGGCGCTGGGAGCTTATGAGGTTTTTGGCGGGTTCCCAGGTGTTTTCGGAGTTTGGGTACTTTTTTTATTTAATCAGGTATTGGGTAAGTCCATTTTCCTTGCGTATGTTCAGGATTTTCTTTATTTCGTATATTAATGTATCCTTTTCCGCTTCGTCCTTTTATCCTGTATTAACCTTGATAGTGTCCGCTGCTAATTCGAATAAAAAAATATGAAAAACTGGATGGAGTTTAACCTTTGATGGTAACTCCAATTCGTAATTATTTTCTGAAATTCTTTTGGCGATCCTGTATGGGCCGATATACTTGAAGTTAAGTTTCTGATTTAAACGTTTGGTTTTGATGTTTTTGGTGGCTAGGTAGACCATCTTTCTCTTGGAAAAGGTTAATCCTTTTAACTTTTTCTGGTTGTAATATTTCTTTATTTGATTACGGACGAATTCGAATTTTGTTTTTATTTTTGCGTATAGCTATCTAAGTTGTTCCGATGTCAGAATAGCCTTGACATTAACTGGGCCATTGTTGCGTATCTTCCTATAAATTTTTGGTGTGAAACCGAAATTGGTATTTGCTGGGGTTATCTTGATGTTTTCGTGATGGTTGGTGTTGTAAGTTAATTAAGTTACTGGTAATCTTTTAACTTAATTATTTTGTTCGTAGTTGATATAACATCGTAAGTAGGTTTCGAAAGTTTGATTTAACCGTTTTGTTTGCTTATCTGTCTAAGGTCTAAATACGTTGGATAACTTATAATTTAGGCCGATCTATGCCATAAGGCTTTGTTAAAATTTAAAGGTAAATGTGGTTTTTTTATTGGATATAATTTCCGTTAGTAGTTTATGTATATTGAAAATATGTCGGAAAAGGATGTATGCCATTTATTTTGCGTTCGTATTTTCGAGGTATGGAAAAAAATAGGAAAATTTTGTGAATCGATTTATAATAACGAAAATGCTGTTATAATATATTTTTGTTGCTGGATCTTTAGATAAGGGAAGTTTAGTAATAAAATCCATAATAACTAAATCTTATGGTTGCTGTAAAACTGGAAATGGTTGCAATTTTCCATATAGTTTGTATCGTAAAGCTTTAGCTTTGGCGCAAATATCGCATTGTTTTTTAATTTTCTGTACTGTTATTTTTATTTTAGGAAAATAATAAGTGCGTTATAATCGTTTTAAGGTTTTGTGGATCTCTGGATGTTTATGAAATGGGTGTTAATGTATATCCTATATTAAGTTTTCTTAATGTTCCTTTGGAACCTAGATCTTATTTGTTTTTTAATTCTCGGGTAGACTATCGTTGTATTGTTGAATTTTCTGATGTAGGTCGGAGGGCACTGCCTTGATTGTCGCAATCTATCGTAACTTTAAATGTCCTTTTAAGGTGATATCGAAAATTTTATGGCTAACCTTAATTAATTTCTTTTTTAGGTCAGGTTGTTTGCTAAGAGCGTCTGTTTTCCCATTTTCAGAGCCCTTTTGGTATATAATAATAAAATTATATTTAACTAGCTTTTCCGCGTAACGTAGTTATCGTTCTGTAAATTCTCGTGTAATAGTAAAACGGGTAAGGTTTTTATGGTCAGTATAAACTTTAGTTTGATGAAGGTTCTCTTTAAGTATGTGTTTGAATTTTCGAAAAGCCTTAATAATGGCTATAAATTTTTTGTCGGGAATGTTATAGTTCAACTCCGCTTTTTTTAACTTGTAACAATAAAAGGCAATTGGGTGAAGTATTCCTTAATTATTTCGATATCCAATTACTGCATTTAACGCATAATCCGAAAAGTCGGTTTCTAGCTTAACGGAGCAACTTGGATCGTATATAATCAGTACTGGTTTATTAATAATTGCGTTTTTAAGCTATTAAAAAGCTTCTTTCGTTTTCGTTATCTATTTAAATTCGTTTCCTTTCCTGGTTAAATTTGATAACGGTATAACAATCTTACTGAAATATTTAATAAACTTTCGATAATAGTTAACGAACCCAATAAATACCTATACCTCTGTGACTGTGGTAGGTCTTGGTTATTCGGTAATTGCTATAATTTTCTTAGGGTCCATCTTGATATATTCTAAGGTAATAATATATCCTAGGTATTTTATTTCCTGTATATAAAATTAACTTTTTTCTGCGTTAATTAACAGGTTAACGTCCTATAAAGCTTAAAAAACTTAATAAACGTATTCTGCATATGCTTTTTCCGATTTTGAAAAAATCAAAATATCGTCCAGATAGCATATAACGAAAATATCTAGGTACTTTCAGAGTACGTAATTAACCATCTGCTAAAAAGTTACTGGTACGTTCGTAAGTTTTATTAACGAAACTAAATATTCGTATAATCCGTATTTCGTTTTGAAAGCCGTTTTCCATTCGTATCCTGGCTTAATTCGAATCAGGTTATACCCATTTTTAAGATTTAAAGCGGTAAACCATTTTGCTTTTTATAAACGATTTTTTATTTCAGTAATTAATAGTAAAGGTATCCTATCTTTGATAATAATGTTATTAAAATGTCGGTAGTTTATTACTAATCGTAACTTGCTATTTTTCTTTAGTACGAAAAATATAGGGTATCCTGCCGAAAATGTAAATCGTCGAATCTATCCTTTTTAAAGTCTGTTTTCCAGATATTTTCGTAAAATACAAAGTTCCGTTACATTAAAATTATAAATAAAGTAGAACTTAGGTAAGGTGCTTTTTTAAAGAACTATCTTATGGTCCTATTCGTTATGTTCTAGTAACTTCGTTTCGAGTTTCTTTTGAAACAGTCGCCTGTATTTGCGATATTGTAGTAATACATTAATTATATTTTCTTCTGGCTTTTCGAGCTGTTATACTAGGTTTTCGTTCAAATTATAAAACCTGGCCCGGATAGTGGCTATAACGTATCGAATACGTTTGTTATGCCTTTTTTTTTTATATATCGTGTTTCTTTAAGTAATAAGGTTTCTGTCGTATTTTTATGCCTACATTCGTTATTCTTTTTGTTATTAATCGAATATGGAAATTTCGTTCGTTTTATTTACTTATTAATAAAATATAAAATAAACTTTACTTAACCAATATTCCAATCGATTAAGGGGTTATACTGATATAACCATGGTTTTCCTAAAATTATGTCGTAATTCCTTAACGGAACGATGTCGAAGTTAATTATCTGGACTTATCCTTAAACAAAAATCTTGAAGTAATTAATTTCGCGTGTAATTTTTCCGTTGTCGTAAACGAATGCCTGACTTTCGGCGTTCTTGGCGATGTAAGGGTCCTGCTTATCCTTCCATAGCAATTTAAGTTGATTTACCAACTTCGGGATAATGTAATTAACACTTAAAACTTCGTAATCTACCATTACGGTATACCAATATGTCCTAATCCGTATTTTTAAGGTAATAAGGTCGTTCCTGGCTCCTATCGTCGTGCATAGAGCTCTTTTAAAAGGTTCACGCTAACTTCTTTAACTCCCGTTATCCTGTAACTTTTCTACAGGTAGCGTCTGTTTTTTGGGTTTTTTAACTGCTTAACCCTTGCTTACAGCTACTTAATATGCCTTTTTTAGCGTCATAATGTTACTTTTAGTTCCAAGGTACGTATATCGAACAGCTTGTTATATTGCTTTAAGGTAACAATATCTCTTTCGATTTATTCGATTGCGCTTTTTTTTAAATGGTTTAATCTTGTTGTTTAGCTATCTAGGCTGTTAAATTATTGTTAATATTATGCGTCGTATTTAGCTATGTTTTTTTACCGGGATTATATCTTTTTTCGAAGTTTTTATCGCTTTCTGGAACTAATCGTAAACGCTAGCTGAAATTGCAAATTATTAAAGATTTCCCGTTCTGTTTTCATAATTGTTTGGTAAATCCATTTTTTTGGTGTTTTGTAATCGCATATTTTAAAATAACATATCGGGTTTTTTTTTAGATAACTTTAACCTTTAAGTTAACTTTTTTTTGCTATAAAGATATCGATAATATCCTGTAATGCTATCGTACGTAGGTAACGGTACCATCGTTAATCTCTAGGATTGCTTCCGGTTTAGTTTTAAAAGTCGAATCTTTGGTGCTATATACGTATAATGCGTTGTTATATATAGTCTTGTTGTTTTTCATATCGAGGGTAGTAAACTCGTCTGCAATAGACAGCATATAATTTCCCATATCGGTCAGGTGTTCCTGGTAACAAGGCCTCGTCCCAATCGTAATATTCCTTAATCTATGCGTTTAGTTCCAACTATTCGTACCGTTTCTACCTCTTTTCTTATAATCGTAAGTAAAGTTTAGTGGTAAAAAATTCCTTTTATCCTTAATATTCCACCGACCATCCTGTTATGGTAAAACGTTATCGTTTAATCGCTACTTAAAATAGGATTTTAGCCGTTTTCAATCCTTATTATATTTTTTCTTATTTATTGTCGTTGCGAATACGAATTATGTTAATTTATCTGTTGCTACCGGAATTCCTTAGTAATCCCTTTGGTATTGAAGTCCAATATATTTTCTTATCGTTTTTTAATAGCGCTTTGCATCGTCGAGCGATATGCCCTTTTTTGCCACAATTATAATATTTTACCTAACTTATATTTTGTCGTTAAGTAATGCCAATTTCCATGGGCTTTAAAGTTATTCCAAAGGAAGTAGGAGGTATCTCGCGCTTTTTTCCCTGATTGGCTTTGGAATATCCAACCCGTAAGGTAAAGTATCCTTTTTTTTTATCGCCTTTCGAACTGTCGATTATCGATTTTTACTGTTTCGGTAATATACTTATCGAGTATCGTAAGTCATAAAAATTTAATAATTTTATCCTCAACGTTTTTTTTTAAATTTTTATAAAATATATTAATTAAAGTATCGTTTTTATTATCTATTTATCCTGCCTTAGCTATAAGGTTCCTAAACTTTACAGCATATTTAGAAACTGGTTTTTTCTAGCGTAATTGGAAAATCTGCTGGGTTACAACTCGTTTCTCATCTGGATTTTTAAAATTGTTTTTAAGTTTTTTTTCGAAATTAACATAAGTAAAAAAAATTTCCTTGGTAACCTTTTCTTAATCGGACTTTTTTTTTTTTAGGAAGTTTCTTATGGTAAATTTGAACTAATCGAAAATATCTTTTTCCAAACAGGCTGCAACGGCGAAAATTTAATCCGCTAGATCGGTAAGCCCTTTTAAGCGGATGTAAACCCGAGCTTAGGTTAGGAAATTCTAAACGTTCCCTTTTCCGTTATACGGCCCTAGCTTTTTAGGTTTTATCTTGTAAGTGCCTACTGGTACGGTTATCTAATCGGTAAGTTGTTAAACGATAACCTCGAGTTCCTTAACTTTATCTTAAAGCTGTTAAACCGTAAGTTTTTAAGTTGCAGTTGCTTACGCGCTGGTCAACATAATAACGATTCGAAGTATTGCTTAAAGTTTGATTATACCATTAAATAAAAGCTTGTAACATATAACGGCTGGGTTAGTTAACCAACTATTAAACCTAATTATACGGGTTTATGTTAACAGTAGTACTGTAAGAAACTAAGTAATAACGGGTATATTAATTACGTTTAGTAATAACAAATAACTAAAAGTAATCTAAGTAACTAAGTTATATTACAAGCTGGTACTATCTAAGACTATAAAAATAACGAACGTATATATCTGTATTTTGGCTTAAGGTATTTAAACCGGCTTAAACCTACCTTTGGTAACCGGACTCCCTTGAGCCCTCCTGAGCCCTTTGAACCATCCTCTTGGCTTGACTGGCTTAGGCTGCCAAGCCCCTCTGGAGCCAGTAGAACTCCTTGAGCCCCTTTAAGCCAGTTACGTGACATGGATCCACAGTCGGGTCTTGCTTACCCCAGGTTCCGACCGTTTTTGGAGTAGCCAAGCCTGCTGGGCCATAACACTAGGGCGTAAAAATAGTCTAAATGGCTTTCCGGTAATACGGAAAATAATAATAACAAACGGGGATAATACGTTATAACATATATAATACGTATAATACAGAAGTTAAAAATAATAGGTGTAAATATATGGTATATAATATATAATACATGGTATATAGTATATAATATATAATATAGGTATATAGAATAAGCGTATAATACTGATATATAATATATATATAAATATAAATATAGGTATGTATAGATAGATAAATAGCTATAAGCGTATAAAAAATAAAGTTATTCCATATATAGCTAACGTTTATAAATGTTAGGTTTTTTACAGTTATATAAACGTAAAAAAACGTTAAAAAGTAACGCCGAATTACGCGCTTTTCCAATTAACGGCTCGCCGGATTAAAGTTTTAATTTCTTACTTAAAAAAACCTATACGCCGAAAAAACTCCAGAAAAATTTCAACCGATATGTTAAGCGAAAAATACGGTTGCCGTTGCGTTTTTTAATTCCCGTTACGTATACGTTTTTTTATATACGCAACCTTTACAATTTTTATATAACCTTTTTTTCCCATAATTTTTCTACTTTTTCCATAATTTTTCTACTTTTTCCATATAAGCCATTTTTATTATCTAAATCTTATATATATATATCTTACCTACATATTCGCACGTTTCGGTTAATAAATCCGTTATAAATTTCCATTAATTACCGTTATTAAATCCGCGCGGTTGTTGTAATATTTACGTAAACGCGGATTCCGAAAAATTAATTACTTAAATAAATAAGTTTTCCAATTAAACACAAACCGATCCGAATAACGAATAAATAAACGGCGGTCGCCGATCGTTATCCGTCGTATTTATACCGCTTGATATATCGCTATCTTGCGGCATATTTTCGAAAGCTTTGTTATAAATTTTAATAATCCCGCCGGGCCTTTACGTTATCAACCGCGTCCCGGAACCATTTAGTAATAACGGGGCGTTACGGTTACCTTGCGTTATTTTCGATTAAGGCTGCGATATCGCAAAACGTTGGAACGAAATTAACGTTATGCCGTACGTAACCTTTAAATATTTGGAAATAAGTAACTTTAACGTCGCTTTAATTTCCCTTATTAACGGTAACCTTATTAACCGGCGACCAGATATTTGAAACCATATTATTTAATACCGTTAATAACCTAGCTAAAAACCAATACTTACAATAACGGATTAAAAGCGAAAATTTCTAAATCATTATAAATACTTAATCCAACATAAAACGAATATTTAAACAAAATAACGGGCTGCCATTTTACCTAACTTACGTCGAATTATTCCGAAACGGGCTTACGTTATAATTTATATCCGCGTTCGTTAAAAACCTTTATTACGTTACCGGTTTATTTATTTAAATTTTCGGCGTACTTAATTTTATTTCTTATAAACTTTATAAACGACGGTTTATAAAATCAAAAAAGCCCGATTAATACGGCATATTCCCGTTTTTCGGATACCGGTTAATCCCGGGTTTCTATAAAGGATTTTACAGCAACTATATCAGGTTTATCGAAAATTACAATTATACGTTCCGAAATAACTTATACGTAAAACTTAAAGCTAATTATTTCCGGTTTCCGCAAATTAAAGAAAATCTCTGTAACGATGAGGGCCTCCTCCAGGATATCCTGTCTCAGGCACGCGAGGGGGGGGCTACCTTGAATTGGTCTGCTTGGAGGCAGAGGATCTAATAGTTTTCGAGATTGCGTGGGACCTCACTGTACAGTGCTGTTAAGGACGGACTTGAAGGCTTTTCAGACAGGATGGGCACCCTCTTCTTACTACAAATTAAGCCTACAGAGACGGTATACAACACAAGCGTACGAGATAACCCGACCATGTTTGCTACAGTTTCATTATCGAATCCCCCAATTAATCGCCCAGTGTCTATATTCTGAAAGGCAGGGTGGTCTTGTCTTTATAAACTGCGCAAAACTCCATTTCATGAACTCAAACAAACCTTTCTCGATGATTTTAATCCCCGTCTCCGCTTCTGCTATTAGTTTCTGCTAGAGCGGCGCACAATTAATGTACGTTGGGGAATCTAATGCGCCTAGCTTCTGACCTCCTGCTGAATGGTTGCGATCTAGGTCTTGGTCGAAATATCCATAGTATCGCCGTCTTCAGCAGCAAACCAGGTAATGTTTAGCACCATCTCGGTTAACCAGCACTAAGCAACACTAAGATACTGTTCCCATGTCTTGGTACCATATCTACGTACTGGATTCTCGCATAACTGTTAGGCTACTATTCCTTCTAAAAGGATGTTTTCCCCACCGGACTTCCCCCTATATGCAACTGGTTTCGTCCCTGCGTCATTACATCTTGTTTAGACGGGACCTTATAGGAGGCCCAACTCGATGATGGCTAATACCTACCTCACTGGATCTGTTATCAAGCATAGTATAAATGCGAGCCTTCTCTCTTATCCTGGCAAGCGCGGCTTATAGTAATTCCATAGAATTTACAGCACAAGGAAGATCAGTTCTTTCTGAAAATTTACTAGTTGTGGCAGCCTAGCCAGCTGGCTTGATCAAGATAAAGCAAGCAACAAGGAATCCCCCGGTCCTGTTTTCTATGCCTTGTGATTAATACCTAGCTTAAATCCACCGGCGAGTCCGCTTTGGAAGAGGCCATCTGGGTCATACTTTTGACTAGCCTCTCGCATAAGCTTCAAATTTTCTTCTCCGCACCCTTCATAAGGCCGCTGAAACTCCATGCAATAGTTCATGAACCTGTACGGGTGGTCCGACTGCCTAGCAGCTGCTGCCGCATCTATCTGCTCCAGGGTGTGGCGGATAGTCGACCGGACGAATTCGTCGTCTTTAGCCTCGGCCCATGTGACGGAGCAATTGAGGATTATCAATGGCTCAGTACATCCCTCGAGGCCGAGAACATTCGGGTGGCCCTTGTTCATCCATGCAGGTAGAATTGCCTGAAATGTAAAGGGGAACAACAAGCCTTTCACGTGCCGCAGCTTGGTCGTAGTCTGACAGAATATGTCGTAGGCAGCCTTCATGGTTTCGGGATGATTACGGATAGTTGTCGTACCCTGCATGTGGCGGGTGCCAGCTGGTGCGCTACGACCGATCTGTTCGACAGCGCTTGTATGGCTTTGGACTTTGCTGCTGCGGTGGAAGCTCCACAGTGAGGCGAAGCCCGTTGCTCTCCAGTGTACCGGCCACTTCTTGTCACCCGGGGCCTCCGTGTACACAAGATGGAGGGCGATTAACTGCAGGGGAAGACTCTGGATGTAGACAAAGGAGAGTATCGGACCAGCGGCGTTCTCATCAAAACCGCCAGGCTGGCTGGAACTCACGTGATTGAGGTAGTTATGAAAAGCCTTCAGTGCCTTTGCGTTCTGGAACGCCGCCGGTGCAATCATCTGCCCAACCCACACCGGTGCGGAGGGCATGCTACGCAGCGTGAAACGAGTAACGATGCCAAAGTTGTTGGAGCCGCCCTTCAATACCCGCCAAAGCTCCGGATGCACCGTGGCCGAAGCAGTCACAACGTTTCCATTGGCGAGTACGACTTCGTAGCTCACGACATTGGAGCAGACAAAACCAAACTTGGGTGAGTAGAATGATATCCCGCCTTTGATGCTTCATTGTCAATACTCCGAATATTATTTGAACGAAAAACTGCAAACAATCCGGGATTAATAAAAATCTTACCTTGCAACGTCAGCCCGCCTACACCAACTGGCGGGCTTCTCCCTCCTATCACAGTGAGTCCTCTCTTATCTAGCGCCTGGTACACGTCGAGCCACTTAGCAGCCGTTCCGACAGTCACCGTAGATCCATCGACAGCAGGCGTCACCTCACGAAACAGGCTGAGATCAATCATAACGCCGTCCTGCACTGTCGACGCCCCGAGACCTGGATTGGAACCTCCGCTCCTGACCGTGAAAAACCCCGCGGCTGGGGGCCTGGCATGGCTGCGGCTGTCATGCTCTAGCTTCAAGATCGTAACAGCCTTGCCGAGCTGCTGTGCGTTGTGAGGGCGAACGATGCACGCTGGGATAATCTCGCGATTTTGCTGAGCCCAGCTATAATCTACCGCCTCCTGGAAAGCCGCAGCATCAGCCTGCAGGATGACGCAGCCGGGAAGTTCGGCAAGAAGACTTTGGATGTATTTGGGGAGCTGCTCGGGTGGCACGCTCTTTAACGGGTGCAGCTTTGTCGCGGACTGCTGTCCACTTGACGCCTGTCTTTGGCGCAGCATGAGGATTGAAGTCAAAACGACAAAAGCAACAACCGTAAACGAGTAGAAAGTCTGCGATGCCATGGTCGTAAACAGTGAGTGAGGGATGCCAGCAGCACAAGAGTAAGTTGTACGTCTGGTTATCATTGGATCTGGCTCGGTTAAAATACCCCTTCACTACGCCGTAAGCGAGGGCGTACATCCACCGTCTGACAAAGGAATCGAACTCGCAATTTGCTGTCCCCTGTAAAACTACAGGTGGCTCTACCAATCGCCGCTCTTTTTTACCCTCCAATATGCCACCACGCGGCACCACCACGCGGCACCGCCACACAGCACTGCTACCCAAGCACTGCTACACAGTCCCCTAGCGCCAAATGTCTGGGATGGTGCGGAGGCTTATGGCACAAAAGGCTCCTTGCTAATTAAGCAACCACTTACCCTAGGCGATCCTTGCTCTGCCGATGCAGTTATATTCTGGGCGGTAAGTGCCAGTATCCTCACCCTCCTTACCGCTAGGATTTCGTTATCTAGGTGTCAGATAACTGGTAGTTATCAGGCATGTGGCATATGGCGAAAGTATCGGAGATGACTTGGGATCATAAATGGGGACCTTTCCAGCCACACCATTTGTACGGACATACCAGATCATTTAAACATTAACCAAAAGAGAGAAGACATAATAAAAAATAATCTAACAGTAGGAAGATTAAACCTTAGTATTAGGTATATGTTTAGATATAATAATAGAAAGTTTCAGTTTTATTTTTTATCGATACTACGATTATAACGATAACCGACGTTTAATTTATAATAAAAGCTACTATAAACAAAACTATTTATTTGACGTTTAAAAATTAAAAATTATAAAATAACAAATTTAAACTAAAGTAATAGCTTTAAATTTATAAGATTATATCGATTTAAACTAGAAATTACAAGGGCTTATCTAACGTATTAAGCTAAAATTTAAAAACTATCCGATAAAAGCTAATCCGCGAATTACTTAAAATACCTCGAACGATATTGCCGGCGATAATATAACTATTATATTAAACACAGGCAAATAGGTAAATTTTAAAGGGAAACCAAATTCGAGAATAAAAATAATACCGAAAGTAAATATAATTATACCGTAAATTAACGTCCCACACCATCTGGCGAAGCAAACCATTACGAGAACCAATTTATTGATATATAAGTAATTTAATTTCAATTCCTAGTTTCTTAATACCAACAACATAAACGCTTTACATAAAAACCATAATAAAATTAATTATTTTGGTTAAACAACGAACTCGAAACTTAACTTTAACAAGCTATGTTTTATAAATAACCTTTTCGAATTTATTTTGAAATCTCGATATTACGGTCAACGCGCCCGAACCGATATATTTCCCAAATTGCGAAATTTAACGCCGACGGAAACCAAATCTATTATCGAAGAAATTGTTAACTTAAATACGTAAACGTTTCCTATCCGGTTTTAACATGTCAAAAACATAGTAAATTTGATATCTGTCGAACGTGTTACGAAATGCATCGCAATATATTAAGCGTCGAGATTTTTTGGATGGCAAAAGAAATATAAAATGCGTTTAAATCGAAAAGCCGATAATTAAACAGTTTTATACCAAAATCCGGAAGTATTTCGCAAGTAGTTTGAACTTATTCGAGTTATAATTACAAAATACCGCATTATAAAAAAGGATATAACGTTCCAGATAAGCTTGTTAGATATATACGCTTGTCGAACAATCTTTTCTTAGCTATCTTAACCATCCATCTTTTAGTGCCCATTTTTTAAATAACAACGTTATAAAACGCTATATAAAAAATCGAATATAAATTTAACCGTTTAAGCTAAAAGGAAAAACCCGAAACTTAATTTTAAACCGCATAGTTTTATATAAAACGTTTCTTTATCTACGATCAAGAACCGAATCTACAGCAAACCTTTCTAAACCGATATAAATCTGCATTTAAGAAAATTAACGCCGACTGAAAAGAAATCGATCGTTAACTAAGTCTTAAATTTCGATATATAAGCAGGTTTTTTCCGGCTTGAATATATTAAAAATATGGCGAATTTACTACTTACCTAACGCGTTAAGATACGCGTCGAAGTTAATTAGGCGTCGAACTTCGTTCGACAGTAAAAACGCGTTTAAGTAGAAAAATGAATTTTTAAAAAGTATTATGTAAAAAACCGAAAATACTTCGCAAATACTTTGAATTTATTCGAGTTATAATCGTAAAACATAATATTATAAAAAAGATATAAAACCCATTTACTCAGTTATCGTCTTCGAAAATACAGAGTATAGTATCTATCGTAGAAATTTTATTGTGTAATCATTTTCTATATCATAGCTCAGCCTGGCAACTAAGGCTTGGACCTAACTTTACCTTACATAGACTCTTTTAACGATTAAAGCCATAGCAATGTACAATGTTATTTTTAAGAAAAAAATACATTTAGTAATAACTTAAAAAATCTTAAAAAGAATATTTTTAAGATAACCGGAATCGAATTACGCTATGTATTTAACAATGTCGAATATTTAAACCGTTTTCATTTCGAATCCGAACTTATAGTATATAAAAAAAATAAACAAATAACGTAATTATTTGTAAAAGTACTTCTTTTTAAAGGAAATATAACTAGACCTTCAGGGATCATTCGGAACAACGTTGAACCGTTCCGGAACCCTAAAGCCCTATATTAATAGATCACCTATACCAAGTGGGATCATCGTTACTTAGATTTCTAGATATCGTCAATATACCCTCTAGAGCTATACAGCTGCTCTCTAGGCCATGTAACATTATAAATATAAATAAAGCATATTACTAATCAAAGGGATGCGCTATCTAGATGCCACGCTGATATATATACCGCTTTCCAAGGATAGGTTCTATCAAAAGCAAAGCATATTTTGGGGCTTACAGGCGTACGTATAAGGAAGCATGTTAGCAATAAAGAAAGCATAGCGCCAAGGAATAAGGGGATAAAGTGTACACAGAGTACCATATTGAAAAGCTTTCCACATATTAAGGAAATACGCTGAAATGCAACTGAGAGCCATAACGCCGATCTTAATGTCAGGTTCCCCAACTATCACTTTCAAGCAGAAAGTTACACATAATAATGCCCAGTTCCAGAAATATCCCCTCCCGCATACCTACTTTTTAGCTGCTGTCGTCCACGTAGACCCACTGGATAGGTGGATTTTGTTAAAGTAAGGGTCAAGGGCTTCCTACAAGTACAGTAACATAACTCATATAGGTGTTGTGTATATATATATAGCTCTCTGCTACCTTGATAAATAGCTAATCCTTTAATAAATACGCTTATTATCCTATTTATTTTAATAAGTTATAAACCCGGAATTCCGCCTTTAAAATACTTACAGCTAAGTACTATACATCTTTGTTAATAGGCTAACTAAATTATCGAATTATATATCGGTCCGAACTTACCGTCATTATTTAGGCGATCGGTTTAAACAAATTATTATAATCTTATTTATCGTTTATTAATTGCAAATTCGATAAATATTATTATTATTATCGCATTATAACCAACGAAAAACATACTAACTTTAAACAACTTATACGGAAGGTATTTTAACAACGATCTTTTACAGTTAAGCATTACCTTTATACTGTTAATACCATAGGGAATTTTTGGTTATACGGAAACCCTTAGGCATTAAACGTTAATAACGGGGATAGTTTTATCCTCGAATCTATTCCAAAATAACAATTAAATTTCGATAATTTTACGATGCCCATACCAACAAACAAACGAAACCTATTTAGGGCTGAAATAATTACGCCAAGTAACGAAACCGTATTTATTAACGAAAGCAAATCTCGGGCCGACGACGTTACCTTAAATATTGCTCCAGTCGATACGCCTATTGAAATACCTCGCAATCAAACCTTTTAACCGCAATTTTAACCTTTATAATTATAATCCTACAATTTTCTATAGTAATTTCTTATCGGTTCATTGTCGGTTAATATAACTTCGGGATGTAATATTAACGTTAACGTTAATATTATCAATATCCCCGAAATTAATTACGTTACAGTTAAATTAAACGTTTTACCGGAACTTACAAACCGAAAAACTTACCCGAAATAAAGAAAATACATAACGATAATTTTAAAAACCTGTAATAAACATAAGTTCATACCGGAAAAATCCCTTAACACAATCGACAAAATATTTTAGCTATTACAGCTACAATAACTAACCCCCTAACGTATAATTATCATGTTATTTCATAACAACTTAAACTAATTTATCGAATAATCCGTTAAGGTATAAGATACAGTTACAAATCTATTTCTTTAAGCCAAAAAGGAATTTGGACAAAAAGGCATTTCGTTGTTATTACAATTAGCCGATAAATATGATACTGCCAAACTCGATAATTACAGCAATATACGCAAGTTTGGAAAGAAATTCATAAAAATCCAAAAGGGATATACGCGTATAAGGCCGGAACATAAGCTTCTTACTAGTTACTTAACCGTCCACTTTATCCGTAAGTTAAGGGGAAAATATAAGCCTTAGATGTAAATGTTCTAGACTTTCTATACCTAGGCCCTACCCGAACTAACTAACGTTATCCATATAATAAAGGCTTAAAAAATTCGCATAAATAAATCAGGGGGTAACAACGTACCAGCCATAGTATCAAAGCCCCGCAAAAGCGCAAATCACAAAAGAAATGCCATTAAAACATAAATAAAAAAACAGGACTTAATTATAATAAAAGTACCTATTTGCAGTTATTATAAAAACGGCGGCATACCAAGGAGAAATATTAAAAGCTATACCCCCATTTTCGAAGGGATAAAAAAACAAAAAAAAAACAAAAACAAAAGGAAGTATTACTAACATATAAAACTAAAAACAAAAGAGACAACATCTCTAACATTTAGATACCTAAATAACTAGCACCTAATCATGGACCTAATTTGCTTTTTACAGAAAATCTAAGTGTTAAATTCCAGATATAAATAACATATTACGTTTAACCGTAACGAATTTATTAATTTTACTTTTATTCCCTTATCTGACAAATTTATTATTAAAAGTATCGGCGGCATTAAAATCCCAATAATTAAACCAAATACAGTTAACATAAAATACATTACCTTAACCGGAACATTATAAGTTAATTTCAAAAACGTCTTTTTCGCCCTTAAACTAGGTATTAATCTAATATTAATAACATAACTACTAAATAAAAAGGCAAAAATAACTTTCGAACGAAACTTATACGAAATTATAATATTAATCCGATACCAAAAAAAACTTTATATTAATATCAACATCAACATACCCGGCCTACGGCAAAATAAATAATCTTACTACTAACCCGGCCGCTGACCAGGCTATTAATTAAGCTGCTAGCCAAGCCATTAACCCGGTTACTAACCTTAACGTTAACCCAAAAACGGCTACCTTCAAAATTTATGCACTCCAAGTTAATAATTTATTTGCCCTAAAAACATCTCGAATAACGATATCAACCTTATTAACCTACTTAATCAACCTAAAGATAAAGCTATAATACGAAAAATTAAGCTATTTAAACGAAATATAACTACTAAAATTCAAACGTATAATATAAGGCATAAGTAATGCGCAGAATTACTACACCTACGAAACCTAAGTTAAAAGTTATATAAAAAAATTACGTAAAGGTATATTACGTAAAAGGGAATATCTAGGTAACGTTATTTATTTAAACGTTTACGAATTATTCTATATTATTGCCGCGAAAAGCGAAAAATACTGGCTTACCATAATAAATAGCCCTAATCGTTTCGACGCTGTTTAACCGATAAAAAATAAACAGAAAATCTGGTTTTACGTCGAATAATTTATTAAACTCCTTAAAGAAAAAGAAATAAAGCCGCAAATGCCAAATATTATACGCAAATAAAGGTGAAGAATTTATCTTTAATAACGCCAAGATATAAACATTACAACGTAACATTACTTTACAAATTACTAACACAAAATAATACGCAAATAACGGCATTACGGAAAACCTTAACGTTACAATTCGAAACAAACTTCTATTTACGATAATAAAAAGAAATATACCCCTTAACTAATGGCCTAAAACACTAAAAACAATTAACTACTTACATAATCGGAACCCTTACAACACACTCGACGTTATCCCATAGCAAATATTTTACGAACAAAAACCTAATATCGTATATGTTAAAACTATAAGTACCAAAATCTGGTGTTTTTTCTTTTTAACAAAAAAAAAAGAAAAAACTAAACAAAAAAGCAAACAAATTATCCATTTTTCCAACTTATCTTTATGGCTAGATAATATATTAAGAAAAACCTTTTTGCATATTTTGACTTGTTTTAATTTTATATAAATTGTTTTATTTATCATTAAATTTCGTAATATTAATTTATCGTTTTTATACTAATACCAGTAAATTAACTAATATTAACAATTTTTATTTAACATTACTTGATACCAATTTTCATATAGCTTTCCATTTTATTGTATGTATTTTTGTTAATTTATTATTCGTATATGAATATTACGCGTTTTGGTGGAAATCGTTATTCATTGCTAGGATCATTCATTAGGTGGGGTCCGACGTTAAACCTTTAAGCCCGTTAAATCCTTTAAACGCTGTTACACGGCTTAAACCGCTTAAAATACCAAGACCGTTAAGCCCTTTAAGCCGGTTACGTAATCCTAAGTTACTGTTAGATTTTTTTTTCCTAAGATTCCAACCGTTCTTAAAAAAGCCAAGCTTTTATTAACTCATAACACGATTTTCCCCCTTTTAAAATCTTTATCTTTAAAGATTAATTGTTTATTTGTCGTTTTTAAGTAAGTAACTTCCTTTTTTTACCTTTATTTTTTAATGTTTTCTAAGGTTAATTACCATATTTAGTTAAATTAAAAAGTTCCGTTTTTACCAACGTATTAACGTTTTTATTTTAACTAAACGAATTGCTCGAATTAGTTTTACGATACCTTCCTGTGTTCGATATAAAAAAATATAAATTATAAAGTTTTTCGTAATTCCGGAAAATGTACGCGCTACATTCGATACGGGGCTCCATATGATATATTCGCACCTTTAAAAGCAGAATATAAAAACTATTAAACGAAAAAAAAAGCAAGTTCGAAAAACATTATACACGGTCGTTAATATATTAAACCGCTTTCAACAATAACTGCGGTCATTTTGTAATCGTAAATTAAAGATATTTCGTCATAATATTAAAAGTACCGAAGTAATAAAAAGTTTGTTTGTTTAAAAAAAAACAAAAGAAATTATTTACTGAAATCGTTACGTTTACATAAGCCGCAATCCCGACTAAATAATCTGGCATTAGTACCATCGACTGGTTTAATCCTAATAACGTAAATTAGAAGGCGCTTATAATAAGTTTTGGCGTCGTTAGTAAAAATCCTTTAAAAAACGCTGGACGTTTATGAGGTTTTTGGTAGGTTTCTAGGTATTTTCGAAATCTAGGTAATTTTTTCATTTAACAAAGTAATCAATAAGTCTGTCTTTTTTGCGTACATTTAGGATTTCTTTTGCTTCGTATATTAATATATCTTCTTTTACCTTATCTTTTTATCCTATACTAACTTCAATAATATCTGCTATTAGCTTAAATAGGGAAATTTGAAAAATTAAAAAATCTTAACTTTTAAGGTAATTTTAATTTATAGTTAATTTCTAAAATTCTCTTAATAGCCTTATAGAGGCCAATGTACTTAAAATCAAGTTTTTAATTTAAGCGTTTGCTTTTAATGTTTTTAGTAATTAAATAAACCATATCCCCTATCGAAAAAATTAATTCCTTTAACCTTTGTTAATTATAATACTTTTTTATCTAACTATATACAAATTCGAATTCTATCTTTATTTTTACATATAATTATCTAAACTATTTTGACGTTAAAATAACTTTAATATTAACTAAACCGTTATCGCATATCTCTCTATAAACTTCTAATATAAAACCGAAATTGGCGTTTGCTGGAATTATTTTGATACTTTTATAATTGCTGGTATTATAAGTTAATTAAATTATTAGTAATTTCTTAACTTAATTGTTTTATTCGTAATTAATATAATATCGTAAGTAAGTTTCGAAGGTTTAATTTAATTATTATATTTATCTATTTATTTAAGATCTAAATACGTTAGATAATTTATGGTTTAAGCTAATTTATACCATAAAACCCTGCTAAAATTTAAAATTAAACGTAATATCTTTATTTAAGATAATTTCCGTTAATAATCTATGGATGCTAAAGATATATCGAAAAAATATATATATTATTTATTCCGTATCGATATCTTTATTATAAAGCAGAAAATAAGAAATTTCTATGAAACGGTCGACGATAACAAAAATACTGTTATAATATATTCCTGTCGCTGGAGTTTCGGATAAGGGAAATTTGGTAATGAAATCCATAATAATCGAATTCCATAATTGCAGTTCTCCGTATAGTTTATACCTTAAAGCCTTAGTTCTAGCGCAAACGTTACATTCTTATTTAACTTTCTATACTAACGTCTTTATTTTAAAAATGTAATAAATGTATTATAATCGTTCTATGGTTTTGTAAATCCCTAGATATCTATAAAGTAGATATTAATATACGTCTTATATCAAGTCCTGCTAACATTTTTCTAATACCTGGATTTTGTTTATATTTTGCTCGTTAAGTAAACTGTTATTATACTGTTAGATTTTCTGATATAAATCAAGGGGTATTGTTTTAATTATTACAATTCGTCGTAATTTTAGGTATCCCTCTAGGGTAATATTAAAGATTCTATAATTAACCTTAACCAAATTCTCTTTTAAGTTAGGTTATCTACTAAAAACATTTATTTTGCCATTTTCAAAGCTTTTTTATTAAATAATAACGAAATTATATTCCGTCAATTCTTTTACGTAACGTAACTATCGTTTTATAAGTTCTCGTATAATGGCAAAGCGGGTAAAGTTTTTATGATCGGTATAGATCTTAATCTAGTAAAGGTTTTCTTTAAGTATATACCTGAGTTTTCGAAAGTTTTTAATAATAACCATAAACTTTTTATCGAAAATAGCGTAATTTAATTCTGCTTCTTTTAATTTATAAAAATAAAAGGTAATCGGATAAAGTATTTCTTTATTATTTCGGTATCTAATTACCGTACTTAATGCATAATTTAACGAATCGGTCTTTAGCTTAACTAAGCGTTTTGGATTATACATAATTAATACTAATTTATTCGTAATCGCATTTTTAATTTCTTAAAAAGTTTTTTCTGTTTTCATCGTTTACTGGAATTCGTTTTTCTTTTTGATAAAATTAAATAGAAATGTTATAGGTTTATTAAAATATTTAATAGATTTTCGGTAATAATTAACGAATTTAATAAATATTTATATTTCTATAACGGTAATAAGGGTAAGTTATTCGGTAATTGTTATAATCTTTTTAAGGTTCATTTTGATATATCCGGAAATAATAATATATCTTAAATATTCCATTTCCTATATGTAAAATTAGCTTTTTTTTTGCGTTAATTAACATATTAACGTTTTGTAAAACTTGAAAAACTTAAATAAAGGTGTCCTATATATGCTTTTTCTAATTTTAAAAAAATCAAAATGTTATCTAGATAATATATAACGAAGATATCTAGGTATTTTCGAAATAACGTATAACACAAACGAGCTGCGCGCACAAACGAGCTGCGCGTTTTTTTCAACTTTTTCGCTATCCAACTTTAATTATTCATTTTTCAATACCATTTTTATGGAACGGCTTATAAAAGAAGTTCGAATGAACTTAGCTGTTCAGGTTAAAAAACGAGACCTTAAACTTTCCTATGTTAAACTTGGTTTTATATATACGGTTGCACCTTTTACTTTAAGATCTCGATATAATGGCAAATCTGCCCGACCCGATACCATACCTAATTTGCGAAAATTGACGCCGACCGAAAAGAAATCGATTGTCGACCGTATCCTCGATTTAAATACGCGAGCGTTTCCTGTCCGGCGTCAGCATGTTGAAGATATGGCGAATTTGTTACTTACGTAACGCGTCGTAAAACGTGTCGGGGTTAATTGGGTATCCAATTTTGTTAAACGGCAAAAAAAACTCCAAATGCGTTTAAATCGGAAAATCGATTATTAACGGGTACTATGCGAAAATCCAGAGATATTTCGTAAGTGGTTCGAACTTGTTCGGGTTATTATTGCAAAATACGGTATCGCAAAAAAGGATATTTATAACTTCGACGAGACTGGATTTTTGATAGGGCTTTTTATGGTAACGGGTATGGTAATTACCAATGCCGAAAAACGTGGAAAACTTAAATAAGCCCAATAAGGGAATAAAGAATAAGTTACAGTTATTTAAGCTGTTAATTTTTAAGGTTGGGCTATACCGCTATTTATTATTATGGCGGGGAAAAATTACCTTGGGGTTTGGTTCCGCGATAACCTATTGCCAGCAGCCGGTTGGAGAATCGTATTAAGTAATAATAGCTGGATAATAAACGAACTGGGTTTAGAATAGGTCTAATATTTCGATTAATATATTCGAACGCGTACGAAAGGATCGAAACGTTTCCTTATTTTCGACGGTTACGAAAGTTACTATTCGATAGAATTCGAAAAATATTGCGCTAATTACGATATTATTACATTTTGTATGCCCGCGTATTTTTTGCATAAGTTTTAATTTTTTAACGTATTCTGTTTTTTTCCCTTAAAACGCGTTTATTCGTTATATATCGAAAACTTAATGCGACGTTATTATACCTACATTACTAAAGAAGATTTCCTTGCCGGCTTTTACGACGCGTTTAAAGTTGTTATGACGTCCGATAATATTAAATCCGGATTTGCCGCAGTTGGTTTTGTTCCATTCGATCCTAATACCGTTTTTTCCGAGCTCGAAACTTCTTTAGTTGTGCCTACGCCGACCGTCTCCCTGTTAACCTCCGCCGGTTTTATTTCCCTATCCGCAAAAACCCCTAGGAATATTAAGGAAGTAAAAAAATAAGGACGTTACTTGCAAAAAAGGATTAGAAATTACCAGGGTAGTTCGCCGACAAGAATAGTTAAATCGGTTAACCTTTTAACCAAAAATCAACTAGTACTTTGGTATAAAGTTACTTTTCTTAAACAAGAAACCGCCTAATTGCGCGAAACCAACCATATTTTAAGCAGACGTCGAAGGACCAAAAATAAACGTCTTTAAGAAGGAGGAACATTTACTATACAAGAGGGATAAGCTTTCCTGGCCGAGAAGGAAGGGGGTGGTAGGAAAATGCAGCCAACAGTGGCTGAAGGTAGTCGTCGTACGAAGGTTAAGACGAAGGAATGGAAGTGTGGCGTTTGCGGCAAGCCCGGATATAATGCGCGCATTTGTGAAGAAGCTGTAGAGACGTCTAGCGAAGAAGAATCCGATTAATTTTAATTGATTTGATATGTTGTGGTTGATTAATTTGAATTTTTTGTTGCGATGTGGTAAAAAACCGCGCAGCTCGTTTGTGTGCGCAGCTCGTTTGTGTTATACGTTACGTAATTAACTATTCGCTAAAAGGTTACTAGTACGTTCGTAAATCCTATTAATATAACCAAATATTTATATAATCCGTATTTCGTTTTGAAACCCGTTTTCTATTTATATTTTAACTTAATTTAAATTAGATTATACCCGTTTTTCAAGTTTAAAACGGTAAACCATTTAGCTTCCTATAAATAATCCTTTATTTTAGTAATTAATAATAAAGGTGTTCTATTTTTAATAGTAATGTTATTAAGATATCGATAATTTATTACCAAACGTAACTTACCGTTTTTTTAAGTACGAAAAATATAAGATATCTTATTAAAAACGTAAATCGTCGAATCTATCGTTTTTAAAGTCTGTTTTTTTAAATATACGCGTAAAGTATGAAGTTCGGTTTCGTTTAAATTATAAATAAAATAAAACTTAAATAAAGTATCTTTTTTGAAAATTATTTTATGGTTTTATTTGTTATATCCTGGTAACTTCGTTTCGAGTTTTCTTTCAAACAATTACTTATATTTACAATACTGTAATGGGATATTAATTATATCTTCTTCTGGCTTTTCGGGTTAATATTCGAAAGCTTCGTTTATATCGTATTTCTTTAAGTAATAAAGTTTTTATGTATTTTTATACCTGTATACATCGTTTTTTTTTTTTTTTTTTTTTGCTAATTAAATATAAAAATCTTATTCGTTTTTTTATCGATAAAGTATAAAGTAAATGTTACCTAGCTAATACTTTAATTAATTAAAGGGTTATATTAATATAACTATGACTTGCTTAAAATTCTATCGTAATTCTCTAACGGAACGATATCGAAATTAATTATCTAGATTTATCCTTAAACAAAAATCTCGAAATAATTAATTTCGCATATAATTTTTCCCTTATCGTAAATAAATTCCTAACCTGTAACGTTTTCGGCAATATAAAGGTTCTTTTTATCTTTCTATAATAATTTAAGCTAATTTACCAACTTCGGGGTAATATAATTAGCTTTTAAAGCTCCGTAATCCATCATTATAGTATACCAGTATATCCCAATTCGTATTTTCAAAGTAATAAAGTCGTTACTAATTCCTATCGTCGTATTTAAAGCTATTTTAGAAAGTCCTTGTTATCGTTCCCGACTTTCGCTATCCTAAACCTATTTTATAAGTAACGTCCTTTTTTGGAAAATTTTATAAATTATTAAATTTACGCCGTAAGTTGCTTATACGTCTTTTATATTTATTTCATCTAGCCTTCTTAACGGCGCAGTTAAGCTTTAAGCTAAACAATCTTTTTTTTCTATTAATATAACCGGTTTGCCATATCGTAAATATCATTTTTTTATTTTTTTAATAACTTTCCATCTCGCATAAAAAACTAATTAATTTTAATTAAAAGACTTTATTAATTCCTTTTGTAATTCCTTTCGTTTTTAGGGATTTATTTTGAAAATCAATTATAATTAAATTTCTATAATGACCTTTGAATAATATTTATCGACAGACTTCTAGATTATTTTTTTTAAATTTAATAACCGCATTATCCGAATACGTAAAATCCTTTTAAGGGAATTTTTCGCTTTCCGGCCATGTTAATACTGGTATTATATCTTTGACTTTTTTTATGTAATAAAGGCTTGTAATTTTCGATGTTACTATTAATCTTTCTAATTATACCCCGTACAGGTATAAAAATCGGAACCTTTTTTATATATACGAATAATTCGTTCGTAAATCCGTTACATTTTTTCCCCATAAATAAAACATTAGAACTGATTATAATGAATAGGATAAAGGTCTGTATGCTGGGTTTCCTAAATTTGCCTGTTTATGGCTGCTTATAAGAATATTTTAGTTACTTTTAATTTTTATTTCGCTTTTTTTTTAATTATTATCTTCGCGAATATAAATTATGTTAATTTATTTATTACCGTTCTATCCTTTTAATAATTCTTTAAATTTTAAAATTTAATATATTTTCTTATCGGTTTTTTACGGCGATTTGTATCGTTTAGTAACGTATTTTATTTCACCGCAATTATAATATTATATCTAGCTTATATTTCGTTATTAAGTAATATTGAGTTCTATAAATTTTGAAGCTGTTTTATAAAAATTAAAAAGTATTTCGCATTTCTTTTCTTAATTAACTTTAAAATATCTAACTTATAAAATCAAGTATCTTTATTTCTTTTATCGTTTTTCGAATTATCGGTTATCGATTCTTATTATTTTTGTAATATATTTATTAAATATCGTAAGTTATAAAAACTTAATAATTTCGTTTTAACATTTTAAACCTTTGTAAAAATACCTTGATTAAGGTATTATCTTCGTTATCCGTTTATTTTGTTTTTGTTATAAAGTTCTTAATTCCATAACGTATTTAGAAATTAATTTTTTCTGACGTAATTAAAAGATTTATTAAGCCGTAACTCGTTCGTCGTCTGGATTTTCGAAATCATTTTTAAGCTTGTTTTTAAAGTTGACATAATTACAAAAAACCTTCCGGGTAAATTTTTCCCAATCGAACTTTTTGCTTTTCAAAAAATCCTTTATAATAAGTTCAAACTAATTAAAAACGTCCTTTTCCAGGCAAACGGCAATAACAAAAATCTAATCCGCTAAATCGGTAAGTCCCTTAAGGCGAAAATAAACCTAAAGCTAAGTTAGAAAACTCTAAACGTTTCTTTTTTTGTTATAAAATTAAAACTTTTTAAATTTTATTTTGCAAAAACCTATTTGCTAAATTACTATTACTTCATTATTAAGTTACTAAACGATAATTTTAAATTCCTTAATTTTATTTTAAAGTTATTAAGCCGTAAATTCCGGAATAACTATTACTTATACGTTCATTAACATATTAATAATTCGAATATTACTTAGAATTTAATTATATTACTAAATAAAAACTTATAATGTATAACGGCTAAGTTAATTAGTTAACTATTAAACTTAATCGTACGGGTTTATGTTAACAATAATATTATAAAAAATTAAGTAATAACTGGGAAATTAATTACGTTTAATACTAACAAATAACTAAAAAAATTTAAGTAATTAAGTTATATTATAAGCTGGTATTATTTAAGAATATAGAAAATAATAAACGTATATATCTTATTTTTGGCTTAAAACGCTTAAAACGTTTACACTCTTAAACCCGTTAAGTTCTTTAAATACTGTTATACGGTTTGAGCTGCTTAAAGTACCAAAACCGTTAAGCCCCTTAAGCCGATTACGTGACCCGAGGTTACTGTCGGATCTTCTTCTCCTAAAACTCCGACCGTCCTTAAAAAAACCAAGCCTTTGTTAGGTTATAACACAAAGCTAATTAAGCCATTACGCAGCTAAAAACGTTAGCCTTTAGCAGGGTCTAGTACTTTTCGTTACTTGTTGCTATAAGCAATAAAAGAGAAAATTTCAAATAACCTTTATATCTAGATTACTTAACCTATATCGGTTTACCTCTTTATTATTACGTTTAATATCTTTATTAACGATACTACTTCTTTTATTAAAACACTTCTCCAGACACTATTAAAGCCTGAAATTAAGCGATTTAAAGACAATATATCCTTTTTATCTAAACGGTATATCGTAAAATTAAGGGTTATTAACTTAATCATCAAGCTCTTGGGCGTACCGGAAACAGTTTTCCCGAGCTCCAAGTTTTAGGACATTCCGAAAGTATTTTCCCCGAAACTTTAAAGCGCTCTCAGAAATCATTCCTCCGGGGCTCTCACAAGTATATATAAAGCATTTTAATTACTGATATTTAGAACATGAAATCACCAAGACAATTAACATTTCCCACACTCTATACACACGTTCCTTGCGATCTGCCTAACTGTGACAAGAGTTGCATCACAAGGTCATAGTACGTACGGTATAAGCAGGCTGTCACGTACACCACAGTTAAAGCACTGCAACCACCTACTACACCTCGGGAACACATTCGGCGTGCTAGCACTTGATGCCGAGTGCAGTGTGTGTCGTCTAATCCATTTCCTCAAACGACCGCGTGCTGGTTGCCGTCGCCGCGAGGGCTCGGTCCTGGCGCGAGAAAGGAGGAAGACGACAACGGGATCATCAGCCCCCGTCTACATGGCCCGCATCCGCCCGTCCTGCGCCCTACTCTTGAGCACTTCCCAAGGGAAGGTTCTCTGTCGTGCCTCCAACCTAGGACCACTTGTCCGGGACGACATGGTCCAGAAGGTGGGCGCATCCTGTTCAAGGAGGGTAGTATACTGGTAACCCCGGCCGCAGCCCAGCCGAGCAGCGTCGTGGGGTGAGGAGAGGATACTGGCGAGTTCGCCCGCAAAATTCACTTTTCTCCTATCTTTTTTGCGCATATTAGGTTGGGATAGTGAGTATCCGAGAGCCGGACGTGGATGGAGTATATCATATCAATTTCAAAAGTTAGCAAATGTCGGTATCGCTCGCATATGATAAATGGAAGGATCTCTGAGCTTCGGTAAAACCTTAACCCTATTGTATAACGTGTGGTCGCTCTTTATGCAGTCATACGGGCCCTTCTTCAGCGCTTTTGAGGAGCCGCTCACCCCCGTCTGCATCAGTATGCGTTGCATGCAAGGATATGTGAAAGGTTCGTTGAATACCCGTTGGATTCCATCTTGAGTCCCTAACCATGAGGGCCTGGGTTCTACACGTCTCCATGTACACAGCTGATGTGGGGCACATTTACCCCTATTCTAACAAGATCAGGCAAGACTTTCAGAACCGTTCATCGGCGATGCCATTTCGCCTACATTGATACAGGGACTCGGGCCAGACCTCTGGCATTCTGCACCTATGCACTGGATATTGTGGGCTTGCCGGGTAGTCAGTCTGTGGTCAGACTCGTTATGGGGGACAGGTGACAATCAACATAGTATAGGAAATTCCACAGATATTAATAAGTGGGAGGGAAGATAATGTTACCGATCATTCTTATTACATCCTCCCAACAAGATGCAACCCGTATGAATTAACATTACTGAAGTCAGCGCGTAAGTGGACACGGAAGCCTCACTCTAAGCCTTAAATTACACTCGTGCAACGATAACAAAGGAAAGTGCAGTAAGTCCATAGCTTCCTATAAAGCTCCCTCACTGTATCGTTCCAAGTACTTGTCTTTCCCGTTAGCCCTCATGCGGATTAATAAAGCCCCAATCATTGACCCAGGCCAGCTGAACCAGGCCTTGCTCGAGCACTCCGCTGTCTGGGAGTCTACGGCTTCGGAGAATGTGCCGTCCCATTGCATGGCCGCTAAAATTTTCTCCCACGCGTCGCTGACGACAGGTGCATCATCCATGAATGCGGCATAAGCCAGTTCCTGGAAATATCCTAGTACCCAAGCGCCAGGAGAGTGCTGGCTTCCCAATCCCCGGTAAGGCCCCTCAGCACAGAACCCACGCTCGTTTGAAGGAGAAAGACCGAAGTCCATGGTATTCCTCCACGTCGTGATCTGATTGGGCGTCTCTACAAACTTCCACTCCATGGCGAACAGAGTGGGGACGTCATTGGCATCGTGGTAGAACGTATGCTCGCCTTGTCCGTCGGTGAGATATGCGAACATGGATTTCTCGATCTGTGGGTGGTGAGCTGTGAAGAATCTCAGGGTACTGTCTCGTACATCCGTGGCCATGTCGCTCAGTCTGCGAATCTCGGCGTTGTCCAATGGCTTGATGTTCGCCCACAAGTCTCGTAGTCTTTTATAGGTTCTCCACAAGAGGACGTGGCTAGAGAAGTGGTATGGGAGTGTAACCGCATCGTCACCAGGAGTTTCGTCTGTGGCCCAGAGCCCCGTCTCGGCGTCTCTCTTGTACGCAAGCACCTCGAGGATCTCTGCTATCGCTCCGCTGTCTGCCAGACGCGTTACAAAATCGACATCATGTGGAAAGCAGTCAAGGTAGTCGCACAACTCTAGGAGCGGGTAACATTGCTGATCAAGTTGAAATATCGTCTGGTCCTTCGGCTTTCCCGTCACCAAGTAAGACCTGTGCCAGAAACCACTGTAGCATTGGAGTCAGTGAATACTCTTTCTCGCTAAGCCCCCGAGGTTCTTAAGGTTAGAGACATAGCCCTGGAGGTGTACCTCCCCAAAAGGCCTTTAGTGAGAATGTCTGTTCGCGAGCTAAGAAATATGGGTAAGAGCTATTTCCAAGAAATTGCTTACTTTGGTCGCTGCGCCCTATAAAAAACCCACCCGAGATGACCTTCTGCTACATAGCGAATTTGCCGTGCATATTCGGACACGGAGTCTGGCTCTACCAAGAGGTTCAAATTGTTATACGTTTCCAGTAACAGTCTGACTTGCCAGCTGCGGGTATAAGTACATTAGTTTTTGGTCTGGAGCTGCTGGAAAAGTGAGGGCTTACTAGTTATCCCTGTTCCACCCAAGGGGGAGGGCTACATGGTCTGTAACCACAGCTACCTCTGTTTGAGAGACTGGGATGGCGCAGTTCCCCAGGATATAGTCCACGTTTCTTCGTATAATGTATGTCGTGCAGCGCTGCTGTGATACCCACGATTGGGGCCTGTGCGTGGTCTGCAGCTCATCACGTAGCGGGGTCGAAGACAGCGCATTGAAGCCTATCTGAGACAAGAGTCGGAATCTTGTTCGCAGCGTCACAGTTGCATAAGGAAGGAGATCGAGCTTCCCGGAGATACAGCTATCCAAAGGAGCATTGTCCACCGTTTTCTCACTCAAAGAACCGAAACCGATAGCTGTTCCGTCCACTTCAACACTTCCCCCGAGCTGAGCACCTAAGTATGGATTAATTACGTTGAATACGCCCTCGGCGGTCGTGCAAAGGATGTTGCGAGATGGAGGTAGAGGTATAGGTCCTCCTTCCGTCAGCTGGCCATACGATGCCCGATTGAGGCTCAAGCAAAGGTTTAGGGCATATCGGTGGGTTATCTGAATTGGGTTAGGGTTTGTGATTACTGCTGTCTGTACGGCTTCACCACCATTTAAAACATGGGTTGTGTAGGAGACTTCCAGGTTCCCGTGGGGTGTATGAAGGGTGTAGTTGAAGGACGCTAGGCTCCGGCTCACGATCTGGGCGCATCCGGGGTTCGCGTTCTCCGCTACATCCAGCCCAAATCCACCCTTTCCTTCCTTTATGTATTGAAGCATCCGGGTTCTGTAGCTGCGCACATACTTTGGATCGTAGTATTTGGATCCATCGAATTGTCCAAAAGGCTCAGCGACGACGACACCGTGCTCGGGGTGGAATGCGCTCAGCTGCAGGATCTGTCATATTTTGAGCATATTCAAGAGCCAACCGTAGCGGAGGCAGCCAGGTATGCACATACCCGTCCTTGAAGGTCTGTCGACAGCGAGACGCCATCTTGACCGATGTCTGCAGTTTTATCTGGCGTGTGGCGGGGTGAACTTGAAGAGGAAGAGAAGTCGATTGGTGAAGAAAAAGACTGGTCACGCCATGGAGCTGCCATTGTAAATTCGTATGAATTCCTGTCTAGGCCAGAGTTTCAAGTAGCGCAGTAAGGGTAGCAACAACTCGGCCTGGCCGAAGACATGCTGTGGTAAGCGGTAGACAATGGAGGTTTGTGGTTCCCTTGCAATTTGGTTGTAAGGTGCATCGAGTTATATGATAGACGGCTTCCGGTCTACGACGGGTATTTCTAGATAGAAGGGCTACCTCAGGTCCAAACTTCTCCAGAACGGTGAGAGTCAGTTGATCATAGGGTTTTAAACAAACAGTAACAGCATTAATCAGACGAACAAACATGCTGTACCAGAAGAAATCATTTGCTATTACCAGCACTCCACGATGCAGTATACGCAATAGATGATGATTGTACGTAAGACACGGAAAGGGTAAGTAAGAATGGTAAAATAGTTTAAGCGTCGATTTCCTTGGCCTTGGGGTATATGAAAGATAGGTTGTTCTGTCTGATCCTCGATGGGTTTGGAGCCGAAGCAATTATAACTTACCGTCACCATGTCCTGGGATGTTTGCCATGCACTCATGGTGTTGGATCGATACAAACCGTCCCGATTTGCCTCACAGAGATTGGTCGTTGCTGGAATATAGCAAGGTAATAATATAGTAAGAGAGAAGCGGTTGACAAATAACAGAGGCGAGGTTGGCGTGTTTGCACCAAACCTTGATTCACCCTTAGGTAACAAAATCAACTTCTGTGGGTTTGCTTCACTAACTGCACCCGAACACCCGGATAGAGATCTGATTCAAGACTACCATCGCATGAGAATCATACCGAATTTAGGTGCCTAACTCAGGAGCCCGCCCCCAATCGGTCAAAGCAGCGAACTACTGCCACCCTTTGTCAGGGCATAAGTGGACAAGCACTTTTTGGTCCCAGCGACCGCCTGGCGATGACCACCTCGTGTGCATATAGAGGGCTTCGCCCCGGAAGAGTCAGCAGGTGACGGGTATTAATGATCATTTATTGGATGCCTATGCGACAACAGTGTATTTAGGGTGCGTCTTCTGCATATCACCTTTACTCACCATTTCCCCTTGCACTCTTGTCCCCAAAAAGAGTCACAACCACAATGCTGGAATACACGAGAGACCAGTACGACTTGACTCGGTACAAGGGCTTATTGCTTAACCACAGTACCTAGTGGATTTGGTTTTGCTAGAGCAGGGAAGCCCCCACCTAAAGGTTACTCAAACGAACCTGTCTGATCGAGCATAAGCTCTCGGCTTAATGGAGGCGATTACAATGGATAGGAATGTCCAGGTCCTCATCACGACCTGCTGCTAGTTACCTGCGCTTTCGCTGGTGTATCTGTGCGTTCGTAGGTTAGGGGATAATGAATATGTTACAGTGGAAATGAAAGCGGATACGAAAGTGCCACCATAGTGCATGCGAGTGGTCAGCCCTATAATGAGGTATGGAGATGGAAGCCATTGTAGCCTTGCGGGAAAGCGTCTAGCAAGTTGAGGATACGAGTATTAGAAGCAGATATAGAACTATACTCAATACAACTTGGGTCCCTTGAATAGCCTCCAGAAGATCTGGGTGATCCATGGTAGCATTTGTTGTTCTTTGAAATTTTTAAAGGCGGTATGCCCGACCATCATGGTATGGCTGCCGGCGAATACAGACCCGAAACTTCCTATCACCGTGTAATCTAGCCTGTATTGAGAAATACGGTTTAAAGAACATTGTTCCGGGGCTCCCATACTATGTATTAAGCTTTCTAGCCACTGCTCTCTGGAGCCCTAACTATCCATGACAATTTACGCTTTCCACACTCTATGCACACGTTCCTCGCGATCAGCCTAACTGTAACAGAATGATTGGATAGGCGAAAATTTGGATCTATGATGAGGGATGATGGGGAAGCACGGGCTTATCAGAGGCGGTTCCTTGAACGCAGATAATCAATGACGTACCCTATCACAACGGAGAGGGGAAACCGTACAGTCCATATCGGGCAACTCTATTCACTTTGAATGACGATTCTGATGACGGTTTCGTGAGCTTTCTCCGATCATATTGAGCGTACTGCTAGTGCTAGACAGAGTAAGGGGTGCGGGTGTGGTGACACTAATCGGGGCTCGATGCCCCCAAATGATGTTGAGCCGGGCTAACTCCCTAGCGACATGTAGGGTTAGATATGAGGGCTCATAGAGTCCCGCCATAGTGTGGGGCCTCACATTTTTCGGCACTCTATCTGACATTAGACCTGGCTACCAAAGGTCTGCAATGAAGTCGAAGCGATATGTGCTGGTCATGATTGGGTTATCATGACGCAACGCATTGTGATGCAGTCGGGATTGCAGGTGATAATGCAGATCACTTATGCATCCCCCGCCGATAACCTTTAAAAGGGCCATCCTCAGTAGGACATTGGCGTCTCGCGCTTCTACCGTACACACCACAGCTATCACGATGGCTACGGCAGCGCGGTTGACGGACATCGTGACCTCGCATGTTGCAAACGACGAGCTCGTCTTTGCCGAGGAACGCAGAGGATGGGCTGGTTATATCGAATGGGAGAGATACCCCGACAAAAAGGAGAAGGCTGCCGAAGTGCTAGCGAGGCATAGTTTCCCAAAGGTCTGTGGCACGCTGAATCAAACGGGATAATAATGAATATAGGCATCAACTAACGTAGAACTTGATAGCCGCCCGAATTCCAACTCGTCCCGTTACCGAACACGAACCCTATTCTTGGGGGCGAGCGGTGGAAGCAATACCACGCAGCTCTAGGATTAGAGAGGATCCCCAATATTAGCTGGGATTATGTCCAGAAAGAAAAGGCGCCGGATATGCTACATGTGTTGGAATTCCCTTACAATGGCGAGCCACCTCGCGTAAGTATCGTCTGCAGCTGAGAAGGAGCATGGTTAGGGGTAACCGAGCAGTAGGAAAGACTTGTCGAGGCCCCCATCACGAATAACAGGGACCACTTCGTCAGGAATCATGGCGGCGTCCCTGAAATTGATGCTGCCGAGTATACGGTTGACATCACAGGACTGGTGAATAATCCCAAGCGATTGACCCTGGCAGACCTACAGAATGACGGTCTCTTCCCACGCCAGTCCAATATCGTTACCCTACAATGCTCTGGGACCAGGCGCCTAGAGCAGATTGCGCAGTACCCTGGGGACGGCGATGAGTTGATCAACGCACCTTGGGGCGAAGGAGCGATCGGCACAGCGAGATGGACAGGTGTCAGTCTCAAGAAGGTTATCAAGCATTGTGGAGGTCTCAAGGGCGGCGCAGAACACCTCGAGTTCTTCGGCGCTGACACCTACTTCAAGAAGGGCCAAGTGATGAACTACGTCGTCAGCGTGCCCTGGCGAAAGGTCAAGATGAACGAGGTGCTCCTCGCCTGGGAGATGAACGGTCACACCCTGCCACGGATCCATGGGTTTCCTCTTCGGGCCGTAGTCTTCGGGTACATCGGCGCGCGTAGCTGCAAGTGGCTGTACGAGATCAGGGCCATCCGGGAGCCGAGCTTGGCCCCCGTACAGCGGAAGGAGTATCTCTATTACACGCCACAAGTAGGCAAACACAACGCGCTGTACAGCAACGGCTTCAGTATCCAAGACATGCCGGTTTCGTCGGCCATTATGACGCCGGTCCACCAAGACCAGATTGTGCACGACGGGCATATCAAACTCAGGGGCTGGGCGTATAGTGGTGGTGGTCATTGGCCTATCCGCGTTGAGGTCTCTGCCGACGGCGGGTCCGTCTGGTACGAGGTCCCGTGGGAGAATATGTCCAAGAAGTATTACTATGCTTGGAGGCTATGGGAGATAGACATGCCTGTCGACGCTGAAGGCTGGCTTGAGTTCTGTGTCCGCTGCTGGGATAACTCGCTCAACACTCAACCAACTTTCGTGCGGTCTGCCTGGTAAGTGGCCGCGGTGCAGCGCGTCCCCCAACCCCGCTTCCCGTTATGCCTCGAGGACACACAATGCAATGCTGAGGTGGCTTACTCACCGAGTCGCATAGGAATTGGGATCTCCATGTCACGTCGTCATGCCACCGAATCAGCATCTACAGCATGAACAGATCGAAGCCCCTGACGGCAAAGCGCCTAGCAAAGTTGGAGAAACAGGGAAAACCCATCCTTCCAATCACCCAACCTTTGGATATGGAGCTAGAAGGCGAGGAAGAGTGGCAAGCACAGATGAAAGCAAGAGGGGGAAGAGACCCGCAGGAGTGAGCTGCGGCAGACGCACTTACAGTTACTGCATGATCGTCTAATTAGCTAGCCGCGGGAGTTTCTTGAAGCAATGGAGAGCTAATGGAGCTTGGCGCGCTCGTGGTTGTTGAGCCATCCGCGCAGCTGTTCCAACTATTGGACGTACTGCTATGGGCAAATGACGAAACTGCCGAGTCCTCGAGTGTAGAAGCCTGGCCATAAATGTCGGGAGAGTCTTTATATTGGCTCATAATCTGCTCAAGTTCTCGAGTCGTGTTCGAGATATTGTCCACAGACGTAATTGTGGCAGCTGTTGTGTTCTGGGTGCTAAGCATTTCATACAAGGGCGATATGAGTTCATCGACGGCCTGCCCGGAAGGCGCCTTATTAAGTCGAGCCATCTCTGGAGAAGTTGAAGCTGAAAGTTGAAAGCCTTTGTATCACGCTCTCTGTCGGTATTCGCGCCTCTGGTGCGATCCCTTATTCGCAAGTTGGTTCGCATCGAAGATGGACGGAAGTGGGTGCCCCAAGCTAAGACCAAGACCAGGTGGTTCGCGATTTATTTCCGAGGTTAATTCGCTAGGGATTTCCAGGCTTTGCATTGATGACATATCGGACACCTGCTGCAGCTGGTAGCCGCTATTATTCGGCCGCCCTAGGTTGCTCTGCCAGGGAGAGGGGGCAAATTCTTGGTGGTCATCCGCAAGTGCAAGCCCAAGGTGATACACGTCCATTTCTTGGTCGAAGGTATCATCTGCACTTCCTATTTGAAGCGGAGACGGGCCGACCATATTAACCTGCTGGGTCTTGGAAACAGGCATATTGAGCCTCAGTGCAGCACTAGCGCCCAGGTCGGCATCCTGACCCTCACCAATGTTCTGAGGTTGGGGCGAATGGTCGTGGTAGTGTGGCCTAGGGCTCGCGTGTTCTTCCCCGCGCGATTTCTCATCGATTTAGATCGGTGTCTCAGGCGAAAGATCGGGCTGGTCAAGCACTGCGTATCTGCTCGCATGCACCTGTCGCAGCGCTCTTGGAGGACGTTTTCTCTCACACAACGTAGCTTGCGGCCGCGGCACCGATCACAGGCAGACCTGCTGGACGATGTGGATAGGACTGAGGCTAGTTGTTTCGGCATTGACAGCTGTTTTGCCTATAATGAGTCCACAAGGGTTAGGGGTGCTGGGTATCTACCAACCATGGATTGGTTTGTGTGGGAGGGGAAGTAGTCAACCACATAAATTGATTGGTGGCTAACCTTGAGATGCCAGAAATTGAAGGCATCGTCAGTTGCGGTGTCCTTCGAGGCAAGCGGTTTGGAGCTTGCTGGTTTGTTCCTCCGCCCCCTCGGAATTACCGATAGCTTGGCGCGCTCGATGTATGAGTCTGCCAACGGCTTGACTGATTGGCAACCAACATTCGGTTTCCATCCAATCCAATTTCCACCTCAATGCAGTTATCCAGTCAGGGGTCACGATTGTTCTTTTGGTGGCATGGGTGGTAATGCTTGCCTCGTATCGCAGAAGCATGCAGGTAACAATTACACGAGTCTATGGTAGCTCCTTATTCCCGTCACGCTTGAAGGGCCCCGGGTCTACAGAATTACGTCAATGTCAGACCCTACTGAAGGCTAGAGCTGTTAACTGCGCAGTGGCTACGGTTGGCGACAGTGATCACTGCGACAAAACCCAAAAATCATGATTAGGTATACGCCGGGGCAGTTTTAACAGCGTTTATAATGAATTAAGCAGAAAATTGATGTTTTCTTACACAAAATATGCGTTAAACATGTATAACCTGATAACCTTATCGTTGACTTAACGGACCTAAGGCCCTGACCGACAACGCGTTCGGAGCACAAAAATAAGAGGCTAATGGCTTAAAGGCACTACATTCGGGTACGAAATACCTCGCCAAGACGCTAAATACCGAATCTAGCCCATTTTAACTCTAGTTTTCGTAAAGGGTGTCGGTCAGAAATCATACACACCAAACGCAATGTATCCTTTCGCCCGGAATTATCGGAGTCCCTAAAATAACTAAGATCAACGACAAAATTAAACGAAAGTGCCTGCTCCTAAACGACTGTAGCTAACAGTCGCTTAGGAATAAACAGCACCTTCGTTTCTGAAACTGTAAAGTAATAAATCCATCAAATCCATTAATTCGAAGCCATCTTTATCGCTACAAACCGTAGAACAATGGAGGAACTTCCGATTCAAGAGCAGATTCGGCGTATAAAAATCATTTTCGTTGTTATACGGGCTTTGCGTATACTGCGAAAGGTTAAAATGAAGAAAAAAAAGGATCGGAGATACTTACCTGTAACGGAAAGAAAAGTCCACAATCCGAGAGGTCCTAAAATTTCACGAAAGCTGTCGGAAATAATCCTGAATAGGTTGAATCGGAAATTTAAAGATCTTTTCCGCATAACGAAACGTTAGTTTTTTCTGCTGTTAAAATGGCTTCAAGATTATACCGAATTTGGCGATACCCGTTATACTTCCATTGCCTAAAAGTTTATGATATTCCTATATATTATAACTTTTAACGAAACCCAAAGAAATACGGCTAATCGGTTTCTTACCTTGCAAAATACTGTTTATTTTATTATACGCCAGTTTTTTAGGTATATAGTAACGCTTTTTTGTACGTTCGTAAAATAACCGAATATGAGATATTTTACGCTTTCGATCGAATTAGATTTTAAATTAGAACAATTTAGTAGGTATATCGAGGTAATTAATAGTACTTACATTTACGTTTTTATTAAAAAACGTAAGTAACGCGGATGGCGAAGTCGTAAACGTTTCCTTTTGCAAAATATGTTCGCAGCTGTAAGGCGTAATAGAACCTTTAATTACGTATTAACCGGTACTTAAAGTTTTATGAATAATTTTAAACTGCTTGCAAATGCTATTACACAAAGCTTCAAAGTGCCGCCGGGTTGGTTTTATCTAGCCAACAGTAGTTTCGGCAGTTAAACGGGGATTATCGTATTTTTTCCAGCAATTAAATACCATTTTTAAAAATAGCGGCTGGGCCAAAAAGGACCTCGGACGGTAAAGGAACTGTATAACTTACGCTATTTAAGGATTAAAGTTATCGTAAAGTAAATATTTAGTATATTAAAAAAGAAATTCAAGATAATACGGTATTCCGCGCCCGAATATGGCTTGTTAACGTAGGTCCGATTCGTATATGCCGCGTATGCCTTATATAATTTCATTAAAAGGAACGGCAGAGAAGATATAGATAAAAAATAAAGACTTACGAAAGTTACGAAGCGTTTTTTCGAAAAACGGCGGTAATGCGTTGTTTTGGAACTGAACGGAAGGTTCCTTTATAATATCCGGTAGCGGATAACCCTGAAACAATAGCGGAGTTATCAGCAGTATATAGCGCTATTTTATGGGAACAATTAACAGTTAAATTAAAAAAAAATCTTTTAATTTAATAAAAAACGCGTTAATTTCGTAGAAAAATACGTTACATTACGTTATAAAAAAGTACGTTACGTTATAAAAAAATACGTTACGTTACGTTGCAGAAAATTATATGCGTTAAAAATTAAAAATATAGCTAGGCATTAAGTTAAAAGTAATAACTGTATATAACAGTTTTGATAAAATTCTTTTAAATACAGAAAAACCGTTAATTTATATATAAATTTTAAAGAAATTAAGTATTTCGGAAACTGTTAAAAAATAACGTTTTCTTTGCAGAATTCCTATTTAAATACTTTTTAACCTAGTAGGCCGTTACCCCCCCCTAATTAGGCACCTATCTTTAACGCATAACAAAATTTAATACCAAACTTTTCGAATGATAAAACTTAATAACGTAATAAGAAATATATAATGATTTTTATATTAATTAATTCGCTTTTTAAAAGCGATCATAATGCATATTTTTAATCGCGATTTGTTATAAAGGGTTAATTTAATTTCGAGCGCGAATATAAGTAGAGCTATTATAATTATTTCAAGCCTTTAGAATTTCCTGCAAAACGTTAATTTTTTTAAATTTTTTCAGGTTTTTCTATTTTCGCAATTACTTTAAAACGACTAGCCCTTGTCGCCTTAGCCTTTTCGTACATACAAATCTATATGGCTAACGCGGTTATAATTATCAGATTCCGTTTATTAACGTTTTTAAGTAAGTTACTTTTTATTCCTTCGATTTTAAACTATTAAATATTATAAGGTTTATTTTTTTCCCAAGTATTGCGCAAATTATTAGGAAATCAAAAGCTTTGATATTATCCGTAAAGTTATTAACAAGATAACTTACTACCTTTTTTACATCTTTAAAGCCTTATACCCGGTTAAAACCGTGCAAGCCTACCGCAATTACCTTATTTTCGCTCAGTTTTTTTTTTTTCGGAATCCTTTACCGCTTAACTGAAAGCGGCGGTATCTTTTCCGTTATTTGTGACGAAGGTACCGTAGGCTGTAAGTGTATTTTTTTATCGCCCGATAGCTTTACGGTAATATTAGGGTCGAATTTGTTAACCTACGCCTTAACTTTAAAAGGTTTCGACCTTTTTGTGGCCTTATTACTGTCTTTTCCCGAAGTTGCGCTTTTATCGTTAACGTTACTTTTATCAAGCAGATCGGATTTATTACCGGTTTCCTTAATAAACTTTCCCGAAGCGGTTTCTTTAACGAAAGCGGTACGATATAAATCTTTATTCGCGAGAGGTTTTTTGCGAAATTACGTTACGTTAAAATCCTTCTTCAAGATAACCTTCTATTTCTTTTAAGTAAAAAAGGAATACTTTCTTTAATTTCCTTATTACCGCTTATCTCGAATAAAACCGCTGCTAAATATTATATTTACCGTTTCTTTTTTTCTATGTATTTCGCCTTTATCGTATTACCTTTTTATGGCTAATCGTTAACGCGTAACCTTATATTAACAACGAAGTTTTCGAATACGGGCTTCAAAACGGCAAAACGTTCGATTGCGAATTTATTATTTGCTACATAAAACAAAAACAAAGTTATAAAGATCTTAGTAAATTCGGCGTTTCATCGCGCTTGAAGGCCTATACTCCGCGTACGTTTTTGCTTTTTCGGCTTCTTTTGAAAGCTACTTTTTTTGTAAAACCTTTTATAACTTTTTTTGCGAATCCCTAAATAACTTTTTTACGAGTTTTTCTATGAATTCCTTTTAACTTTCCTAGAGTTCTTCGTAAAGCGATTTTTTCGGCCCTAATTAAGTTAACTAAAGGATAAATCAAGTTATAACTCGTTTAAAAGAAACGGCGGTGGCGTATTTTTAACGATAATCTTTTTATTTATATTATAGCGAACGAAACCGGAATTTTTAGATACGAACGTTAAATCCTTGCCATCCTTTCCCCAAACGGCAGAAGCGTTCGGTTAAAAGAAACCCATTTCTTTTTTAAGGAACCAGCGTTACGAGGTTATCGTAAAGCAGTTAAAGCGGTTACAAAGAAGGGCTTTAACGTTAATTCGGAGGAATCACGATATCATCTCCACATACACATATAGACAACGTTAGCCAAAAAGGCGGTGGCTGCTTTAGGGTTAGAGCGCTAAAGTGGATACGAATAATACATTATAAGTCCCTAGTTTTATTATGCGTACCAATGTATACGTTGTTAATAAGCTATTAAGCTATTAACAAGTTGTCGGTCAGGGCTTAACTGACGTTATTGTCGACCTAACTGACCTAGCTGACCTAACTGACCTAATTGACCTTATTGTCGACCTGACTAACTTAACCTAGCTGATTTTATCGCCGACCTAACTAATTTGACTTATTATAAACCTAACCGTATTGTCGACTTTTTTTTAAAATTCGGAAGCTGTCAACTAGCCAAGATGCTAAAGCACCCTAGCGACGCTCTAATCGGAGGATAATTGTTCCGTTGCTAGGCTACACAAAAGCTGTACGCGTACTAAGAAGCTACATAATTAGCTAAATACAACAACGCAACTAACATCTCCTATATCTAACAGAAACCCTGGAAGCCCTAAGAGCCCGTATGTATAGGCCTGTTTTTTTAGATTTCTGTTAATTTATATGGCGCGTACGAAACCTAATAATGCCTTAAAACCTTGGAAGCCTTAATTTATAACCTGATCTTATCGCCGATCTTATCGCCGAATTAATTTAATCAGTTAACCGTTAAGTTATTTAACTGTCAATTTGGTTAATAATTAATTTAATACTTAATTTTAATTTATTTAATAATGGTTTTAATATTTTAAAAACGTTTATAATATTTAAAGTAATGTTGTTTTGTTATATACATATCAAATTTATTGCTTAATTGCATTTAGTACATATTGTAACTTTACCGTAGGGTAGCCGTATTGAAAATTTGGGTTTTGTTGCAGTGATCACTGTCGCGAATCCTAAATGGCTTAGCTAGCGTTGCAACTAGCGAACGCCTTTCGGTTACACGCTTTCACCGGTGTTCAAAGCCCCGGTATCGCTCCCTTTCAGATACAGCTGTTTTATGTATATTTAAGGAAGCCTTGTAACCTCTTTTTTTAAACAGGACCTTTGAAAAGGTTAACCTAACAATTTATTTTTTTCTTTAGTTATATATGCTTTAGTATATAATAATAGAGTTTTATAATCATAAGCCCAGTTCGCATTTCTATTAGCTACGTTTAAAGATATTAATTTTTTAGGGTTATTCGGAATTTTGCCGATATTTCTGCAGTAATTTTATAACGTACTGCCGCTTTTTAAAAGGATTCCTAATTATACTTCTATTTTTAACACCTATTCCTTGTGTATTACATTTAAAACTATAATTCTTATCTTTTTAAAAGATTTTAACAAGATTTCGTTAAAGCGCTTTAAGGTATTCTTTTTCTTTTAAAATCCTTAAAGAATATGATATTTTCAAATTCTACGTTAGCTCTTAAACGGGCTTTCTGTAAGATTATATTAACCTTAACAACGCGCAAACTCCGCCGCTATTAAAAAAACCTATCTTTTTTAACTTTAAAATTTTCGATTGAATTGTTTTTAATAAGTTTAAGCTTAAGTCGGAAATTAATACGAAATTTTAAAAAGCTATAGAGATATACGATCGAAAACAAACGTTTTTTTTAACTTAGGAAAAAGCATTTACCGAAATTAATAAGTTCTTAAGTTAATTAGTTTATCTTGATTATTATTAGATATATTAAAAAAAAGCTACATTTTGAAAAAAGCTAATCGTTTTAAAAAGCGAATTTAAATCTAATAATAACGTACAGATCTACGAAGTTAACGTTCGATATAAAAAAACGTTAAGAATTAGCAGAATTCAAATAGATACGTAGCTTTTTAGATGATGGAAAATGTATACTAAATCGAAAAGCTTTAAATCTTAATTATCGCAAGTTATTATAGACATTTTGATTTCTTTAAAACGGTAAATACCTTCTCACTCGATTTTTTTAATACCCAGACTGCCGTTATTAAAAAGGCCATATTTAACGATAAAAACGTTAACGAACTGCCTTTAATACAGAAGTTCGTAAAGCATTTCCGAAGCTATATAAAATTACGAAAAGCTTGGAGCGTTACAGCCGAACAATTATCTCAAGAAACGTTCGGTATTACCTTTAACGGAAAAACCCCGAATTAAACGAATTTTTGTTAAAACTTTTCGAATAATAACAACAGCTACCGTAATAACAATCAAAACGGCAACCGCTATGCTAATTGAAAATACCTTTACTGTGACGGCTGGGTTAGTTAACCAACTATTAAACCTAGTTGTGCGGGCTTATGTTAGCAATAGTGCTATAGAAAATTAAGTAGTAATGACTAACTAATTAGATTTAATAATAACAGATAACTGAAGGTGATCTAGGTAATTAAGTTATATTATAAACTAATGCTATCTAAAATTATAGGAAATAACGAACGTATATATCTTACTTTTAGCTTAAAACGTTTAAAACGTTTAAACTTTTAAGTTCGTTAAGTCCTTTAAACGTTATTATATAGCTTAAACCGTTTCAAATACTAAAATCGTTAAGCTTTTTAAACCGGTTACGTAATTTCGGATTACTGTCGGATTTTATCCTTATAAAACTCCGAGCCTTCTTGGAAAAACCAAGCTTTGTTAGGTTATAACACGATTTTCTTCCTTTTAAGACTTTTGCTCTTAAAAATTAATTTGTTTATTTGTCGGTTTTAGGTAAGTAACTTCCTCTTTTTACCTTTATTCTTTTGTATTTTCTAGGAGTTAATTATTATATCGGATCAAATTAAAAAATTCCGTTTTTGCTAACATATTGACGGTTTTATTTTAACTAAACGGGTTGCTCGAATTAATTTTACGATATCTTCTTATTTTCGACATAAGGAAAAAGGTATCAATTATAAGGTTTTTCGTAATTCTGGATAATATACGCGTTACACTCCGTACAGAGGTCCTTATAATGTTTTTGGACTTTTAAAAACGGAACATAAAAAATTATTAAATAAAGGAAATCGTTTGGAGTGTAAAAAAGAGCAGGTTCGGGAAATACTATATACCGCCGTTGATAAATTAAATCGTTTTTAGAAATAACGATAATTACTTCGTAATCGTGGGTTAAAGATACTTCGTTGTAGTATTAAAAATACCGAAATAATAAAGAAATTTATTAGTTTAAAGGAACAACAAAAAAAACTGTTTACCGAAATCGCTATATTAATATAGGCCGTGGCCCCGATTAACTAGTTTGGTATTAGCGTTACCGATTAATTTAATCCTAATAACGTAAATTAAGGTACGCTTATAACGGGTTCCGGCGTCATTAGTAAAAGTCCTTTAAAAAACATTAAGCGTTTATAAAAATTTTGACAAGTTTTCAGATATTCTTAAAGTTTAGGTAATATTTTTATTTAATTAAGTAATTAATAAGTTCGTTACTTTTACGTATATCCAGGAATTTCTTTATTTCGTATACCAATACCTCTTTTTTTATTTAGTTCTTTCGTTTTGTATTAACTTTAATAATATCTGCTATTAACTTAAGTAAGGAAATATAAAAAACTGGATAAAGCTTAACTTTCGAGGGGAATTTTAATTCGTAATTATTTTCTAAAATTTTCTTAATAACTTTATATGAGCCGATATACTTAAAGTCAAGTTTTTAATTTAAGCGTTTGATTGTAATGTTTTTGATAGCTAGGTAAACCATATCTCCTTTTAAAAAGGTTAATCCCTTTAACCTTTTCTGGTTATAATATCTTTTTATTTAATTACGTATAAATTCGAATTTTACTTTCATTTTTATATACAAGTACTTAAATTATTTTAACGTTTTAATGGCTTTGACGCTAGTTAAATTATTATCGCGTGTTTTTCTATAACTTTTAATATAAAATTAAAATTGGTATTTGTTAAGGTTATTTTGATTCTTTTATAGTAACTGGTATTATAAGCTAGGTAGGTTATCGGAAATTTCTTAACTTAATTATTTTATTTGTAATTAATATAATATCATAAATAGGGTTCGAAATTTTAATTTAACCGTTTTGTTTATTTATTTATTTAAGATTTAAAGACATTGAATAGTTTATAACTAAAGCCGATTTATGCTATAAAGCTTTGCCAGAAGTTAATAGTGAACGTAATATTTTTATTTGAAATTATTTTTTGTTAATAATTTATGATTATTGAAAATATGTGGGAAAAAAATATACGTTAATTGTTTTACGTCTATATTTTCGTAATAAAATAGGATATAAAAAGATTTCGTAAATCGATCAACGATTACGAAAATGCTGTCGTAATGTATTTTTGTCGCTAGATTTTCGGATAAGGGAAACTTAATAATCAAGTTTGTAACAATTGAATCTTATGGTTGCTATAAAATTAAAAACAGTTGTAGTTTTCCGTAAGTTTTATACCGTAAAACCTTAACCTTAATGTAAACGTCGGATTTTCGTTTAACTTTTTGTATTGTTGTTTTCATTTTAAAAAAGTAATAGGTACGTTATAATCGTTTTAAGGTTTTGTAGGTCCCTGGATATTTATAAAATAAATACTAATATATATCCCATATTAGGTTCTGTTGACATTTTTTTAAAACCTAGATCTTATTTATTTTCTGATCGTCGAGTAGGCTTTTATTATACTGTTAGATTTTCTGGTATAAGTTAAGGGGTATTGCCTTAACCGTTATAATTTGTTATGATTTTAAGTATGTCTTTAAGGTAATATTAAAGATTCTATAACTAATCTTAATAAATTTTTATTAAGATTAAGTCGTTTATTAAACGCATCCGTTTTGCCTTTTTTAGAATTTTTTTAATAAATAATAACGAAGTCGTATTCCGCTAGTTTTTTTACGTAACGTAACTATCGTCCTGTAAATTTTCGCGTAATAGTAAACCGGGTAAGGTTTTTATAATCAATGTAAACCTTAATTTAATGGAAGTTCCTTTTAACTATATGCCTAAATTTTCAGAAGGTTTTTATAATTGCTATAAACTTTATATTAGAAATAACATAATTTAATTTTGCTTTTTTTAACTTGTAAACATAAAAAGCAATCGGCTAAAAGATTCTTTAATTTCTTCGGTATCCGATTAGTATGCCTAACGTATAATCCAAAAAATCGGTTTCTAACTTAACTGGGCGTTTTAAATCGTATATAATTAATACTGATTCACAAATAATCGCGTCCTTAATCTATTATAAAGCCTTCTTCAATTCCGTTATTTACTGGAATTTATTTCTTTTCTCGTTAGATTAAACAAAGATATCGCAATTTTGCTAAAGTATTTAATAAATTTCCAGTAGTAATTTGCGAATCCAATAACTACCTATACCTTTATAATAATCATTAATATAAACCGTTTCATAGTTGCTGTAATTTTCTTAAGGTTTATTTTAATATGTTCCGGAATAATAACGTATTTTAAATTGTAACGGCTAGGCTAGTTAATCAATTATTAAACCTAGTTGTGCGGGTTTATATTGGTAGTGGCATTGTAGGAAATTAAATAATAAAGGGTAAATTAGTTACGTTTGGTAATAACAGATAAGTAAGGGTGATGTAGGTAATTAAGTTGTATTATAAGTTGGTGTTATCTAAGATCATAGAAAGTAACGAGCGTATATATTCTTTTTCTTAATTTGCAGTAATTATTATTGATTATTTTAGATTATTATCGCCGTTGTGATTATTAGTGATCTTTTTATTGTGATTATTTTTAATTACCGTATTTACTGTGATTATAAGTTACGTAACCGTGTTTTCGATTAGAGTTTGTTTTTTTGTAGCCTTTGATCGTTTTGGAGAGGTTAAGTTTTATTGGGTTATAATACGATTTCTTTTTTTTCAGGATTTTTGCTTTTAAAAATTAATTTGTTTGTTTGTGATTGTTAATAAGTAATCTTTATTATTATTATTATTATTTTCTTTGGTGATTAATATGTTTAATCGAAAAGATAGGCTTTGTCGTAAGCCGCTTTTTTTTACTGTTTGTTGCGTTAAATTTGTAAAGGTTTTTGACGATTTTGGATTTGAAGTTATGTTTTGTTTTTGGTATTTTTTAAAAGGATTAAAATGTAAGATGATGGAAAATATGTCGCGATGTAAGGAGTGTGTTTTTTGGGGCCGTATTTGCGATGGTACCGGCGTACCGGTATTTTTTCTATAGAGCATTCGTTGTAAATATTAGCGTTTTAAACAAAAAGAAACGTTTGTAAAGAAGCGTTTTTTAGAGTTTTAACGGCGTTATTTAAAAAAATATAACGCCGGTATTAAAGGAAATAAATGAAACTTTAATGTGTTTAATTCGATTATATAAATAAAAGATTATGGTACGTTTAAAAAGTGTTATTATGGTTTAACGTAATTTTTAATTGTTAAACGAATTAAAAAAGAAGGAAAGGCGAAAGTAAGTAAGGTTAAAAATTAATGCCATTACGTTAGTATAGGTTTCGGATCCGGTAGATTGGTTGGGTATCAAAAATATTAACTAGTTTATTATTAATTATATTAATTAAGGCGTTATGGCGGGCGATTTCGGCGTTGTTGGTGAAAGGTTTTAGGGGGCGTTAGGCGTTTCTGAGATTTTCGGTGGGTTTTTAGGTATTTTTGGAGTTTGGGTAGTTTTTTTATTTAATTAAGTATTTAGTAAGTCTATTTTTTTGCGTATATTTAGAATTCTTTCTGCTTTATATATTGGTATATTCTTTTCTGCTTTATTTCTTTGTTTTGTATTGACTTTAATGCTGTTTGTTATTGATTTAAGTAAGGAAATATGAAAGATTGAATGGGGTTTAACTTTTTAAAAGTAATTTTAATTCGTAGTTATTTTTTAAAATCTTTGTGGTAATTTTATATAAGGCGATGTATTTGAAATTAAGCTTTTAATTTAAACGTTTGGTTTTGATGTTTTTAGTAGTTAGGTAAACTATGTTTCTTTTTAAGAAACTTAGTTTTTTTAATTTCTATTAATTATAATATTTCTTTATTTGATTACGTATAAATTTAAATTATATATTTATTATTGCGTTTAATTGCTTAAATTGTTGTAATGTTAAAATAGTTTTAACGTCAATTGCGTTATTATCGCGTATTCTCTTGTAGACCTTTGGTATAAAACCGAAATTAACATTCGTTTAGGTTATTTTAATATTTTTATATTAGTTTGTAGTGTAGATTAATTGGGTTATTAGTTGTGTTTTACTTTAAATATTTTATTCGTAATTAATATAATATCGCAAGTAGGTTTTAAAAGTTTGATTTAATCGTTTTGTTTGTCCGTTTGTTTAAAGTTAAAAGACATTGAATAATTTGTAATTTAGGCCGATTTGTATTATAAGGCCTTATTAAAACTTAAAGGTAAATGTAGTATTTTTATTCAAAATGATTTTTGTTAGTAATTTATGTACGTTGAAGATATGTCGGAAAGAAATGTACGTTATTTGTTTTGCGTTGGTATTTTTATTATAGGGTAAAAATAGGAAAATTTCGTAAATCGGTCGACGATAACGAAAATATTGTCGTAATGTACTTTTGTTGCTGGGTTTTCGGATAAGGGGAATTTAGTAATGAACTTTATAGTAATTAAATTTTAAAGTTGCTATGAAACTGGAAGTGGTTGTTGTAACGGCTGGGCTAGTTAACCAATTATTAAACCTAATCGTACAGGTTTATATTAGCAGTGGTATTGTGGGAAATTAAGTAATGAATAGTAAACTAGTTACGTTTGATAATAATAGATAATTAAGAGTGATTTGGGTAATTAAGTTATATTATAAGCTGGTGCTATTTAAGATTATAGGAAATAATAAGCGTATATATCCTATTTTTGGCCTAAGGTGTTTAAGGTACTTAAACCGTTAAGCCCGTTAAGTTCCTTGAATACTGGTATATACTTAAAACGTTTAAGTTACCAAGACTTTTAAGCTTTTTGAGCCGGTTACGTAATTTTAGGTTATTATCGGGTTTCTTTTCTTGCGATTTCGATTGTTTTTAGAGAAGCCAAGTTTTGTTGGGTTATAATACGATTTCCCTTTTTTAAAACTATTTGCTTTTAAAAATTAAATTATTTGTTTGTTATTTTAGGTAAGTAATTTTCTTTTTTTACTTCTTTTCCTTAATGTTTTCGGGGTTAATTATTATATTTAGTCGAATTAAAAAGTTCCGTTTTTGTTAGCATATTAACGTTTTTATTCTGGCTGAACGGATTGTTAGAATGGGTTTTACGATATTTTCCTGTTTTCGATATGAAAAAAGAGTGTGGATTGTAAGGTTTTTCGTGATTCCGGAAAATGTACGGGCTCTATTTGGTACGGGGGTCCTTGTGACGTTTTTGGTTCTTTAAAGGCGGAGTATAAAAAGCTGTTAGACGAAAAAGATTGCTTGGAGCGTGAGGAAAAGCAGGTTCGGGAGATATTGCGAACTGCCGCCAATAAGCTGGATCGTTTTTAAAAATAACGGCGACTGTTCCGTAATTATAGGTTGGAGATGTTTCGTCGTGGCATTAAAGGTGCTGAAGTAATGGAGGAGTTTGTTTGTTTGGAAAGCAAAGGAGGTTATTTATTAAGATTGCCGCGTCGACTTAGGCCGTAGCCCCGGTTAACTGGCCTGGTATTAACGATACTAATTGGTTTAATCTTGATAACATGATTTAAGGTATATTTATTACGGGTTCCGGCGTTATTGGTGAAAGTTTTTCAGAAGGTATTAGGCGTTTATGAGATTTTTGGCGGGTTTTTAGGTATTTTCGGAATCTGGGTATTTTTTTATTTAATAAGGTATTAGGTAAGTTTGTTTTTTTTGCATATGTTTAGAAATTCTTTTACTTTATATACTGGTATATCTTTTTCTGCTTTATTTTTATATTTTGTGTTAATTTTAATAGTGTCCGCTGTTAACTTAAATAAGGAAATATGAAAAATTAAATAACGCTTAATTTTCGGTAATAACTTTAATTAGTAATTATTTTCTGACATTTTCTTGGCGATTTTGTATGGGCCGATATACTTGAAGTCAAGTTTTTGATTTGGGCGTTTAGTTTTGATATTTTTAGTAACTAGGTAAACTATTTTTTTAAAAAAAGGTTAGTTTCTTTAGCTTTTTCTGGTTATATTATTTCTTTATTTAATTACGTATAAATTCGAGTTCTGTCTTTATTTCTGTATATAGCTACTTAAGTTATTCTAATGTCAAAATTGCCTTAACGTTAATTAGACCGTTATTGCGTGTTTTTTTGTAAATTTCTGATATGAAACCAAAATTAGCATTTGTTAGGGTTGTTTTGATATTTTCGTAATGATTTATATTGTAAGCTAATTAAATTATGAGTAGTTTTTTAATTTAATTGTTCTGTTCGTAATTAATGTAGTATCGTAGGTAGGTTTTAAGAGTCTGGTTTAATCGTTTTGTTTGTCTGGTTATCTGGGGTCTGAATGCGCTGGATAATTTATGGTTTAGGCCGATTTAAGCCATAAGGCCTTGCTAAAATTTAAAGGTAAACGTAATGCCTTTATTTAAAATAATTTCTGTTAGTAATCCGTATATATTAAAGATGTATCAGAAAAAGATATATGTTATTTATTCTATGTCTGTATTCTTATTATATGGTAAAAAATAAGAAAATTTCGTAAATCGATCGACGATAACGAAAATGCTGTTATAATGTATTCCTATCGCTGGGTTTTCGAATAAGGAAAGTTTGGTGATGAAATCTATAGTGATCAAATTTCATAGTCGCTATAAAACTGGAAGTGGTTGTAATTTTCCGTATAGTTTGTACCGTAAAGCCTTAACTTTAGCGTAAACGTTACATTATCGTCTAACTTTCTGTACTGCTATCTTTATTTTAGGAAAATAATACGTACGTTATAACCGTTTTAGGGTTTTGTAAATCCCTGGATGTCTATAAAGTGGATGTTAATGCATATCCCATATCAGGTCTTGCTGACATTTTTCTGGTACCTGAATTTTGTCTGTTTTTTGATCGTTAGGTAGGTTGTCGTTATACTGTTGGATTTTCTGATATAGGTCGGGGGGCACTACCTTAATCGTTATAATTTGTCGTGATTTCAGGTATCCTTTTAAGGTAACATTAAAGATTCTATGATTAATCTTGATTAATTTTTCTTTTAGGTTAGGTCGTTTATTAAGGGCATCTACTCTGCCGTTTTCAAAGCCTTTTTGGTAGATGATAATAAAGTCGTACTCCGCTAGCTTTTCTGCGTAGCGTAGCTGTCGTTTTATAAGTTCTCGAGTAGTAGTGAAACGGGTAAGATTTTTATGATCGGTATAAATTTTAATTTGATAACAATTTCCTTTAAACATATGCTTAAATTCTCGAAAGGCTTTAATAATAGCTATAAATTCTTTATCGGGAATAGCATAATTTAGCTTTGCTTCTTTTAACTTATAAAAATAAAAGGTAATCGGGTAAAATACTTCTTAATTATCTCGCTATCCGATTACCACGTTTAACGTATAATCTAAAAAATCGGTCTTTAACTTAACTGGACGTTTTAAGTCGTACATAATTAATACTGGTTTACTAACGATCACGTTCTTAATCTATTAAAATACTTTCTTTATTTCCGTTATTCACTGGAATTTATTTTTTTCCTAATAAAATTGGATAAAAGTATCGCAATCTTATTAAAATATTTAATAAACTTTTTGTAATAATTAGCGAATCCGATAAATACCTGTACCTTTGTGATAATAATAAATATAAGCCATTCGGCAACTGTTATTATTTTCCTAAAGTTATTTTAATATATCCTGGAGTAACAATATATCTCAGATATTTTATTTTCTGTATATAAAAATAACTCTTTTCTGCATTAATTAACAAATTAACGTTTTGTAAAGCTTAAAGAATTTGATAAACGCATCCTATATGTGCTTTTTCTAACTTTGAAAAAATCAAAATGTTATCCAAATAGTACATAACAAAGATATCTATGTATTTTCGAAATACGTGGTTAACCATTTACTAAAAAGTTACTAGTGCGTTTGTTAATTTTATTGGTATAACCAAATATTCGTATAATCCGTATCTCGTTTTGAAAACCGTTTTTTATTTATATCCTAATTTAATTCGAATTAGGTTATACCTATTTTTAAAATTTAAAGTGGTAAATTATTTTGTTTTTTATAAGCAATCCTTTATTTCGGTAATTAATAGTAAAAATGTTTTATCTTTAACAGTAATGCTGTTAAGATGTCGATAATCTATTACTAATCGTAACTTGTTATTTTTTTTCGGTACGAAGAATATAAAATATCCGGTTAATAATGTAGAATGTCGAATCCATCCTTTTTGGAGTTTATTTTCTAGGTATATATGTAAAATATAAAGTTCTATTTTATTCAAATTATAAATAGGATAGAACTTGCATAAGGTGCTTTTTTTTAAAAACTATTTCGTAATTTTATTCGCTATGTTCTGGTAACTTTGTATCAAGTTTTTTCTGAAACAGTTGCTTATATTTGCAATATTATGGTAATATATTAACCATGTTTTCGTCTGGCTTTTCGGGTTATCGTTTTAAGATTTCGTTTATATCATAAAATTATACCTAGATAGTGGTTATAATGCGTCGAATGCGTTTATTATGCCCTTTTTCTTTTTTGTGTTTTATTTTTTTAAATGGTAAGGTATTTGTTATGTCCTTATACCTACACTTATTATTTTTTATCGTTAATTAAATATGGAGATCTCGTTTGTTTATATTGTTTATTAATAAGATATAAAATAAACTTTACTTAGTTAACGTCTTACACCACCTCGCGGTACATACCACCTCGCGGTATACTTTTTCCAACGTTTTAATAATTTAACTTTAATTACTTATTTTTTTAATAACTGCAATATAGAACGACTTATAAAAGAAGCGAGAATGAACCTAGCCGTTTAGGTTAAAAAGAAAAACCCGAAACTTAGTTATAGAAAGTTTAGTTCTATTTATGACATTCTATTTATTACCTTAGGGTTGCGAATTAACGGCAGACGCGTCCGAACCGATATTATTCCTAATTTGCGAAATCTAACTTCGACCGAAAAAAAATCGATTGTCGACCGAATCCTTGACTTAAATACGCAAGCGTTTCCTGTCCGGTTTTAATACGTTGAAGATATGGCGAATTTGTTGTTTACCTAGCGCGTTACGGAACGCGTTAGGGTTAATTGGGCGTGGAGATTTATACGACGGCAAAACAAACTTAAAACGCGTTTTAATCGAAAAATCGATTATTAAAAAGTATTATGTAAAGATCCAGAAGTATTTCGTAAATAGTTTAAACTTGTTCGGGTTATAATTGTAAAATACGGCATTACAAAAGAGGATATTTACAACTTCGACGAGACGGGCTTTTTAATGGGGCTTTTAATGGTTTGCGGTATGGTAATTATAAATGCCGAAAAACGTGGAAAACTTAGATAGGCGTAATAAGGCAATCGGGAATAAGTTACAGTTATATAAGTTATTAATTCGCAAAGTTGGGCTGTACTGTTATTTATTATTTTGGCGGGAAAAACCTACCTTGATTTCTGGTATTACGACTGCTTATTACTAGCCGATTAGAAGGTCGGTATTAATTATAATAGCTGGACAATGAACGAATTAGGTTTGGAATAGATCTAGCATTTCGATAAATATACTCGGACGCGTACGAAAAGAACGAAACGTTTCTTTATCTTCGACGGTTATGAAAGCCACTATTCGATAAAATTCGAAAAATATTGCGCAAATAACGATATTATTACTTTTTGCATGCTTTTTTATTTTTCCTATCGGTTTTAGCTTTTTGACGTATTTTGTTTTTTTATTTTAAAATGCGCTTATTCGTTTTATATCGAAAATTTAATACGACGTTATTATACCCATATTACAAAAGAATATTTTTTTTTCAGTTTTTACGACGCGTTTAAAGCTACCATAACGTCCGATAATATCAAAGCTGGATTTGCAAAAGCTGGATTTGTTTTATTCGATCCTAATAACGTCCTTTCCGAATTAGAAATTCTTTTAGCTGTACCTACGCCGACCGTCTCGCCGCTTACTTCCGCCGGTTCTATTCTTTCTCCTCCCGCGAAGACCCCTAGAAATATCCATGAAGTAACGAGGCAAGGACGTTACTTGCAAAGAAAAATCAGAAATCACCAAGGCAGCTCGCCGACAAAAATGGTTAAATCGGTTAATCTTTTAACCAAAAGTAACTTGTTGCTTTTGCACGAAATTGCATTTCTTCGGGAAGAAACCGCTTAATTACGCGAAACGAACCATTTTTTTAGTAAACGCCGAAGGACTAAAAATAAACGTTTTTAAAAAGGAAGAACATTTATTATATAAAAACGATAAGTTCTTTGGCTAAGAAAAAAGGGGGTGGTGAAAAATCCCAGCCAACAGTAGCTGAAGGTAATCGTCGCAAAAGGGTTGAAACGAAAGAACGGAAGTGTGGCGTTTACGGCAAGCCCGGACATAATGCACGTATTTGTAAAAAAGCTATAGATACCTCTAGCGAAGAAAAATCCGACTAATTTAAATTGATTTATAACGTTATGGTTGCTTTATTTGATTTCGTTCCTACGAGGTGCCAAAAAGTGTACCGCAAGGTGGTATGTACCGCGAGGTGGTGTAAGACGTTAATACTTTAACTAATTAAAAGGTTATATTAATACAACCATGACATATTTAGAATTATGGCGTAATTCCTTATCGGAACGATATTAAAGTTAATTATCTGGATTTATTCGTTAACAAAAATCTCGAAGTAATTAATTTCGCGTATGATTTTTCCGTTATCGTAAGTAAATACTTAACCTTTTACGTTTTCGGCAATGTAAAGGTTTTTCTTATCCTTTTATGGCAATCTAAGCTGGTTTACCAACTTCGGAATAATATAATTAACGCTTAAAGTTTCGCAGTCTACCATTGCGGTGTACTAATATGTTTTAATTCGTATTTTCAGAGTAATAGGTTGGTTATTGGCTCCTGTCGTTGTGCATAGAGCTTTTTTAAGGGATTTATGCTAACTCCCTTGGCTTTTATTACTTTGTGGCTCCTTTACAGGTAGCGTCTATTTTTTGGCTTTTTTAGCTCCTTAATTCGTTTTTGTCATTGTTTGATATGTTTTGTTAACGCCGTAATATCGTTTTTAGTTCCATGGTACGTACGTCGAATAACTTATTGTACTATTTTAGGATAATAATGTTTCCTTTAATTTATTTAATCGTATTTTCTTTTAAGCGATTTAATTCCGTTATCCAGCTGTTTGAATTGCTGGATTACTGCTGATATTATACGTTATATCGGGCTATATCTTCCTATCGGAACTAAATTTCTTTCTTAAGCTTTTGTCGTTTTTTAAGATTGGTTGTAAATATTAACTAAAACTGCAAGTCGTTGAGGGTTTTTCGTGTTATTTTTATAACTATCTGATAAATCTATTCTTCCTGTATTTTGTGGTCGTACGTTTCGAAATGATATATTGGATCTTTTTTTGGGCAGCTTTTGCTTTTAAGCCAATTTCTTTTTGCTATAAGGATATTAATGGTATCCTGTAAAGCCAACGTACGTAAGTGGCGATATTATCGTTAATCTTTTGGATTATTTTCTGTTTGATTTTGGAAGTTAAATCCTTGGTACTATATACGCGTAATGCGTTGCTATATGTAATTTTGTTATTTTTTGTATTTAGGGTAGTAAGTTCGTTTGCAATAGATAGCATGTAATTTCCTATGTTGGTCGGGTATTTCTGGTAATAAGGCCTCGTTTTAACTGTAATATTCCTTAATCCATACATTAAGTTCCAACTATTCGTACCGCTTTTGCTTTTTTTTTAAATCGTAAACGAAATCTGGAAATAAACAACTTTTCTTATCCTTAATATTTTGCCAACTATTCTGTTATAGCAGATCGTTATCGTTTAATTACTGCTTATAACAAAGCTTTGGTTGCGTTTATTTTTTATCAGACTTTTCCTTATTTATTATTGCGTATATAGATTATGTTAACTTTCTTATACGTCGTACCTAGCATAAGGAATAGTTTACCGTTAGGTCCAATAGGCCGATTTTCCGGTACTGGAGTTCAATTTCTTTATTGTTGTTGCTTGGGTACTTTGCAATATTGAGTTACATAACCCTTTTTGCCGTAATTATAACACTATATTCGGTTTATGTTTCGTTACTAAGTTATGCTAAATTTTATAGGTTTTGAAGCTGTTTTATAGGAAATAGAAAATGTTTCGCGTTTTTTTCCCTGGTTAACTTTGGAATGTTTAACCCGTAGGGTGAAATGTTCTTGTTATTTTTGTCGTTTTTTAAACTGTCGGTTATCGATTTTAACTGTTTCCGTGATATATTTATCGAGTGTCGTAGGTCGTGGGAGTTTGATAATTTCGTTTTTAACGTCCTTTTTTAAACCTTTGTAGAATATATCGATTAAAGTATTATCTTCTTCGTCCGTTTATTTTGCTTTTACTATAAAGTTTCTAAATTCTATAGCGTATGTAAACGCTGGTTCCTTTTGGCACAGTTGGAGGACTTTCTAAGCCGCAACTTGTTTTTCGTCCGGATTTTCAAAATTGCTTTTAAGTTTGTTTTTAAAGTTAACATAACTAGAAAAGACTTTTCGAGTGGTTTCCTTCTAGTCGGACTTTCCGTTTTCTAAAAAGTTCCTTATAGTAAATTCAAACCAGTTAAAGGCGTTTTTTTCTAGACAAGCGGCGATAGCAAGGATTTAATCCGCTAGATTAATAAATCCTTTAAAACAAAGGTAAACCCGAGCCTAGGTCAGAAAACTTTAAATATTCCCTTTTCCGTTATAGAGCTGTGGGCTTTTAGGGTTTATTTTGCAAGGACCTAATTATTGGGCTGTTATTATTTCGTTGGTAAGTTACTAAACGATAGCCTTAAATTCCCTAACTTTATCTTGAAGTTGCTGGGTTGTGGGTTCCGGAATAACGGTTGCTTATGTGCTAATCGGCATAATAGCGATTCAAATATTGCTCAAAATTTAACTATATTATTGAACAAAAGCTTATAATATATAACGGTTGGGTTAGTTAACTAATTATTAAACCTAATCGTACGGGTTTATATTGGTAATAGTACTGTAAGAAAGTAAGTAATAAATAATAAACTAGTTACGTCTAGTAATAACAAATAACTAAAAGTAATCTAGGTAACCAAGTTATATTATAAACTGGTGCTATTTAAGATTATAGGAAATAATAAGCGTATATATCTTACTTTTGGTTTAAGGTGCTTAAGGTGCTTAAGGTGCTTAAACCCTTAAGCCCGTTAAGCTCCTTAAACGCTGCCACACGTTTAAGGCGCTCAAGCTGCCAAGACCCTTAAGCCCTTTGAGCCGGTCACGTAACCCTGGATCACTATCGGGTTTCCTCTTTTACGATTTCGACCGTTCTTGGAGAAGCCAAGCTTTGTTGGGTTATAACAGTTGTAGTTTTTTATATAGTTTATCTTGTAAAGTTTTAGTTTTAGCGTAAATATTACATTTTTGTTTAATTTTCTTTATTGCTGTTTTCATTTTTAGAAAGTAATAAATGCGTTGTAATTGTTTTAGGCTTTTGTAAATTTCTAGATATCCATAAAGTAGGTGTTGATATATATTTTATATTAGGTTTTGTTAATATTTTTTTAAAACCTGGATTTTATTTGTTTTCTAATTGTCGAGTAGGTTGTTATTATATTGTTGTATTCTTTAACGTAAGTTGGAAAGTATTGCCTTGATTATTATAATTTGTCGTGATTTTAGGTATTTTTTAAAGTAATATTAAAGATCTTGTGATTAATTTTAATTAATTCCTTTTCAGATCATGTTGTTTATTAAAGGCATTTGTTTTGCCGTTTTTAAATTTCTTTTTGGTAGACAATAACGAAGTCGTATTCCGTTAGTTTTTTTACATAGCGTAGTTGTTGTTTTGTAAGTTTTCGTATAATGGTAAAACGGGTGAGATTTTTATAATTGGTATAGAGTTTAATTTAGTAAATGTTTTTTTAAATATATATCTAAATTTTCGAAAGGTTTTAATGATTGTTATAAACTTTTTATCGGGAATAGCATAATTTAGTTTTGCTTTTTTTTCTAATTTATAACAGTAAAAGGTAATTAGGTAAAGTATTTTTTGATTATTTTGATATTTAAATACCGCGTTTAATATATAATCCAAAAAATCGGTTTTTAATTTAATTAGGCGTTTTGGATCGTATATAATTAATATTAGTTTATTAATAATTGCGTTTTTGATTTGTTGGAAAGTTTTTTTTATTTTTATCGTTTATTAGTGTTACGGTCCTGGTGTGGGTGGCTCGTGCGCCCCACCTTATTTGTATTTGTTTCTGGAGATGGCTTTATAGGACTTTTTTTCTTCTTTTTTATTTTAATATATTGAGCCTTTTTTTAATAATTGGTATATGCGTCGCCTTTCTGTTCCTATGCTATAACATTATATTAAGATCCCTCGCCGAAGGCTTAATGCCTTCGCCGTTGTATTTCCGATTTTTCCGATTTTCCGAATGGCTTGAAGGCTTGTGGTTGTTACGAATTTGTTATTAATTACGGCAAAAACTTGATGAACGTATTGATTTTTTAGCGAAACGACGAAATCAGCGCTTACCTTCTCGTTTCCGTTTCCGTTCCCGTTTCCGTTTCCGACCTTCCCGATTTTCCGAACAGCTTTTCGATATACATTTCCGTTTCCGTTCCCGTTTCCGAGACAAGATGGCTTTAATCAGCGCCTAAGAGGTCCAAGCAGTTATTTAGGCTGCGGTATAAGGCGTCCGTAATCAGTTGATTTCGGAGTTTAGCGCTGAGATTAAATCGTTCCATGATTAGGTCGCTTTGTTAACGTCGATCGTCACAAGGCCCTTACCTCCAACCCACCCGAAGCCCAAGCTTCCTGACGTTGCCAAGCTGGATAGACCTTCCATATATAACGTATGGCTTTTCGAGATGTAAGGCAAGCTATGCGTCGACGGCGAGGCTATCGACGATAACTGCGCGAGAACCTACTATAATTCCTAGCTAATTAGGAGCGCCCCACCTTATTTATATTCGTTCCTGGAGATGGCTCCACAAGACTTCTCTTCTTCTTCCCTATCTTAATATATTGAGCCTTTCCCTAGTGATGGTATATGCGCCGCCTCTCCGTTCCTATGCCATAACAATTAGACTTTGTTTTTTTTGGTAAGATTAAATAAAGATATCGTAATTTTATTGAAATAATTAATAAATTCTCGGTAGTAATTAGCGAATTTAATAAAAGCTTGTATTTTTGTAATGGTAGTAAGTATTAGTTAATCGGTAATTGCTGCAATTCTTTTTAAGTTTATTTTGATATATTTTAAAGTAATGATGTATTTTAGATATTTTACTTTTTATATATAGAACTAACTGTTTTAATATTTATTAACAAATTGGCGTTTTGTAAAGCTTGAAAAATTTGATAAACGGATTTAATATGTGTTTTTTTTAATGTTGAAAAAATTATGATGTTATGTAGATAATATATAATAAAAGCGTTTAAATATTTTCTAAATATGTGGTTAATTATTCGTTAAAAGATTGCTGGTACGTTCGTATGTTTTATTGATATAACTAAATCTTTGTATAATCCGTATTTGGTCTTTTATAGGCGATCTTTTATTTCGGTAATTAGTAATAAAGGTATTTCATTTTTGACGGTAATGTTATTAAAATATCGATAATTTATTACCAAGCGTAATTTCCCGTTTTCTTTTAATACAAAGAATATAAAATATCCGGTTAAAAAGGTAGATCGTCGAATCCATCCTTTGTAGAGTTTATTTTCCAGGTATTTGCGTAAAATGTAAAGTTTTGCTTTATTTAAATTGTAGATGGGATAGAATTTAGATAATGTGTTTTTTTTAAGAATTATTTTATAGTTCCATTTGTTATACTTTAATAATATAGTTTTAAGTTCTTTTTGAAACAGTTGTCTATATTTGCGATATTGTGATGGTACGTTGGCTATATCGTTTTTGGCTTTTCGGGCTGGTTTTTTAAAATTTCGTTTATGTTGTAAAGTTATGCCCGGATAGTGGTTATAATACGTCGAACGCGTTTATTATACCCTTTTTTTTATGTTTCGTTCTTTTAGGTAGTGCGGTTTTTATCGTGTTTTTATGTTTGTATTTGTTGTTTTTTTTTTGTTAATCGAATGTAAAGATTTCGTTTTTTTTTCTTGTCGATGGGGTATAAAACGAACTTTATTTAACTAGTATTTTAATTAATTAAGAGCTTATATTGATATAACTATGGTTTTCTTAATATTATATCGTAATTCCTTAACGAAATAATATCGAAATTAATTGTTTGAATTCGTTTTTAGCTAAAAATCTCGAGGTAATTAGTTTTGCGTATGATTTTTCCGTTGTTATAGGTAAATGCCTGACTTTAGACGTTTTCGACGATATAGAGGTCCTTTTGATTTTTTCATAGCAGTTCAAATTGATTTATTAATTTCGGGGTGATATAATTAGCGTCTAAAGTTCCGCAATTTACTATTACTGTATACCAATATATCCCAATTTGTATTTTCAAGGTAATAGTGTTGTTATTGGTTTTTGTCGTTATATTTAAAGTTATTTTAAGGAATTCTTATTATTTCCTCCGGTTTTCGTCATCCTGAGGCTTTTTTATAGGTAGCGTTCCTTTTTTAAAAACTTTATAAACTGTTAAATTTGTTCTGTAAGTTATTTACATATCTTTTATATTTGCTTTATTTGGCTTTTTTAACGGTACAGCTAAACTTTAAGTTGGAAAATCTTCTCTTTTTGCTGGTATAACCGGTTTGAAACGTTACAAATATCGTTTTTTAATCCTTTAATAGCTTCCTATCCCGTATAAGGGACTGGTTGGCTTTAGTTGCAAAACTTTGTTAATTTGTTTCGTAATTCCTTTCGTTTTCGGGGGTCTGTTTCAAAGGTTAGTTATAACTAAATTTCAATAATAGCTTTTTGATAGTATTTGTCGACAAATCTCTGAATTGGTTCTTTTTAAGTTTGATAATTGCATCATTTAAAGTAATACGTAAGGTCTTTTTGGGAATATCTTTCGCCTTCCGGCCATGTTAGTATTAATGTTGTATTTTCGCCTTTTTTTTGCATGGTGGAGGTTCGTAATTTTCGGTACCACTATTAGTTTTCCTGGTTATACCCCGTCCGGGTATAGAAATCGAAACTTTCCTTTTATATACGGGTGATTCGTTTATAGGTCCGTTTTTTTTTCTTTTTTTTTTTTGCATGGATAGAGTATTAGGGCTGGTTGTAGTTAATAAGGTAGAAGTCCGTATGTCGGGCCTTTTAAATCTGCCTATTTATTACCGTTTAAAAAAAGGCTTTAGCTGCTTTTAATCTCTGTCGCGTTTTCTTTTGTTTGTTATTGTAGCGAATATGAATTATGTTAACTTATTTGTTATTTCTTTAACTTTTTAGGGGTTTTTCGAGTATTAAGGTTTAATATACTTTTTTATTAGTCTGTTATAACGATTTATATTGTCGGATAACCTATTTTATCTTGCCATAATTATAACATTACACCTGGTTTATATTTTATTATTACGTAATGCCAAGTTATATCTTAAGAATTTTCTATAACGTACCACACCATTAAACGGTCCAAACCAGTAAGCGGACCAATTTTGCAAACATTCCAATTACTTATCTTTAATTGCCTATTTTTTAACATTAACAATATCGAACGACTTATTAAATAAGGAAGAATGAACCTAGTTATTCAGGCTAAGAAACGAGACCCGAAACTTAGTTATACGAAACTTAATTCTATATATAAAGTTGTTCCAACGACCTTAAAGGCCCGATATTACGGTAAATGCGCGCGAGCCGATATTATCCCTCCCTTGCAGAAATTAACGGCGACCGAAAAAAAATCGATTATCAACCGAATCCTCGACCTAAATACGTAAGCGTTTCCTGTCCGGCTTTAACATGTTGAAAATATAGCAAATCTATTACTTACCCAACGCGTTATAAAACGCATTAAAATTAACTGGGCGTCGAGATTTGTTAAACGGCAAAAAAAACTGCAAACGCGTCTAAATCGAAAAATCGATTATTAACGGGTCCTATCCGAAAATCCAGAAACATTTTGTAAGTAGTTCGAACTTGTTCGGATTATTATCGCAAAATACGGCATTGCAAAAAAGGATATTTACAATTTCGACGAGACGGGATTTTTAATAAGGCTTTTTATGGTAACGGATATAGTAATTACAAGTACCGAAAAACGTAAAAAATTTAGATAAACGTAACAAGGAAATAAAAAATGGGTTATAATTATCCAGGCTGTTAATTCATAAAGTTAAGCTTTGCCGTTATTTATTATTATAGCGGGAAAAAATTATTTTAAATCCTGGTATCGCGACAGCAAATTACCGACCGATTAAAGGCTTAGTATAAGCCATAATAACTGGACAACAAACGAATTAAATTTAAAATAAATTTAACATTTCGATAAACATATTCGGACGCGTACGAAAAGTTCGAAATATCTCCTTATCCTTAACGGCCACGAAAGCCATTATTTAATAAAATTCGAAAAATATTGCGCTAACTACGATATTATTACTTTTTACATACCCGTATATTCTTTTTATCGGCTTTAACTTTTTAACGTATCTTGTTTTTTTATTTTGAAACGCGTTTATTTGCGTTATATCGAAAATTTAATGCGACGTTATTATACCCATATTACCAAAAAAGATTTTCTCGCCGGCTTTTAGGACGCGTTTTAAGGTGCCATAACGTCCGATAATATCAAATCTGGATTTGCGAAAGCTAGTTTTGTTCCATTCAATCCCAATAACGTTCTTTCTGAATTAAAAGTTCCTTTAGTTATGCCTACGCCAACCGTCTCCCCGTTAACCTCCGCCGGTTCCATTCGTTTTCCGCCCGTAAAAACCCTTAGGAATATCAAGGAAATAACGTAACAATCGCGTTATTTGCAAAAAAAAATTGGAAATTAACAAGGTAGCTCGTTAACTAAAATGGCTAAATCAATTTATTTTTTAATTAAAAGTTACTTATTAATTTTGCACGAAAATCTTTTTTTTCGAAAAAAAACTACCTAATTGCGCGAAACGAACCACATTTTAAGTAAACGTCGTAAGATTAAAAACAAACGTTTTCAAAAAAAAGGAACATTTATTATATAAAAAGAACAAGCTCTTCTGGTTTAAAAAAAAAAAGGGTAGTAAAAAAATGCAGCCAACAGCAGCTGGAAGGGGTCGTCGTAAGAAAGTTAAAACCAAGGAACGGAAGTGTGGCGTTTGCGGCAAACCTGGACATAATGCGCGTACCTATGTAAAAGTTGTAAATACGTTTAACGAAAAAAAATCCGATTAATTTAAATTAATGCGATATGTTATTGTTAAGTTATTTGAATTTATTGCTGCGAAATGTTATGAAACGGTCCGCTTACTGGTTTGAACCGTTTAATGGTGTGGTACGTTATAAATAAAAAAGAAAAAATGAGTTTTATATCCAAAATTACACGTTATATAACATATATAAAGTGGAAATTATTTTAATTAGAAATGCTTACGTAACGGTCGTTTGAGTTAAAAGTCGGTTTTTGTAAAAAAATATTTTCTTTAATATCTTCTCTTTAACGTAATATATTACGTTAAATTAACTTGATTTATATTTGCTATATTTGCTATATTTGGTAACATTAATATTTAAGCTTAAGTAATCAACCTATTACATAAGCAGAAAGATCTTAAAGAAATTCTTTTTTTACAAAAATCAACTTTTTACTAAACGGATTATTACGTAAGCATCTCCACTTAAAATAGTCTTTACTTTATATATATTATATGGCGTGTAATTATATATATAAAATCTATTTTTCCTTTTTATTTATAGAGAAAGTTTTTAAGATACTTTATGTTAGAAACATTGAGTTTTGGTGTAAAATCGCAAAACGCCGTAATTTTTACTCTCCAACTGTATATTGCTATTCCTTCCTTTTAAACGCCTTGCGACCGATTATTTCTAATAGCTGTTAATAGCATTTCTTTTGTTTTTTTCGTTCCGTCGGCCTAAATAACCGGTTTATCTTATATAATAAGTATTTTTCTTTTAAAAAACGTTTGTTTTAATCTTTTAATTGTGTAAGATTGAGTTATTGCCGCGATATACCTTACGACACGCCTTACAACACGTTTCGGAACGTACCTTATAGCAAGCCTTGTAGCTTTACCCTATAGCCTTGTAACGTGCCTTGTAACAAAGCTTTATAGCTTTCCGATACGACGTATTTTGCGAATATTTTCTACGCATTAAAGCCGGATAAAAATCGTTTGCCTATATGGGTTAGGAATTCGGTTGGTAATCGTTTTTTTGTTAGTCGGCTTTAATACTTTTAAAATAAGGGTAATATTAGCTTAGATACGTTAGAACGTAATCGGTTACCTACGGGTTAAAGAGATCAAGAAGCGAAATAGCGTCCGTTATAAGCCTTAATATAATGCGTATACTTGTTCCAGAGCTGTAAATACGGTTTGCGACAGAGAATACGGTTAATTTGAATTAATTAGATGTTTTGTAAATGAGTTATTTGGTTTAGTTGTTACGAGTTGTTAAAAAGTAACCGATTTACTAGTCTAACCGACTTACTGGTATGGCACGTTATATTACGATAACTTATTACTAACCGATTAAAAAGTCGGTATTAGTTATAATAACTAAATAACAAACGAATTACGTTTAAAATAAATCAAATGTTGTAATAAATATATTCAAACGCGTACGAAAAAAACCGGTTTTTTATTTTCGACGGCTACGCAAACTATTATTTAATGAAATTCGAAAAAACATCATGCAAATAACTATATTCTTATTCTTTGTATACTTTTTATTCTTTTATTAGTTTTAATGTTTCGACGTATTAAAATGGAGCAGGGTGCAGGGACTTAGGTCCGGTCTCGGATGATCAGTTGCTTTATATCGCGCATGTATTTCTAGAAGTTTATTTTCGCTGGGCGCAACCCCATTAATAGACTTTACCATGATGTCAACATTATATTCAATACAGACTGCGTTTGAACTCATCACTAAGCACATGTACGAAGACACTCTTTGTAATTATGTATTGATCAGAACCGAGTTATCCCGTTCCAATTGAGTATTTTATTTTTCCGTTTTAAAACGTACCTTTACGTTTTATATAGAAAGTTTAATATAATATTATTATACCTAACGTACCATATAAGTAAGCTGGATATACAAGTAAGCTGGATATTTTTTTAGCACTTTACAACAACAAATCCAAATAATTCAACTACAACGCAATAAATACATTCCAATTAACCGTACTCTCTATCGCTAACCGTATTTATAGCTCTAAAACAAATATATATATATTATATTAAGGCTTGTAGTAAATACATATTGCTATTTTTTTAAACCGTTTTACAGCTAATTATTTACAACTGTTATTAATAGTAGCTTTTTATTACTACCTTTTTTATTAACCAAAAAACTTGTTTATTCTCTAATAAATATTCTTTTTTATTAACAACGTTTCTTTTAATAATTTAAATGCGCAAAATCGAATTATTGTTCCAACAAATCCTGCAATATCGCGATATGCCCTATAACACGCTTTAAAACTTACCCTATAACAAGCCCTACAGCCTTACCTTACAGCCTTACCTTACAACCTTACCTTACAGCTTTACCTTACAGCCTTATAACGCGCCTTGTAGCCTTTTAATACGACGTATTTTACGAATATTTTCTACGTATTAAAACCGGACAAAAAACGTTTACGTATACGTGTTGGGAATTCGGTCGATAATTGTATTTATGTCGGTCGGCTTTACTAATTTCGAAACAAGGGTAATATTAGCTTAAATACGTTAAAAAGTAATCTGTTATAAAGGGTTAAATAAAGTAATAACTATACAACAACCGTAATAAACTTTAATATAATGCATATATTTGTTTTAGAACTGTAAATACAGCTAGCGATAAAGAAAACGGTTAATTGAAATAGATTTATTACGTTATAATTAAGTTATTTGCATATGTTGTTATAAGGTGCTAAAAAGGGTTTAGCTTATTTGTATGTCCAGCTTACTTGTATAGTACGTTATATCGTTAAAAAAGATTTTCTTATTAATTTTTACGACATATTTAAAGCCGTTATAACGTCTGATAATATCAAATCCGGCTTCGCAAACGCTGGAATTATTTTATTTGATTTTAATAACGCTTTTTCCAATTTAAAAATTCCTTCAGTTATACCTACGCCGACCGTCTCGCCGTTGACCTCCGCCGGTTCTATTTTTTCCTTACTTTCAAAAATTCCTTGAAATATTCAAGAAACAAAAAAACGATATGTGTAAAGAAAAATTAGAAATTACTAGGGAAATTCGCCGATAAAAATAATTAAATCGGTTAATCTTTTAATAAAAAGTAACTTAATACTTTTATACGGAAACGTTCTTTTTAAAGAAAAAAATACCGCCAAATTACGCGAAACCAGCCACTTTCTTAATAAACGCCGAAAAACCAAAAATAAATATTTTCAAAAAAAAGAAATACTTACTCTATAAAAAAACAAGCTTTTTTAACCGAAAAAAAGAGGTAATAAAAAATTCCAACTAATAACGGCTAATAGTAATCGTCGTAAAAGGATTAAAAGGAAAAAACAGAAATGTAGCGTTTGCAGCAAGCCGGGACATAATACGCGTATTTGCAAAAAAGCTGTAAATATATTTAATAAAAAAAATATTCGATTAGTTAAATTAATTTATAACGTTATAGTTATTTTATTTAAGTTCGTTACTGCGAAGTGTTAAAATATGCGTTATTCTCTTATGTAGGACGTTATAACTAAAGGGAAAAAATATTATCACATTAACCTTTTAAAAAGTCCTGCTTAGAAAAAAAGGTTACGATGCCTTATTAAATATACGTAAAACAGCTATATCTAAAAAGGAACGATACCGGAACTTCGAACAACGCATCCACTAGTTGCAACGCTAGCTAAGCCATTACGCAGCTAGCAGCCCTAGCCTTCAGTAGGGTCTGACATGAGTGTTGATAGCAGATCGCCAGACCGCCACTCCGACTCTGACTATGCTGCTTAATTATCAATGGCTTTATAACTCCGCTATCAAAGGGTCTTCGCCGCGTAATGACCGCCAACGATTTGTCGCATCGAGAAGCTCGTAGCAGCCTTTTAACAAGAACTCCCATTTCTTCATGAAGCCAGGTGTCATCTCCCAACCCTCTACGGACCACGGATCACTCCAAATCAGCATTCCTTTCGGCTCGGAACCTACCATCTCTCCACATACCCCACCGCAGAGATCAATGTAGAGCTCGTCGATGTCGAAACAGCCGGCTGCCAGGATCAAGTTGTCTCGCAAGGTCGGATCAGGGACGAGATCAATTACAGGATCGTGTGGTGTACACAGCTGAAGCTCTGTTGGTTGTAGCGTATGTTGAGCCTCGGGCACTGCAGGAAACAACGGCATCTTTGCCCAATGCCATTCGCACTCATCCGACATGAAGCCATCCATAGACAAGATGAGCATGTTAGTTCGAATGCCCCGTAGCAGGTTGAATTGAATAAGTGGTATGAGATGGTCTCTGGAGAGCGGGAAGCTGGAGGCGGCTACATTAACCACCCTGTTGCCCCAAATATAGCAGACAGGGCCCGTTGACAGGAAGATGGCGCGCTCCGTCGTGGAACCGCCAGGAGTGATTGCATGGGACACGTCCCCGATACCTCCCCCATGGTAAACGAGTTTGGAATTTCCTGGTTGGCTGATGGCACTCGAAATCAACGGCTTTTGGACGTTTGCGGCTTTCCGTCGCCCTAGCCTCACCTCAGTGAGTGTGTAACATCGGGTTATCGTGAGCAGGACTTACGGTGCGCTCGCACATTCAAGCGGGTTTGGATCCTACGTCTTTCTTTGGCGTCCTTGAGCCCAGTCCAGTCATCCTGCGGACGCTCGACCTGGGATCGGCATTAGATGACGCACACGGACGCATGTACCCTACTTACAAAGATAACGAGTGACATGTTTGTCGGGTTCATGCTGAGGGTTAAGTCGAAGTACGCAAGACCCAGCTGAGATGCAGCCAGCTTACACCAGGGGAAGCGTGGCCGAGGATTTGGTGCGGTAACACACGTTGGCGCCGCCTAAATGTCCTTTATGCAGATTTACCATGCGATGTGCTTACCGCATGCGACAGGGGGGTTTTGTCTTGGCAACAGTTCGCATGACCCCAAGCCGAACCCGAACGCCAATGCTGCAGATTTCCACGTAATGCGACTGCTCCTTAGCTCTGAAGACTCAGTGCCTGCCGGGCTAACGACTGAACCGAACGTACTTAGAATGGCCAAAGCTGAACTAGGGAGCATTGAAAGCTGTTATGTCCCGATGTACAGTTTTCTCTAAGAGTTACCTTATGCTACGGCTAAGACCGGATCCTTGCGTTATCGAGGAGTCTGTATGCAATTTGTTCCCCCCAACAATACATGCAGAATGCTTCCCTCTTCGGTATGGCTCGCACCAGATGACAACCACGTCATGGCGGCCAGCGTGCCGAGGCCCAGGGCCTGCAAACCTTTGTTCTTAGATACCGAATGTAAGCAAGCCAGGAACCGTGACCCCTTTATATTAGATGCCTCTACTGCCACTTAATCTGAGAGTCAATCATAAATCACATTTCATTTTATACGTAACCGCAATAGCCACCACAACAGCCCATCTTCCGTCGCACCAGAACCAGTATGCCATTAATCCCTCCAAGGTACTTCTTGGAGTACTTCCGATCCCAACTGTTCACTACCCTTCCCCGCCAATCCAACAGCTTCGCCGGCCAGACTGTAATCGTCACTGGCTCCAATACAGGCTTAGGATTGGAAGCAGCGCGACACATCGTTCATCTTGGCGCTTCGAAGGTCATTCTGGCTGTGAGAGATACGTCGAAGGGTGATTCCGCCAAGAGATCGATCGAAGAGAGCACGGGACAACTTGATATAGTCGAAGTCTGGCACCTTGACCTCTCCAGCTACCAGTCTGTCAAAAGCTTTGCCAAGCGAGCTTCTGACCTCGATCGGCTGGATGTGGTCGTGGAGAATGCTGGAAAATTGACTCATGACTTCTCCATGGCCGAGGACAACGAGTCAACCATCACAGTTAATGTCGTCAGCACAATGTTGTTAGCTTTGCTCCTCCTCCCAAAGCTACGCGAAACATCGCAGCGACTCGACAGGGCTGTGGTACTCACCTTCACGGGATCTTTCATTCACTGGTTGACTAACTTGCCAGAACGCAACGAAGAAAGGATCCTGGAGGCGTGCGCTATTAAAGAGAAAGCGCGGATGCGCGACAGGTACCCACCAAAACAACCCCTGCCTCGTTCTATGTGCTAAGGTGAGAGATCCAGATACAATGTCTCGAAGCTGCTTGAACTGTTAGCGGTTCGCGAGTTAGCAAACGAGCTGTCTGCATCAACAAAGCCTGGGAAGATCATCTGCTCCATCTTAAATCCAGGCACAGTCGTAACTGGGATGGACCGAGAAGGACATGGGATCCGAAGTGCTCTGTTCCAGGTCTTCTTGAAGCTAGTTGGTAGGAGTGCGGAAGAAGCTAGTCGCACCCTCGTGCATGCTGCCCAAGGTCTCGAGGATACTCATGGTCAGTATCTGGACGATTGCAAGGTCGGCTCGTAAGTTTCCAGATTCCACAGCATACCGAGTTCCAGCTGACAGGACTAGAACTTCGATTTTCGTGCGGAGTGAAGAAGGCTTCAAACTGCAGAAGCGATTCTGGACAGAACTCATCGAGAAGCTCGAAGCCATTGAGCCTGGGATCGCTGGAAACGTGTGACACAGACGAGATACATCACTAACACACTTGTAGAAGGCACCAATTGCCGACAAGTTAGTTATATATCGGCAAAAGTGTTGCAATTCTCCAGACTAGAGGCACTAGATTGCTTGCTGTTTCTGTTGTTGCCTTTGTTACAACTAGGGGTGGGAGGAGCAGCCACATATAGGCTTCAGCTCCTTGTCCTTGCCATTCCTAAGGCCATAGATCAAAGCCTTTTGGTTCCTTTTAACACTCTTTCAAAAATTCACCTCAAGTGCCGACATAATTACTATTTATGATTATTATGCCCACCTCACCGCGGTGTGAACCAGGTTAGGGTACCTCGACAACATTTCTGATAACATAACATTATTTACCTTCTCATCGCGGCAAGGGTATGGCCGGACCGGGTCGGCCATCCTCGCTGCTACCGTGATCGCGGCGTTCGTCCCCTTGTCAAGATATAAATTAAGCATAATCAATCTAACCAGTCACTTGCAGATGCGTCTCTTGCCAAAATCCAGCCGCCGCGTATCTGCCATAGCGCCACACTTTAGGCTAGGTTCTTTTAGCTAAAGGTGGAGTCCTACTAAGCTACCTTGAATTTCATACTATTTACTTAAGTCCTACAACTTAGGTAGATATGCGCCTCCTATAGCGGTTGATAACAGCAGTCCCACTTTGCGGCTTCAACACCGTATCTCTCCCTGCAAAGGGTGGGAGGAGTTACATTCAAAGCTTTGTCTTAACCCAAGAACCGGCCTCGATAGAGAAAATGTTAAAGTAGCTGGTATGCGCGTCGGGGTCAGAGCCACCACGGGCACAGATGAAGTCGCCCGATAAACACCAGGAGCGTAGGACATTGGAGAAGCGATTGAGCGAGGTGAGCTGCGTGCCTGTGCGAGGATTGATCTATGGTAAACAGATATGTTAGTAAATGCCCATTAAGGGGATATCCATGCGCCACCGCTTAATAGCTTCCAGGGACGTTCCCTTACGCCGTTGGAATAAGCTCCCGATGCAGCGTTATACGTTTGGTTCGCGGTATGACGGGGGTCGCCAAATAAAAGCGCCGCGCGGACTGCGTGATGCGTTTAGTGAGACAATTGGTTAATAATACAGCGTCCGGAAAGCTCACTCTTGTTGCCGGGCGAGGAGAACGGGTTTAGGCCAGCGTTACTAGAAGTAGAGCATCCCAAGCCGGTGTTACCTCCGCCGCCGCCAAGTATATCACCAATAAGTTGAGCACCCTATATGAAAATCGCAGTGAGTACAATCCTCTCCTTATTGACTTCAAAAGTTGCCACGCCGCCACCTAGTTCCTAGGTCGTAGCGAGCTTTTCTTCAGAAGTAAACGAGCCACTTTGTTGCCCATTACTACTTCGAAAAACACACACTTACTTGTGAATACCCACTGAGCACCAATTTCGCGTTTGGGCAACGGTTCGCGTAGGCCGTAATCTGGGAAGCGCCGCCAATAATGCCAGCTTCCACCGAACTGCAGTACGATGGATTCGTACTAGCTGGGTAAGTGATGTCTTCGTAGCCGCAGTTGCTGATACCATTGCAGATGGCCGACACCACAGCACTTTGACGGCCAGGATACGGCTCGTTGGTGCCGCGGGCGAGATAGACGTGCACACTATGGCAGTTGGCCTGGCGCTCCTCGACCTTGACCGCCGGGGCAGCAAGGGCAAGTGAAAGGAGAGAGAGGGAAGCGAGAATCGTGGCGGCAAGCATATTTCCCAATTATTTGATAAAGGGTCTTTCTTTGACTGACAGCTAGTTTGAGACTGCTATAATTACTCTCAGCTAAGTTAGTTGCTAAGTTTATTATAATTATGCAGACACAGCTACGTGGTTATTTATCCTCAGTCCCATCCGTATCTCGTCCGATCATAACCACCTTTTCTGATCCCGAAGATGACTGCCGGCTTTCTAGCGCCCTGAGCTATATTCTCTCGGAACGGACATGTTACCGTGATTGTATCTAAAGCAGGGCCTAGAGAACCTAAAGGAGGGGTTTGGTGATGTAACCCGGCGTACTCGCTAGCACCGGAGGGACGGCAATCCTACCGTAAAGAGGTTCTGTGTTAGTCGAATTTGAGCCTAGAAAAGAGCTATAAGCTTTATAAAGGACTTAAGGGACCTTCGACTGATTCTGCGGTTGGTACATAGGGAAGGGGAGAACAAAGTAATAAGATAACCTCCCTATTAACGCCGCAGCCCTTCAATGCGCCGGCGTTTTCCCACACAAATTGACAACATCGCTATATTTTCGAAACGATAGTATAAAGTAAATCCAAATAGTAAAATTTCATGGTTTTTACAATTGTTTCAAATGTTACTTAGATTGCATACTTGACATAAATAGGGATTCTATAATTAATATCTTAATATATAGTATCTTAAAAATCAGATATAGGAAAATATATACTATTTTAAACTGCTACTTGATCTATATTTAATATGTTTTATAAACGTTATTACAAAAGTTATAAATACAAATTAAGCACTTTTTTCCATATTAGCTTTGAATTAAAAAGAAAGATACCTTATTTAATAATATATAAATATTAATCCAAAATAGAAGCTTTTAATTTATTTTGAAATCTAGCTTTTATATTAATAAATAAATTTTTTCCAAGACGCAATTTGAACACCTGATATATAATATTAGATCCTGTTTTAATTTTAATGCTTTATTAAAATCTATTCATTTTATAAACTGCTTTGTTCCACTATTATGTACGTCGATTTTTATCGAAACTCTAGAGGTTGTTCGTAATTTCGAATAGCTGAGTAAATTATCGCGTGGATTATTAAGTTTACATTATCCCAATCACTATATTTTAAAAATTTTAACTTTCCTATTACTTTTCTTTTTCACTTTTAGTAGGAATATCTTCGTGAAATTATTGTGCTTATATATAATGTGTTTGGAAAGTCGAAATTAATTTCTTGGAAAAGATCTTTTAAACCGATAGTGATATTAATAATCTTAATTTGTTTCGTAACCTTTTATAATAAAGTACTATAAAGAAGATAGTTCTTTTTTAAAAAGCGTTACCGTTACGAATAACCGGTATTATATATTCCAATTTACGTTACATATTGGGATTTTAATTAAACGTAACTTACAAATTCGAATACTTTAATTAATAACTATTTAAACAACGAGTTTAACGTATTACATAAGCGAGTTGGATATATAAGCAAGTCGGATGATTTGTAACACCTTGCAACGATAAATCGAAATAACTTAACCATAACATATTAAATTGATTAAAATTAAACGTATTTTTTATTGCGAACCGTATTTACAGCTCTGGAATAAATGTACGTATTATATCAAAGTTTATAGCCGACGTAACTTTGTTTCTGATCTTTTTAACCCGTACGCAACCGATTATTTCCTAACGTATTTATGTTAATATTACCCCCATTTCGAAAGTATTAAAGCCGACCGACAAGAAAACGATTACCGACCGAATTTTTAACTTATATATGCGAGCGTTTTTTGTCCGGCTTTAATACGTGGAAGATATTCGCAAAATACGTCGTATCGGAAAGTTATAAAGCTTTATTACAGGGTGCGTTATAAGGCTATGGAGCAAGGCTGTAGGGTTTGTTATGGGCTTGTTATAAGGTACGTTCCAGGGCGCGTCATAAGGCTTGTCGCGGTATTGTAGGATTTGTCGGAGCAACAATTCGATTTTACGTATTTAAAATAATTAAAACAACCGTTTCGAATAAAGAATAACATTTACTATACAGGATAAACAAGTTCTTTTAGTTAACAAAAAAGGTAGTAGTAAAAGAATATTGTTAATAGTTGTTAAAATAGCTGTTACGAGCAGGTTAAAAAAAATACCGATATAACGTTCGTAATAAGCTTTAATATAATGCGTACATTTGTTCCAGAGCTTTAAATACGCTTTGCGATAAAGAATACGTTTGATTTTAATTAATTTAATATGTTATAGTTAAGTTATTTGGATTTGTTATTGCAAGATGTTACAAACCATCCGACTCGCTTATATGTCCGACTCACTTATATGGTATGTTAGTATCAAATATAGTTTACCTAATTATCGTATTAATATCTTTCTTTTAGCTATAGAAACGATCGAGCTATAAATTTAATAAGCTCGTAAAGCCTTTTGTATTATTACGTGTTAAGTATAACGGCTGGGCTAGTTAACCAATTATTAAACCTAATCGTACGGGTTTATGTTAACAGTGGTACTGTAGGAAACTGAGCAATAAAAAGTAAACTAGTCACGTCTAGTAATAGCAGATAACTAAGGGTGATCTGGGTAACCAAGTTATATTACAAGCTGGTGTTATCTAGAATTATGAAAAATAAATAAACGTATTTATATATTAAGTCCATCCTGTTATAAATTCGTAAATCGCTAGACTCGCCAGCGATCCCAATAATCCGTGGGACCATTGCACGTGACCACACGTGCTCCACTCTTGGAGAATCCCTGTCATCTGGTCGTTTCTGGAGGCCAAGATGCGTTGGGTCATAACACTAAGGGCCTTATTAAAGGATTACCTTGCGCTAATCTCAGGGATTTTATATATATATAGCTGGCTGTTCTTTTTATTTTCCTCGTACTTTTTTAACTGTTTCCTAGACTTTTAAATAAACCTATTATGGTTTATACACTTAGGCTTTGCGTATATAGCATGTAATATTTTTATTTTCTTTTATTTTTTTATTTCTTTTGTTACAAGCCGGTTATTGGTGTAAGAAATACACCGGCGTTATAAAATTATTCGCTGTAGATATTAAAAAACGATGTTGTTAGGTTTGCGAACAGTTTGTAATTTATAAAATCGAGAAAATTATAACGTTTAAAGGTTTAATATAAAAAAAAGCTATTCGTCGATAGCAAAGTAATTTAAAACTTTTAACCGCAGTATTTATACGTTTAAAAAGCTCTAACTTGATAATTTTAAAGATCGACGTTTTTGCTATATGGTTAGAAAGCTTTAATACAGTTTAATATTTAAATCTTTTTAAATTCTAGCGTCGTTATCGTGGAAAAGTTAAATAAAAAATGTTAGTTAACGTATTATACAAGCTCGTCGCGCGTTTTTTAGCACTTTTCGGCAACAAATTCAAATAAAACAATTATAACGCCATAAATCAATTTTAATTAATCGGATTTTTTTTCGTTAAACGTATTTACAGCTTCTTTACAAATACGCGCATTATATCCGGGCTTACCGTAAACGCCATACTTCCGTTTCTTCGTTTTAACTCTTTTGCAATAATTATCTTTAACTACTATTATGTTACGACCTCACAGGAGGGCGGTCTCGGAAACGGTCTCTGCGGACCGAAACAGGACCCAAGTAGGTCAAGTCACGTAACTTGTACTTAGTGACAATCTGCTGAGCACCGCTGACGCCAACTGAACGTTATCGATCACTGCTCAATGGAAATCAGTTAAGCAGAAATGAGCCAGTAAGAAACAAATAACATATATACGCTTATTAGATTCCATAATTTTAGATAACATCAGTTTGTAATTACAACTTAATTACCCAGATCACCTTTGGTTATCTGCTATTACCAAACGTAACTAATATACCCGTTATTACTTAGTTTCCCACAGTACCACTACCAACATAAACCCGTACGATTAGGTTTAATAGTTGGTTAATTAACCCAGCCGTTACACGTTACAAGCTTTTGTTCAGTAATACAGTCAAACTCTGAGTAATACCTCGAATCGCCATTATGTCGACTAGCACTTAAGCAACCGCAACTTAGGAACTTACGGTTTAGCAGCTCCAAAACAAGGTTAAGGAGCTTAAGGTTATCGTTTAACAACTTACCGACCAGATGGCAGCACTAGTAAGCATTCGCAAGATAAAGCCTAAGAAGCCAGGACCTTACAATGAAAAGGGAAACGTTCAGAGCTTCCTAACCCAGGCTCGGGTTTATATTCGTTTCGAAGGGCTTATCGACCTAACGGACCAAATCCTCGCTGTTGCAGCCTGTTTGGAAAGAAACGCTTTTGATTGGTTCGAACCTACCATAAAAGACTTCCTAAAAAAAAAAAGAATCCGACCAGGAAAAGATTACTAAAAAGGTTTTCTCGACCTACATCAATTTCGAAAAAAAACTCAAAAACAACTTCGAAAATCCAGACGAAAAACGAGTTACAGCCCAGCAAATCCTCCAATTACGCCAGAAAGGACCAGCCTCCAAGTACGTTGTGAAATTTAGGAACCTCATGGCTAAAGCAGGATAAATAGATAATAAAAACGATACTTTAATCGATATATTTTACAAAAGTTTAAAAAAAATGTCAAGGATAAGATTATCAAGTTTCCACGACTTACGATACTCGATAAATATATCACCGAAGCAGTAAAAATCGATAATCAGCAGTTCGAGAGGCGACAAAAAAAAAGGACATTTTACCCTACGGGTCGGATATTCCAAGGCCAATTAGGGAAGGAGACGCGAAGCACCTCCTACCTCCTTTAAAACAGCTCCAGGACCCATGGAAATTGGTACTACTTAACGACGAGACATGAACCAGGTAAAATGTTACAATTATAGCAAAAAGGGGCATATCGCTTAACGATGCAAAACGTTACCGAAAAACGACAAGAAAGTACATTAAACCTCAGTACTAAAAGGACCACCAAGGAATCCCAGTAGCAACAGACAAGTTAACATGATTCGCATTTGCGACGATAATAAACAGGAAGAAATATAACAAGGATTAAAAACGGCCAAAACCCTGTCTTAAGCAGCAATTAGGCGATAACGGTCTGTTATAATAGGATAATTAATGGAACACCAAAAATGGGAGGAGCTTTTTATTCCTAAACCTTGCTTACGATCGCAAAAAAAAAGGTAGAAGCGGTACGAATAGTTGGAACTGAACATATGGATTAAGGACTACCACGGTTAAAACGAGGCCTTGTTGCCAGGAACGCCTGACCGATATAGGAAATTATATGCTGTCCACTGCAAACGAGCCCATTGCCCCCGATACGAAAAACAACAAAACTACATCCAATACCGCATTACCCGCATGTAGCACCAAGGGTTCGACTTTCAGAACCAAATTAGAAGCGACCCCAGAGATTAGCAATAGTACCGTTACCTACGTACGATGGCATTACAGGATACCATCGACATCCTTACCGCCAGAGGAAGTTGGCCTGCAGGCAAGAATTACCCAGAAAAGGACCCGATGTGTTACTTCGAGACGTATAACCACAAAACATAAGAAAAATGGATTTATCAGACAGTTATAAAGGCAGGACGAGAAACCTTCAATAACTTACAATTCCAGCTGGCATTTACGACTAGCTTTAGGAAGCAACAAGAACTTCGAAAAGAAATACAAGCCCGATAGGAAGACATAGCCCAATACGACGCATAGTATTAATAATAGTCTGACAGCCCAGACAGCTGGATAACAGGGTTAGAGCGCTTAAAAGAAAACATAATCGAACAAATCGAAGAAGATATTATTACCCTGAAACAGTACAACAAGTTATTCGATATACGTACCATGAAATTAAAGGCAACATTGCGACGTCAAGAAAGGCATATTAAACAGCTGCAAACAAAGGTTAAGCAGCTAAAGAACCCAAAAAATAGACGCTACCTGTAAAAGAGCCACAGGATAGCGGGAACTAAGGAAGTTAACGTGGACCTTTTAGAAAAGCTTTATGTACGACGATAGAAGCTAGGAACAACCTTATTACCCTAAAGATACGGATTGGGATATACTGGTATACCGCAATGGTGGACTGCGGAGCTTTAGGTGTTAATTACATTATTCCGAAGTTGGTAAATCAGCTTAGATTACCATAGAAGGATAAAAAAAACCCTTACATCGCCGAGAACGCCGAAGGTTAGGCATTCGTCTACGATAACGGAAAAATCATACGCGAAATTAATCACTTCGAAATTGTTATCCAAGGATAAATCCAAATAGTTAACTTCGATATCGTTCCATTAAGGAACTACGACGTAATCCTAGGAAAACCATGGTTATATCAATATAACCCCTTAATTAATTAAAGTACTGGCCATGTAAAATTCGCTTCATATTTTATCGACAAGTAAATAAGACGAACGAAATCTCTACATTCGATTAATAACAAGAAAAATGACGAATGCAGGCATAAGGATACGACAGAAACCTTACTACCCAAAGGAACACGACATAAGAAAAAAGAAGGGCATGGCAGACGTATTCGACGTATTATAGCCATTATCCGGGCATAACTTTGCGATATAAACGAAATCCTAGAACGTCAGCCCGAAAAGCCAAAAAAAAACATGGCTAATATACCACCACAGTATCGTAAGTACAAGCGATTGTTTCAGAAAAAACTTAGCACGAAGCTACCGGAATACAACAAATAAAATCATAAGATAGTTCTTAAAAAAAGCACCTTACCAAAGTTCTACCCCATTTATAATCTTAACGCCACAGAACTACACATTTTACGAAAGTACCTGGAAAATAGACTCCAAAAAGGATGGATTCGACGATCTACATTTTCGGCAAGATACCTTATATTTTTCGTGCCAAAAAAAAATAGCAAGTTACGATTAATAATGGACTACCGATATCTTAATAGCATTACTATTAGAAATAGGACACCTTTATTATTAATTATTAAAATAAAGAATCGCCTACAAAAAACAAAATGGTTTATTGCTTTAAATCTTAAAAATAGATATAACCTGATTCGAATTAAGCCAAAACACGAATAAAAAACGGCTTTCAAAACAAAATACGGATTATACGAATATTTGGTTACGTCAATAAAACTTACGAACGCACCAGCAACCTTTCAACGGATGGTTAACCACGTACTCCGAAAATACCTAAATATCTTCGTTATATGCTATCTGGACGATATTCTGATCTTTTCAAAATCGGAAAAAGCATATACAGGACACGTTTATTAAGTTCTTCAAGCTTTACAGGACGCCAATCTATTAATTAACGCAGAAAAAAGTCAATTCCACACACAGAAAGTGGAATATTTAGAATACATCATTATTCCGGGACATATCAAAATAAACCCCAAGAAAATTACAGCAGTTGCCGAATAGCTAAAACCCATTACAGTTACAGAAGTACAGGCATTTATTGGATTCGCCAATTACTATCGAAAATTTATTAAATACTTCAGCAAAATTGCAATACTATTATTAAATTTAACCAGAAAAAGGAACGAATTCCAGTAAATAACGGAAACAAAAAAGGCATTTCAGCGGATCAAGGACGCAATCACTAATAAACCGGTATTAATCATGTACGATCCAAATCGCCCAGTTAAGTTAAAGACCGACTCTTCAAACTACGCATTAGGCGCAGTAATCGGACATCAAGACGATCAAAAAGTACTTCACCCAATTACTTTCTATTCTTACAAGTTGAAAAAAACGAAATTAAATTATGGCATTCCTAACAAAAAATTCATAGCTATTATCAAGGCTTTCCGAAAATTCAAATACATGCTTAAAAGCAACCTCCACCAAACTAAAGTCTACATTAACCACAAAAACCTTACCCGTTTTACCACTATACGAAAACTCACAGAACGACAATTACGTTATGCGGAAAAGCTAGCTGAATATGATTTTATCATCATACACCAAAAAAGTTCTAAAAATAGGAAAATAAACGCTTTTAGCAAACAACCTAACCTAAAGGAAAAATTAATTAAGGTCAGCTACAAGATCTTTGATATTACTCCAAAAAAACATCTAAAGTCACGACAAATTGTAACAATCAAGGCAATGCCCCCTGACCTACATCAGAAAATTCAACAATATAACAACAGTCTACCCGAAAACCAGAAAACAAATAAAATCCGGGTTCTAAAAAAACATCAAGAAAACTTAATATAAGATGTATATCAACACCTACTCCACGGACATCCAGAAATCCATAAAACCCTAAAACGCCTTTAACGTACGTATTACTTTCCTAAAATGAAAACGGCAGTACAAAAGGTCAGAAAATAATACGACGTTTATACCAAAACCAAGATTCCACGACATAAACCATATAAAAAACTGCAACCATTTCCAGTTTCATAACGATTATGGAATTCGGTCACCATAAATTTCATTACCAAACTTTCCTTGTCCGAAAACCCAGCGACAGGAATACATTATAACAGTATATTCGTTATCATCGACCGATTCACTAAATTTTCCTATTTCCTTTTATACCTCGAAAACACGAACGCAAAACAAATAGCATACATCTTTTTCCGACATATCTTCAGTATATATAAACTACCAACAGAAATCATCTCCGACAAAGGCACCACGTTTACCTTTAAATTTTAACAGGGCTTAATGGCACAAATCGGCCTAAATCACAAGTTATCCAGCGTATTCAAACCCCAAACAAATAAGTAAACGGAACGATTAAACCAAATATTAAAAACCTACTTACGGTATTATATCAATTACGAACAAAACAACTAGGTTAAAAAGCTACCAGTAACCCAATTAACTTACAACACCAGCCATTACGAAAATATCAAAACAACCTCAGCAAACGCCAATTTCGGTTTTACACAAAAAATTTACAAAGAAACACGCAATAATGGCCCAATTAATATCAAGGCCATTCTAATATCAGAATAACTCAGATAGCTACACGCAGAAATAAAAATAAAACTCGAATTCGTCCGCAATCAAATAAAAAAATATTACAACCAAAAAAATTAAAAGGACTAACTTTCTCCGAAAAAAAGATGGTTTACCTAACTACCAAAAACATCAAAACCAAACGCCCAAACCAAAAGCTCGATTTCAAATACATCAAACCATACAAAGTTATTAAAAAAATCTTAAAAAATAACTATCAATTAAAACTCCTACCAAAGGTCAAACTCCATCTAATCTTTCATATTTCCTTACTTAAGTTAACAGCAAACACCATCAAGGTTAATACAAAATAAAAGGACAAGGCGGAAAAAGATGTACCAATATACGAGGTAAAAAAAATTCTAAACATATGCAAAAAAAAATGGACTTACCTAATACCTAATCAAGTAAAAAAAGCACCCAGACTCCGAAAATACTTAGGAACCCGCAAAAAACCTCATTAGCGCTTAGCGCCTGCTAAGGAACTTTCACCAACAGCGGCGGAACCACCAAAAATAAACCCCCAGTCAACGTTTTCGGTAAACCAATCGGTATTTTCGATACCTAACCAATCAACCGGGCCAACAAAAGGCACCAGTGCCGCCATTAACGCCTCCGCATCAGCTTGTTCTCGGCGCTCTTGTTCTTCCAGTTCCTCCAGCGACTAAAGCTCACGCTGCACCATTTTGACACCCTTGGAACGAAAAAACGCCTTCTACTTCCTAAGGCGAATCAAACGCACAATAGCTTCATTCATCTCCCGTTAATAACGTTACTGTAGCTCCAAAAAACGCTCTTCCGCGAGCATTTCCTCTCGTTCCAAACGTTAATTCTCGGCACGAATATTTTCTAACGAAAAAAAAAAAACACCGTTCCCATCACAGGAAAACCCTCGCTTAACACACGCCTTACATTTCGACACGTTCTCCATCATTTCGCATTTCCAACCCTTAAAAAAACACAAGGAACACGGCATAACTTCAAAACTAAATTCGTCAAAAATAAAAAAAAAGTTCTAACAACGAACGGTCGAAGAAGGAACCTGACGACGAGTTTTAGCAATACGACCCGACATGTTAACCTAAGGAAAGAAACTTACCAAAAAGAAAATCTTAAAGGCAAGATTTGTAAAAAAGGGAAATCGTATTACGACCTCACAAAAAGGCGGTCTCGGAAACGGTCTCTGCGGACCGAAACAGAACCCAAATAGGTCAAGTCACGTAACTTGTGCTCAGTAACAATTTACTAAGCACCGCTAACGCCAACTAAGCGTTATCGATCACTACTTAATAAAAATCAATTAAGCAGAAATAAGCCAGCAAAAAACAAATAACATATATACGCTCATTAAATTCTATAATTTTAAATAACATCAGCTTATAATTACAACTTGGTTACCCAAATTACCTTTAGTTATTTACTATTACCAAACGTAACTAATATACCCGTTATTACTCAGTTTCCCACAATACCACTACCAACATAAACCCGTACGACTAGGTTTAATAGTTGGTTAACTAGCCCAGCCGTCACATATTGGCTGCGTTTTTTATTACTCTTTTTTTTCGGCCAAAAAAGCTTATTTCTTTTATATAGTAAATATCTTTTTTTGCTTAAAAACGTTTATTTTTAATCCTTTGGCATTTATTGAAAAAATGGTTAATTTTGGATAATTTGGCAGTTTTCTTTTTAAAAAGAACGTTTTTGTACAAAAGTATTAAGTTATTTTTTGTTAAAAAATTAACCAATTTAATTATCTTTAGCGGCGAGTTCCCCTGGTAATTTTTAATTTCTTTCTGCAAATATCGGCCTTATTTTCTTGTTTTTTTTATATATATTTCGGAGGGTTTTCGACGGTGGGGAAAGAATGAAACCGGTAAAGGTAAGCGGCGAGACGGTCGGCATAGGTACAATCAAAGGGACTTCCAAATTGGAAAAAACGTTATTAAAATCGAATAAAACAAATTTAACTTTTGCGAAACAGGACTATATATTATCGAACATTATAACGGCTTTAAATATATCGAAAAAACCGGCAAGAAAGTTTTCTTTAGTAATAAAAGTATAATAACGTTGCATTAAATCCTCGATATAAAGTATATAAACGCGTTTTAAAACGGAAAAGCAAGATGCGTTAAAAGGTTAAAACCGTTAAAAAAATAAGAAAATATGCAAAACGTAATAATATCGTTATTTGTGTAATATTTTTCGAATTTTATCGAATAGTAACTTTCGTAACCGTCGAAAATAAAAAGACGTTTCGTTTTTTTCGTACGCGTTTGAATATGTTTATTAAAATATTAAATTTATTTTAAATTAATTTATTCGTTATTTAATTATTATAACTAATTCCGACTTTATAATTATCAGGTAATAAATTATAGCGATATTAAAATTTAAAGTATTTTTCCTTATTAAAATAATAAATAACGGTAACGTACCACACCATTAAACGGTCCAAACCAGTGAGCGGACCGTTTTATAGCACTTCGCAGCAACAAATTCAAATAACTTAACAACAACATATCGTATTGATTTAAATTAATCGGATTCTTTTTCGCTAGACGTATTTACAACTTCTACACAAGTACGCGCATTATGTCCAGACTTGCCGCAAACGCCACACTTCCGTTCCTTGGTCTTAACCTTCTTACGACGACCCCCTCTAGCTGCTGTTAGCTGCATTTTTTCACCACCCCCTTTTTTTTAAGCCAGAAGAGCTTGTTCCTTTTGTATAGTAAGTGTTCCTCCTTTTTAAAAACGTTTGTTTTTGGTTCTGCGACGTTTACTTAAGATATGGTTCGTTTCGCGTAATTAGGCAGCTTTTTTTCGAAAAAGAAGATTTTCGTATAGAACTAACAAGTAGCTTTTAATTAAAAGATAAATCGATTTAGCTATTTTAGTTAACAAGTTACCTTGTTAATTTCCATTTTTTTTTTTTTTTTTTTTTTTGAAAAAATT
>QJOB01000775.1:172001-186934 GCA_004155035.1 Monosporascus sp. 5C6A | reverse complement strand
CGGCTGCACCATACCGTTACGCCAGGGGCAAAAGATTGGCGGAATGATCGCAATTGTGGCAATCATTCTGGTGCTTACAGCTGCATATATACTGGAGCTGTCACGGTAGCCCCGAACCGTAACATTACAATACTTCCGTTAATAAAAACATAAACGTATCTCCTTATACGGCAATATATAAATACGAAACAAAAACCTAACGTCTAAAATAACTATTAGGCAGGGCCTTTAAAATCGTTACGATTATTCCATAAACAGAAATAATCGTAATAAAGGTTAAAACGATACAGGCCCGCCTGCGAACTGAATTACAATTTCTTTAACAAAAAATGGCCCAGTACTATAACAAAAAAAATTAAAGAATTAATCCTGTCGAAAAAAAACAAAATCTACTTGCTACGGCAGAAACCTAATGCGGCCTCGAACATTTCACAAATCAAAACAAAAAAACCCAGCGACAAGCTCGATTTCAAGAAATTCGGCTTTTTTAAAATTAACGAGATTATTTCCAAAACTAACTACCGATTATTATTACCCAAGACAATAAAAATATACCCCATCTTTTACATTTCCCTGCTTAAACCAGCACCAAAAAACGCCCCGTTAAAAAAAAACCTAAAACTGGAAAACAAAACCGACAAATACGAAATCGAAAAAATCCTGAACTCCAAAATAATTAAAAACAAAATCCAATATCTGATTAAATAAAAAAAATACTTACATAAAAAAAACACATAAAAACTACTTAATTACTTAACGAACGTAAAAGACCTAATTAAGGTATTTCATCGCCAGAACCCTAACCGACCGTTTCCAGCGCAACCAAAGTCGCAGGCGATAAAGGTCCCCCACCCAAATCCAGGTTTATAACGCTCCAGTCGAAAAAAGATACCTTTGCCATAACGTTTATTTCAGAAGCAAGCTGTACTTGCTCTGCTTCCACGCGACGTTATTCCTCTTCCAACCTCTCCCGTTTTTCCAATTAATCCAATTCCAAACCTTCCTTTAACATCTTTAAGGCCTTCTTCTTAAAAAGGTTTTGTTAAAAACGCAAACGTTTCAGTTTCCCAATAAATTCCTGTTATTTTTCCTCCTGCCGACGCCGCAATTTATCCAATTCCTTCCTTGCGACTTCCTGGTACTTTGAAAAGCTGTTTTTAACTTTTCGCTGCTTTTTTTGCAACCGTTTTTACGTTTCGTTCATATTTTTTAATGAGTTCATAATCGTTGCGTTGCAAAAAAAGCGTTAGTAACGGATATAGCAGTTACAGCTCGAATATTCCAAGGAAAAAAAGTAATCGGTTTTACCAAATCGAGTGCAGTTGGAATAAGGGAAAACTTTAATTCCAAAAGTTTTGATTGCGTCGGCACGTATGTCGCGGATGTCGCGTTAATTTACGCGTAATTTTCTTTTTCTCTTTTCCTTTTAAATACGACCTATTATAATAAAGTTAGCTGAAAAACTGCAAAAAACCCCTTTAATGAAGGTTCGGGGGACACCTACGGTTTTTATCTTTAAAACAAAAATCCTTGGAAAAAGGAAATAATGTTACGGACCAGGGGTTTTAATTTTAAGGACCTACCCTTAAGGCCTAACGCGGGATACGCTATAACTAAACTTCGGATCAGAGGCTTAGCTCTTAAGGTAATCTGGAGGATCTGGAGGATCTGGAAGCAAATCACATAAATCACACAAATCCACGACATACTTACTTAAGGAAAGACGGATATATAAAGGACCAGTTTCTTATATAGATAACCTCTAAATAATTTATTCCTTAGCTATTAATTTAAGCTTTTAACCAGAAGTAATTACACCGTTTTTTAATTAAAGGAAAAATACTTTAAATCTTTTTAACGAATATACCGAATTATTCCTCGCCCTATTGTTACCTGCAAATCAAGACCCTTTTCGGATACTGCTCATACTTCCAGGTGGATGTATAACAGGTTCGTTACACTACATAGGAAACTGGCCTATATATATCCTTTTTATTTTTAAACAGTTTCTTGAATTATCGGTACTCCTAAGGTACTGTAACATCTTGATCTGGGACTCGTACTTTTTTGATAACATAACAAACCCTTTGATCTTTTTTGTTTTTCCAGAAAAATGTTTGCTTTTTCCAGTTAATGCGTGGATTGCTAAAACGAAACCATGGCATTCCCAAGATGATGTCGTATTCTGAAATGTCGGCTATATTAAAGATAATCCTTTCTAAATATTCTTATATTTCAACTGGGAGTTCTTTTGTTTTTTTAAAAACTCGACCGTTTTTATAGGTAGATAGGCTTCCATTAACGGTACGTAATTTGTAAAATTATAACTTATACCTCCAAGGAATTTAGTACTTTTCTGCTATAACGGGTAAGATAAAGTTACTTTCCGCGTTTAAATTAATTATTACTTTAAATATTTTGTTTTCATAATATAATGGAATCTTAATTTAATTTTTAAGTTCTGTTTTGGCTTCGTATAAGGTTTTGTGTCGGTGGGCTTTTCGGTATTTTAATATCGAAAACCTTTGAAGTTTTTTGATTAATAGGGTTAGGAACGTTTCTATTTTCGGGTTTTTCTGACCGTATATTTGGAATAATAATCGTTTATGCACTTGAACCAAGTTCGTCTGCCATATTAACACTGCGGTTTTGGAACTGTATGGATTTGGGTTGGTTTTTTTTTCTTAGGTGAAAGGAAACTTAACTGGGCTATATTTTTTCGTAAGTCCAATTTTGTTACTAAGGCCTTATGTATTATACATAACATAAGTAAATAATATATATATCTTTATGTTATAGCCTTTTAGCTTTGTTTTAATTCCGGATATAAGTAACAAAACCTAAAATATTTTGGCTATCGGAAAATCTTAATATATCTGCATTTATTATCTGGTTTAATAAATATTTCCTTATCCCAACCGGGCTAATAATCGTTATTTTTTTTAATTCGCAAATAAGTTAAATAACCATAATCGTAATAAGCAGAAAAATTAAAAAGATGGTAATTATTTGTTTGTTATATTCTGGTATTATCGGGCTTTAGGTATACCGTATATTTAGGGAATTTACAAAGTTCGGGAGATAACTATCCGTAATTACTAGGGTCTGGCCGCAACTGGCCGTTTTTATCGTAAATCTTGCATTTCTGCTTATCCAAATAACAGATATATCTTAACTTTATAACTATCCTAAAGGCTATTTGCCCGGGATAATACTTACAGGCTTTAGTAATCCAATTTTGACAGGTTAAGTAACGCTTGTACTTTAAGTTGCCGTTTTAAACCTGGCTCGTTATAGTAATAATAAATTCTAGCTGAAAAAAAGCGGTACTAACTTTTTTCTTCTCCTTTTCCTTCTTGTTATCTAATTTATATTCTACCATTTGTACTTTTTTTTAAAGTTTTCTTTAAAATTCCTTTAAAATTAAAAAATTCCTCCTTTTTTAGTATTTTCTTTTGGCTAAGGAACGATATTCGTTTTTATAGTGGCCTTTCTTGCTACAGTTAAAATACTTTATATTAAATTTGTCTATCTTGGAATCTTTCGAAACTGAACTGGCTTTTTTTTAAGGTTTATCCCTTTTTTTCTGAGTTCGGTTATTCGAATTCTTTTTATCCTTTCGCTTATTAGACCTTTTTTTTTCGAAGTACTTGTTAAAGGTACGTCGATCGGCGATAATAACTTAATCCGTATATTCCTTAAAAGATCCTATCTTAAGTACTTTGTACATTTCGTCTTTAACCTGAAATTTCAAGCCGTCGTAATATAAATAAAACAATACACTTGCTAGCAATTACGAAACAACGGCCAAGCGATTAAACTCGGTCGTATACTTTGCTGCCGACTTGGTCTATCGTAATAAGTGCAGTTGTTTTATTACATGTTAGTCCTTATCGGTATCTCCAAATAAAGCTTACATTTTATTTTCGAAATATTCATAATCGTTAAAAATATGATTTATAACGTTCGATAAGTTTCTGGGGTAATTCTTTAAGTAATCTTCCAAAATTAGCTTAAACTATAAAAGGATTTTCCTTATAAGTACTTAAAAAATAACCAGTACTTTCTGATAGTTTTTTATTAAGAAACTCTGGTAAAATTTAAGATAAATCCGGGCTTAAATTAAAAACCTTTCCACGTTTGTAAATTTATTATAAGGTTTAAAAACGGCTGGTTTATACCTTTTAACTTCAGGTATCCCGTAATACCCGGAAGGTGGAATAAAGGATTCGCGATATGGGTTAGAGTTTAATAAGGGTGGAGCAAAGGCTTTTTTTTTTCTTTTTGGGTAAATTTGGCACTTTCTTTTTTTAACGTTCGAAGTTCTGCTACTAAGAAACTCATCTTTTTTTTTGCAGTAAATTCCTTTTCTTTACCTTTAGGTTTTGGTTTTGCGGCTTCGGGCTTTTTTTTTCGGATTTTTCCTTATTTTTTAATTCGCTTCGTACCTCGATAGTATCTTTAGGGGGAAGGGTAAACTGCTGTTAGGCAGAAAAGGGTTCGCCTTGGGCTCGAGTCGTAAAGAACGCCATGTTGTCGATAAGTTGGAATATTTCTTTAATAAGAAAGTAAATCGTTTAATTTTGTTACTAATCCTTTATTAGTTTATAATAGGGATCGGGTATATTGTTTATTCTCTAAACGTCGTTTTGTAATATTATCTTTACTAAGTTCAGGAAAGTTTATGCCTAACTGGGCCTTAAATCGTTTATCGGCTATTAATTAAGGAATTATCAAAATGTAACAAACTTATTATATATTTACCTAGAGGTATAAGGAGTATCCGAAAAAGGTCTTAATTTATAAGTAACAATAAAGCAAGAAATGATTTAATGTATTCGTTAAAGAGATTTAAGGTACTTTTCCCTTAATCAAAAAACAGTACAGTTGCCTCTGGTTAAGAGCTTAGATTGATAGCTAAGGAACGAAACTATTCAGAGGCTATCTACATAGGAAACTGGCCTATATATATCCTTCCTGTCTCCCCTAAGTCTCCGTAATGTCTCCTTAGGGTCTCTTAAGTATCTTTGGATGGTCTCTGTTAAGACAACAGAGACCATTTAGTTAAACCGAGGTTTACCCGTTCGGGCCCACACGCTTGGGTCTTCCTTCCGGTCTTGAAGTCGTAACACTTATAGGATGTATCAGTAAATATCATACAAAAGTATTTAAAACAAATTCGTTAAATTTTATAAAGTAATATATCATTAATTATATTAATAAAAAATTACAAAAGGAATAAAAATACAATTTTCGTTATAATGTACAATATAAACGAGTCGGATGATTTTTTTAATATATTAACTATCCAACTTTAATTACTTATTTTTAATCACCATTACCTGGAACGACTTATAAAGGCGTCTGAAATAAATTTAGCCGTTTAAGCTAAAAGGAATAACTCGAAACTTAATTATAAAAAGTTAAATTTTATTTATAACATTTTATATTTTACTTTAAAAACCCGAATTAACTGTAAAGTTTCCCAATCTAACACCGTTTTTAATTGGCGAAGATTAACGCCGATCGAAAAGATATCGAATATTAACCGAATTCTTTTTTTAAATACGTAAGCATTTCCTGTCCGAATTTAATATATTAGAAATACGGCAAATTTGCTATTTACTTAACCCGTTACACTACGCGTAAAGATAAACTGGGCGTCGAATTTTGTTCGACGGCAAAAAAAAACTTCAAACGTATTTAAATCGAAAAACCGATTATTAAAAAGTATAGTGTAAAAATCCGGAAGTATTTCGCAAATAATTCGAATTTATTCGGATTATAATTACAAAATACGGCATTATAAAAAAAACTTTAAAATCTCGACGAAACGGACTTTTTAATAAGTCTTTTAATAATATGCGGCATAATAATTATAAACGTAATGAACAATTGGAAATAAATTAGAATCATATAAACTAATATTTCGTAAAATTAAGTTATACCTTTATTGATTATTTTAACGAGAAATTTTTATTTTAAAATATAATATCGCGATGATATATTATAAGCTAATTAAAAAGTCCGGATTAATTATAATAACTAAAATACAGATGAATTAAATTTAAAATATATTTAATATTTCGATAAAAGTATTTAATTATATACGAAGAAATCGAAATGTTTTTTAATTTTTAACAATTACGAAAGTTATTATTCGATAGAATTTGAAATATATTACGCGAATAACGATATTATTACGCTTTGTATGTGTTTTATTTTTCTTATCGGTTTTAACCTTTTGACGTATCTTACTTTTCCGTTTTAAAGCGCGTTTATACATTTTATATCGAAAGTTTTATACGATATTACCATATTTATATCGCAAAAAAAAAAACCTTTTGTGCCGGTTTTTACGGCGCATTTAAAACTGCTATAACTTTCGATAATATCAAGTCTGGCTTTATTAAAGCTGGATTTGTTTTATTCGATTTAAATAACGTTTTTTCTGATTTGGAAACGTTTTAATTATATTTACACTAATCGTTTCGCCGCTTACTTCCGCCGGTTCCATTTTTTTCCTACCGCCGAAGACTCCTCGAAAAAAAGAATGGACGATATTTACACAAAAAAATAAATATTACCAGGGGAGCTCGCCGATAAAGATTAAATTGGTTAATTTTTAAACAAAATGTAACTTAATACTTTTATACGAAAATGTTCTTTTTTTAAAAAAAAAAGAAAATAGCTGCGAATTTGCGCAAAACCAATGATTTTTTTAGCACCGACGAAAAAGCAAATATAAACGTTTCTAAAAGAAAAGGATGATAAAAAATCCCAGTTAATAACAACTAAAGGTAATTATCGCAAAAAAGTTAAAACGAAAAAACGAAAATATGGCGTTTACGGCAAGCCCGGACATAATACGCGTATTCATAAGGAAGTTATAAATACGTTTAGCAAAAACGAATCCGATTAATTTAAATTGATTTGATATGTAATGGTTGATTTATTCGAATTTGCTATTACGAAATGCTTAAAAGCATCCGATTCGCTTATGTGATACGTTACGTTTATTTAAGTTAAAAAGTTTAAGTAATGTTACGAATTTAATTCCAAAATTTTAATATAATTTTTAAAATCTTATTATACGGTATTTTCGGTGTTAATAAACTTATTAAACTTATTTTTAATATCTTAAAACGTAATAATAAAATGATCGTTTTTTAAATTTTATGTATAACTTTAATCTTTAACTAAAAAGCTCCAATGTTTATCCGATTTCATTTTTAAATTGCTGAATAACGTAATAAACCGGAAATTCTTTTCATATAACGTTAACGTTTATCTTTTTTAAATATTTACGTTTTATAAGAATTAACCCGCGTTAACGATAATCCGTTCGTTACGATTTTCCGAAATTGTAATATTATAAAAATATTTATATCTGTAACCTTCCCATTTAAAAACTTTTTTTCCAGCAATATCTATAATAGGTTGGAGACTTGTTACGAAAGATTTATTTATACCTATTTCCGATATAAAGGCCGAATTCGATAAAAGATTTAAAGTCTGTAAGGTTTTGTTAAATACGTTTAAATATTAAAAAGATAGAAATAATCTTAATTATAAAATTGTTAAATTCTAAATATTTTAAGTTAAAAACGGTATTCGTTATTATAATACAATATTTTAAGAATTCGTTTGTTGGTATAACAATTCTAAATAATTTAACGTTATATATAAAACGTTTTTTATTAAGTTATAAAACAAGCTTTATAAATAAAACGCGATAAATACGATATTTAAAAACGTTAAAAATAACGCAAAAAGGCACGGTTTTAAAAATTCATAAAATGATATCTTTAAAACGTAATAATTCTCCCTCGAGGAGACGTAACCGTGTAGACACTTGGACAAAATAATAAATTGCTACCTGAACTCCTAGCTTTATTACCCCTTTCCGTCTTGCAGGTCTCTCATTTTAAGGCGATTCCAGATTGCCTAGTTATGCTTTTATTTACGTTGATTCCTTTCGGAATTCTGGAAGTTTTTCGCGGTTTTAAGCAGCCGAATAAACCAGCGTTTGTAATTTTCCAACGTGCAATGTTCCAGCAGCTGGATTTCGAAATTATTCAACTTGTTATTTTTGTTTTATTATACTTTCGCTAGTAGTTTTTTCGTTAAATCGAAGTTATTTAAAAATAAATTCGTAAAAAAGCAAATTTTTAATATCGAAAATAAAGTAATACCCGAAAATTAAAAGGCGTAGTCGATTTTTTGGGAACAACTTTCCAAATTGACAGTTACGTCGACTGCTTTGGATTATGCGGTAATTTTTCTCGAATAAATTACTGTAAACGGGATAGTTTTTATCGAAACCTTCTCGTTCCGGATGATTGATATTTTGTATTCGTGTGGTATGTTATATTATTTTGGTTCGTATTTTAATTAATGAAAACTTAAAAAGGTGCCGTAAAAACGATCAAAGTTGGATTTTTAATCGTAAAATAATAAAGGCTTATGAAGCTTTTTATGTGTTTTTATACGTTTTTAAGGTTTATCTTTAAGGTTTACCGTGTAAAGTTATTTTCTGCTTTTAAAGACCCTATTAAACCTTAGCGGGTATAAGGTTTATTAGGGCCGAAGCTTGTCAGCAACCATTCGAAATCGAAGTGACGTATGGGACTAAGGTATGCAATTTATCTAAACCGTAAAAAACTATTTAAAGAGTTATCGTGTTTGAAAATACTGGGTATAATATTTATCGTGAAGATTAATCGTGGCATGATTTCTGTATATTGGCTTAGCCTTGTTTTCCAGGCTTGGACCTATATAGTTACCTTGCAAAACGTAATAATAATTATAATAATAATAGTACAAATATTATATCGAACTATTCCAGGGGACGCTTTTTAAATATGATACTTAATAAGTTTTAAGCCAACTAATAACAGCTTTTGACAAGATATATTATGTAAAGAAATTAACTAGCTATCTAAATCTTTTAAAACTTTGGAATTTAACGGTTATACTAACATACTATACAAATAAGCTATATATACAAGTAAACTGCACATTTCTTTTAGCACCTTATAATAACGAATCCAAGTAACTCAACCATAACATTTTAATTAATTCAAGTCAACCCTATTCCCTTTCGCTAACAGTATTTACAGCTTTCCAAATATATTCTATATAAAAAAAAGCCCGTGTATTATATTGTTCGGCCGTATGGCTTCTAGTTATTACGTCGCAGCTATTAAAAATGGAAGCTAATTAAATCCGAAACGTCTTTATAGTTATAACGTAGCAATTACAAGTTATAATAATTTGCTATAAGCGTTCCAAAGGTAATTTAAATTAGGGAAAAATCGTTTCGCTATAGTTTTAACCGTACGGGTTATAACTACTACGTCGTAACCATAAAAGCGTTGCTGAACCGTGGCCAGCGAGTATAAGATTTATTAAGGTCGAAGCTGTCGGCAACCACCAATCGAAATCGAAATAAAGCACGGAACTAAGATATGCAATTTATCCTAGCCGTAAAAACCATTTATTTAGTTATCGTATTCGAAAATAATAGGTATAGTATCTGTCGTGCAAATTATGTCATGTAATGATTTTTTATATATTGGCTCAGCCTGGAAAACGAGGCTTAGACCTTTTTAACCTTGTAAACCTTTAAGGTTATACGATTTTAATAAGAGTGGAGAATAAATATAATGATTAATAATAATAGTCTTTTAATTGTTTTTTAATACGAATACGTAATAGCTTTTCTATTTGTTTAGTTACAATATTATTTATATATTGCGTAGGATATATATATTAATAATACTGTTAAAAAATAAACATTCGTAGTAGTTTTACTAGTAGCGGAAACAGAATTAGCTATTAATATAACATTATATGAAAAAATATTATTAATGGCAAAAAAAGATAGTACTTTTTAAACGAACAGTATATATTTTAAAAGATCGATAGAAAGGGTTTCAAGTAAGATAAAATAAATCATAACCCGTTTATATGAAGCGAGCTTAAATTTAAACCCGTTTTCCAAAACCTTAAAATATTGTAATATTCGCGATAAAGCTAATAATTCTTAATACATAGTAATTAGAATAGGAGCCTCTTTACATTGTATTATTATTGCTTAGAAAATTAATAATTCTGTTACTATAACAAGATATTCTAACAACGTATATAACAAATTAAAAAAACGTATGTTTTTAGCTAATATATTAATAGATTGTAGTAAAATACGAAGTAACTTTTCCTATAAACCCTTTGTATTTCTTTAATACCCGTTTGTTTTGTTGGATTAGTAATAAGTTTAGAAAATAAGTTGGTTAAATAGTTAAATTTTATAAAAAAGAGGTTAAAATATCAACATAAAAGTAGACTTCATCAGCCGAAAAGACGCTGTACTAAAACCGCAACTAAAAACAGCTAAAAGTAATTATTGCAAAAAGATAAAATGGAAAACAAATATAAGACGTTTCTAGTTAGCCCAAATATAATACGCGTATCTATAAAAAAGCTTTAAATATCTGTAGTAAAAAATAATTCGATATATTTAAAGCTATTTAATATATTGTATTTACTTAATCTAAATTAATTATCTATAAACGAGGATTAATTACGTTATTACAGTCTGCTAAGTATGTTTGTTTTTATGCATACGTACCGCTTTTGTATAACGTCGCATACCGCCTTCCCGTTTATACCACCTCGCCGCTCGGCCTTTTCATTATTTTAACTTTTCAAATTTAATCGTTTGATTTTTAATAATTACAATATGGAACGGCTTATAAAAGAAACAAGGATGAACTTAGTTATCCAGGTTAGAAAAAGCCTTAAAATTAGTTATAAACGTTTTTATGTAATATATAGCGTTTCCGAAATTACTTTAAAAAACCGATGTAACGGTATAACTTTTCGAACCGATATTATCCTTAATTTGCGAAAATTAACGGCAACCGAAAAGAAATCGATTGTCGATTAAATTTTTGACTTAAATACGCGAGCATTTTTTTGTCCGGTTTTAATATGTTAAAGATATGGCGAATTTGTTGCTGGCCTAGCGCGTTGCAAAACGCGTCGGGGTTAATTGGACGTCGAGATTTGTTCGACGGCAAAAAAAGTTCTAGACGTATTTAAATCGAAAAATCGATTATTAAAAGGTATTATGCGAAGATCCGGAAATATTTCGCAAGTAATTCGAATTAGTTCAGCTTATAATTATAAAATACGATATCGTAAAAGAAAATATTTATAATTTCCACGAAACGGGCTTTTTAATAAGACTTTTAATATTATGCGATATAATAATTATAAACGTTAAAGAATGTAAAAGATTTCGATAAATATAATAAAGCAATCGGGAATAAATTATAATTATATAAATTGTTAATTCGTAAAATTAAGTTATACTGTTATTTATTATTCTAACGGGAAAAATTTATTTTAAAGCTTAATATTACGATAACTTATTATCCGTTAATTAAAAATTGGAATTAATTATAATAACTAGATAATACACGAAATAAATTTAAAATAAATTCAGCATTTCGATAAATATATTTAAATATATATAAAAGAAACGAAACGTTTTTTTATTTTCGATAGTTACGGAAGTTATTATTCGATAAAATTCGAAAAATACTGTACGAATAACGATATTATTACATTTTATATACCTTTTCATTTTTTTATCGATTTTAATTTCTTAACGTATCTTGTTTTTCAGTTTTAAAACGCGTTTATACGTTGTATATCGAAAATTTAATATAATATTATTATATTTATATCGTTAAAAAAACTTTTTCGCCGGTTTTTATAACGTATTTAAAGCTGTTATAACGTCCGATAATATTAAATCCGGTTTTGCAAAAACTGGATTTATTTTATTTGATTTTAATAACGTTTTTTCTGATTTGGAAATTTTTTTACTTATATTTATACCGATTGTTTCGTTATTTATTTCCGCCGGTGTCATTTTTTCTTTATTTTCGAAAACCTTTTGAAATATATAAAAAATAAAAAAATGGAAACGTTATTTGCAAAACAACATTAAAAATTAATAGGGCAGCTCGCCGACAAAAATGGTTAAATCGGTTAATTTTTTAATAAAAAATAACTTAATATTTTTGTACGAAAACGTTTTTTTTTAACAAAAAACGTTAAATTACGCGAAATTAACTATTTTTTTAATAAACGCCTAAAAACCAAAAATAAACGTTTTTAAAAAGGAAAAATATTTATTATATAAAAGAAATAAGTTTTGTTAACCGAAAAAAACAAAGTGGTAAAAAAATGCAGCTAATAGTAATTAAAAGTAATCGTTATAAAAGGGTTAAAACGAAAGAACGGAAATGTAGCGTTTACGGCAAGCCCGGATATAATGCGCGTATTTATAAAAAAGCTATAAATACGTTTAACGACAAAAAAATCCGATTAGTTTGGATTAATTTATCGCGTTGTAGTTGTTTTATTTGGATTCGTTATTACGAAATGCTAAAAACCGAGCGGCGAGGTGGTGTAAGCGGGGAGGTGGTGTGTGACGTTAGTTTAATAACCGAATATATATATTCCGATTAGAAGCTGCTCTTTCCTTATTCGGTGTATTAAAATCTACCGGGCTAGTTAACAACATCCTTTTGACCTTCAGCCGCCTTTTCTTCCTACACATTTTATCAGTTAGCTAATACTTAGGTCTTATTATCCATGCAGCCTTATGCGTAACAACATGACACTGAGCCCTATCGTCCGAGTTACACTACGGCAATCGCCTACAAATGAAAACCCTTCATGGTTAAGAGGGCCTGGCTGTTGTGCGCATCAAAGTATCTACTGATAATAATCCCACAAGACTCCTGCATAACGCAATGTTTACTGGTGGTTCAGACGGCTTGTTAAAGATCTGGATGAGGCTCATGCTTACGTGAAAGAATGGATGAGAAAAGGCGGTGGGGATATCGGGGGCGGGGTCCCCCGTGTAGGGTGCCGAAATCAGGGGACCAACAGCCGAGACGCGAGCACGAAAGCGGCCGTTATTTCCGCTGAGTGGCGGAGAAATTACTACGCCTGTTAGCTCTGCTGTACATTTGCGAAACAGGCCAAGGGTCTGCCACACACCATTACAACCTATGCAGATAACAGCCGACCGGACCAACCCTTGGAACACATTCTCAATCCATAAACGGCGTGAATGCGATAACTCCGAGCTGTGACGGGGCAACGTTATCCACTGCCTGATATAGAAGGGGTCAGAAGCCCTCTTACGCTATTACTCCAACTTCCCCGCTGGCTCTCCCTGAAACTGTGGAACCTCTGGACGCTCGGTAGAAATTAGACATTAAGGTCACCCCACGCCTTAGCGGGTAACAAGAGGGATGGAGACAACCAGAGATGAAGAAGCTCTTGCCCGACGTCGCGCCCAGAATCGCGAGGCTCAGCGCAGGTTCCGTTGTGAGTGATTCTGTTGCTGATCGTAACGCCGGCATGGACTGGACGACTCGCTGGTCGGATGACTGACATCATACTGTTGGTGCGGTCAAGGGAAGCAAAGCCAGCAGAAGCCCGCGGCGGTTGAGCGACTGGAAAACCAGAAAGACGTTACTGATGTGAACCCATTACTCTCTGGCCTGGAAACACAGGTATCACCAAGCCACGGTATATCAAATGATAATTTCGGTTTGCCCAGCACCGCCAAAAACCCTGGTTCGACCTGTGCCCTGAGCTTGTTTGGCAATTACGCGCTTCTAGATTTCTTTAACATGGACAACTTCACGAAGCCCGCAACGACTGACCCAAGCTTGACAACGGCAATGCCAGCCTTACAAAACGCGGACGAGATCTCGATCGCCACCGTTCCTCGGAGATCCGAGTCGAAACATCGGCCGTCGTACTCAGGATCTAATTCGAAAGATGTGACGCAGACCACCACGCCCGAGCCGAACGCACCTTCAACGACATCATACAGCTTGCGAGCGAGTAGCAGCGAAAACCAAGATACGCCCATGAGCAACAGCTTCATTAACACGACCATTTGCAGTGACCCTTCATTGGAGATGGCGCATGACTTACAAGATGCCAATACAAGACCTACTGCCGAACAACTGGTCCACGTACCAAAGAAAGCCGGCTGGCAGAGCCCACTGCACCTTGCCGCGCAAAAGGGCCACGATCGGATCGTTCGAGTTCTACTGCAGCACGAGAGTGACTGCAACGAACGAGACAGCGACGGCCTCACTCCACTGTTCCACGCTATCATTGGCGGGCACGAGGACGTCGTAACTTCTCTTGTCGAACACGGGAGGACGCAGATTGATGGCGCTGATGACCAAGGGCACACAGCACTGCATTTGGCCGTCCTGCATCGCCAAGAGGGCATGTTGAAAGTCTTGCTGAAACACTGTGAGGGGAACCAGGTTCTGATAAACAGCTATGACAGTGCTGGGAGAACGCCACTTCACACTGCTGTCGACACGGGCTTCGAGGCCGGCGTGCGTGTTTTACTTGAGCACGGGGCGAATCTCCATTACCGAACTCGCAAGGCATGATGCTTAAGAACTTTTCATACTTGGAGGGTACTAGATAAAAGGGAGTGTAAGTTGGACACGAGCTTCACGCACCACTCCCTCCACGCCCCAACTCCAATTTAAGGCTATCTCCGAATTATTATTATTTCAAAGAGTAATATTCAACAACTACTTAAATGATGTATTCCGGTGTTTATCGTGATAGCGTTATTATAAGATGAAAATTATTTATTATATCCGGCTTTTTTTTCTTTTCTAATGTCAAGGCATTTTTGGAAAATGATAGTAAAAATCTTTGCGCTTTATTTTTTTAAAGCTGGCTTTTTTACTTGAAGTTTTTGTCGGCAAATGCGTTGCAATTCTGGAGACTGATGGGCGGAGGTTGCTTGCTCTACTGTCCTAGAACTAGGGGTGGGGGGGGGGGGGGGCGCCCACATAAAGGGT